>KK499810.1:173172-773172 GCA_000688715.1 Glossina pallidipes
ATAGAGATAGAGATAGAGATAGAGATAGAGATAGAGATAGAGATAGATATAGATATAGATATAGATATAGAGATAGAGATAGAGATAGAGATAGAGATAGAGAAATAAAATAATCAAAAATAAATACAAACCTCCAAGGCATCCAGCTATGAAGTCGAGTGTCATATTATAATAGGGGTGCTTATCACTAGTATTAGACACTATAAAACGTGGTTTGGCCAAATTGTTATTGATTTGCACCTGGAATTAAAAACATACATCTGACGTAAAGAAGATTCATTTGCGTTTTCTAAATGCTAAATGAAGTGAAAAAACGAAAAAAATCTTCCTTAAACAATTCCAACTTCTTAGTCTAGTCATCATGAGCTTTGAAAATTTCAGTGATATCTCGTTAGTTATGTTTCGTTTTTGAAGTGCAAGCGGCAACACGTGCTGCTTCTTCAAAAGTTGCGAATCAGCAATAATTTTATCTTTTAATAATTTTCTCACATACCATTGAATATTAAAAAGAAATTCGCTAAGAAAAATGCATAAATTCGTAGCGAAAATCAAATTTATTTACCATTTGAAATATCTATCATCGCGCCAATCGATTGACGATTACTGAGCTTAGGTGGATCAACGTGACATGTTATGCTTAGATTGGTTGCTTTTATCTATGGCATTCTTTTTTCTAGTCAACTCGAAATTTTTTCCATGACTCATTTATGTTATTTCGGAAAAAACGTATGGAATACGTCCTTACTTGTTTTCCTCTCTATATCCACCACCGAAGGACTGAGGTATACTCGTCCAAAAGAACCTTCAGAGATCCTATAAGGCATATATATTCTTGATCAGCGTGAAATACCGAATCGATTAAACCATGTCGGTCCGGCCGTGTGCTTGTGCGGTGTGTGTTGTTGACACTCTCCTGGTCGCAGTGATGAAGATATCGACTTCAAGATTTTTAGAAGCATTGGAGCAAGTTGATATAAACAATGGGCCAAATTGGTCAGAGCACAAGTCCGTACTAAAGGGCAAACTGAACACAAGTTCGTTTCGCTTCACAAAAATTTGTGCTTTTTTGTTCATTGTTGTGAACGATAGAAGGCCGAAACTTTCTAGATTTACTTTACGGAAAACTATTTATGGTGCAAAAATGGAGAAATCGCCCACGCCCGTGCAAAGTCACAAGTAATTAAATTTTTTTTTTTTTAAGTTTTTTGGGCTTCTGGACTTATTAATGAAGCGTTTGCCTTTGCCGAGTGAGCACTCACTATAGCAAATCAGATCATAGTAAGCTTTATCGTACTAAAGGTTTGAATCCGTGGACAAGGTAAGGCAATCTGGCTTATTGCAATAATGCACCGGCCCACGCTGCAAACTATTCCACCAGCATACTGTTTTTGTTTGCAATGCTCCAACAAGTATGAGAAAGAAAAATTACTTGACTGTGTTTGCTCCAAAAGACTAAGGATTCCATTGAAACTGAAGGCGTTCGAAAACGGCAGAAGATCTTTAGCAAGATCTCTCGTAAAATGTATAACTAAATTTTCTTACACATTCTGCAGCACCTGTTGATCTAAGTGAACGGATAAAAAATTCTCGTTTATAGAAGTCACGCCAGTTGGCCGATCTGGACAATCTTGGTTTTTGAATCTTAGAAATTCATACTTGAAATATTTTGGGAGAAAATTCATGAATTATCGGAAAAAGAAAAAAGCCAGTAGCTAGCGATGGACAACGACAACTTGAATAAAAATATTTCTTTCATCACATTTTTGAAAAAAGCGCCTTTTCTTTTCTTGAGTGGAGTGTTACGTTGTTGATGTCTTTATGGGGGAAAGTACATTCTCTTTTCAAGTCGAGTTAAAAGTTTATTCTCTCAATTATCAAGCATATGTCAAGCGACACCCGACAACGCTGATTTGAATGAATTCAAAATTGCACATCAATGATAAGAAAACGTATGCATAGGTGACGCTTGAATGTCTCACAATGTTAGTTTATGTACTATTGTGCTTTCGGGGATGAGTGCATTAAAAAAAAAAGAATTTTTATATAATTCATGTTAGGCTATAATGTCTTTTGGGTATAAAAAACATCACGTAATTAAATTTGTATGATTATCAGCACACACTTGGATTTTTGTAATCATTGCACTCATCAACTCAATTGGATCGAATCAGATTAAATATTACTTAAACCAAAAAACACTGCTAACTTATACTTCATTCTAGTCTATGCTAAGAGGAATCTGTACTTCCTACTTATTTGTAGTGTGAAGTATTTGGGTAAACTAGCATGAAACATAGAAAGTAAAACGCTTTCTTTGTTTGAGCGTGAAAGTGATTCCGATCGCACTAATTTCTCGAGCACTGCCCATACAAAGCTTTAGTTAAAAAAATAGTTGCATAAAAAACTGTAGAGTAATGTACAGTAATTAGTGGTGGGCCATGGCCCACTACACCATTAGAGACTTATAACTTTACAGCATGCGCACCAAGAAAAATATTTTGCCATTCACGTGCAGACATTTTTTTTTAAATGCATTTTGTTGCACTTTTAGCGAAACCTTATCGTAAACTAAACAAAAGCATATACCGACAGAGTTTTGCTTTTGTCGATGCGTTGTTACTGATCGGCTGATATCGGGCGTAACCTCAACATTGCACTAAGCTATGCTTAGAGTATTAATAGAAATGTAGGATGCACTAGACGCACTAAAAGTAGCCACGAATTTCTTCATGTCTGACATGAAATTATAAATGTATTAAAATACTATAATAAATTCGAAAAACAAATGTAAGATTTCGGTCAGTATTACGTATTACTTGGAAAATTGTCGTAAATATTGTTTAGACGCAAGTAAGGTTTAGTAAATAATTTCTAATAGAAAAACGTTGTTGAAATATTAAACAAGGAGTTATGTCTTAATGCGTTTAAGACAATAGTTTGCAAAAATAAAAAATAAAGTAACGATGATAAATTTTGGAGTTTCAAACCTTTTCTTATACGTAAGCAAATGAATGCAGGCAAAGATGTACGGAGATATGTATCCACGTTCCGATTAGAATTAATAGAGAATCCAAACAAAGATTATCCTGTTGAGTAAATTCCACGGATGATAGCCGAATAGATCGCAATATAGATTATGTTGCACATAATGGATACAAGCGTAAGAAAATAGTTACATATGTAAAAAAAAAAACGAGTGATTTTCTTTACAGCTATAAAAATGTTTGTTCGTTTTGAACTAATCGTATCGCTTCGAAAGCCATTCACTTCAATCAATTTATTAAGAAGAGGCAATAAACGAGTAAAAAATAATATATAAATATATATATATGTACGGTATAAATATATATGCAGCAGGAATCACGTTTTTAATAAAAAAAAATTGAAAATTTTTAACAACAACTCAGAAAGCTTCGCGCAGATTAACTAAATTATTTGATGGAAATTTCTCTGTTAATCAATAATTATAAAAAGCATTTACATGCTTTCATTTAATCAATATTTATAATCGCTTTTGCATGCATTTATTGTACGTTACATATGAAGAAATGATACGCCATTGAATGGTGCTTTTCGCAATTTATATACTGTTTACGCAGATCAGCAATCAGCCACGGAACGTATGTGTGTATAAGAGATAGTGGAATAATAGTAGCTAATGAAGAACATTCCCAGTGCAGTTGTAAACAAACAGAGCTAAGCTTGAATAGCATACAAAACGTACAAGCACATATTCCGCGAGCGTAGAGCGAGTAGATTTTTAAATGTAAACAAACGCCTATCCACATAACATATAAACATACATCGAACATCATACGATTACAATCGCTAGCAGTTGATGATATTTTGATCGTAGATAAACATAACATATACGATGTTCACCTATATGACGCCAGCAAATGTTGCAGAAACTTACATCTAGTATCGTTTAAGCCTCCATTGAACTAAAACATTCTGTTTAAACTCGGACACCTTTTAATCTCAGTTTGGTACCAAGCAAATAAGTAAATGTTCATCAATATGTAAAAAAAGAGAACACTGCTATAATAAAATCAATAACAACGACGATGTTTAAAGGATCGGGGGATGAGAAAGGTGTTCAAAGAACTTTTTCGTGAATATCTGTCTCTAGATAAGACGTAACTCCATAGTGTCGGAACGCATACAAGCTGCATGTTATGTTGCCTAGCGTCGATCAGGAGTCATCATTCCTTGATTCCTACTCAGCGATCATTGCTTCGCAATTATTTCACTCCTTCTTAATAGAACGAAACTTATGTAACATCCCTGCTTCTCTTTGATTAAGCAGGCAATTGTGCTGCAATCCCACAATCAGATCACCAGCGGAAATTTGCGTACCACTACAATCGTGACAGACATCCGGAGATGAAAGAACAACGGACACAAAAACCCCTTATGAGGTAGCGAGTATTTGGCTACAAGCTCAGCTACTGCGAAAATCCACAATAACCGACCGACACATAACGCTTTCGCAGCCCAACAAAGACTTATTTTTTCATCATAAGAATCCTAACGAGCAAAGAGGATATATAAGCACAGTGGACTACCATACTCTCAAGCAAGCTAAAACTTCTTTAGTTCACAAGCTCCCTTGGAAGCGCGATCGCGGTTTCGGTTTTCGTGAAGCGAAAGGTGGACTTTCGCATTCGTCGTAACATAAAATAAAAACACATTGCTCCTTACCCAAAGGGAAAGCAAGGTTATGTAGATTTTTCTTTATCCGCTTTGCTAACAATTTTCTAAACTACTCTTTGATACTTTCGTTCAGTTATAAACACGCTACACCGGTGCGCAAAGCTAAAAAACGTCCGGAATACCCAATCTAAGCTGACGTCAGATTTAATGTACGTCGAACGCTTCCTGCTTACTATATTTCATATCGTTGAAGCACTTTCAATTATAGGGATATAAAGAAGAAGAAAGAGAAGTAAGAAAATGCATTCAGAGATGTATGTAGAGCCTATGCTTCGTTACTTTCCTACCTCCCGATTAAAATTAATAAATAATCGAAATGGAGATCATGTTGTTGAGCAAATTCCACAGATGATAGCGAATAAATCGCACTATAGATTACATTCCACATAAGCTACAACCAAACATACAAACAGTGTGTGCGTTATCCGTGTGATACGGTGATCGTCAGAAAGAAGAGAGGAAATAGGGAGGTAGTGGCTGTCTAGTGGAGTTGTGCCCAATTGGTAAGAGTTACCGACTGGGTATTTACTATAACTACGACGAAAAAAAACTCTACCGCACGTGAGATATGAATCCGCGAACACTGACTTGGTAGTCGCGGTTCTTACCCATTTGGTTACTTAGACCGACAATTGGAGTTCAATTATGGCGTCTCTATTAAAAGTGCTACGTCTGTGTGAACATATTGCATTCATTTCGATCAGTTGGATCACTTGGCCAATACATTCGTCTGCATTTGGTTCCTCCTATATCCGAAGATAAGAAAGGCATGACATTGAAACTTGAACGAGTTTAAGAAATTATTTTTGTTGGCTTTAACGTAACTCACGTAGAGCTGAGCACATTTTCAATCCACTGAAGCACACATAGCAAATAATCTGAATTATCCGGTGAAAGAAAGTGTAGCGAAATTTATCAAGGTTTACTTAAAATCCTTGTAGCAATGAACCGCTTTATCGAATTTCAAAATATTCCTACTTCTGGATTTAGCGATAGGAAACGGCTATCTATGAAAATCCTCTAACATTTGGTTAAACTTGTTCTGGCTCTAATGGCCGGAGCAACGAGGCTAAAATTGATTATACTATTGATGCACTTAAGACAACGAAGAACCGAAAATAATGACAATAATTTTTTTTTTAAAGAGTTCATTGAAATCTTGCGAAGGTTTGTTAGACTTCTGATGATGACGTGCCATCTCCTAATCTGTAGCCATTTTCGAAATCTGCACCATAACCTTCCTAAAAGCTAGACGAAATCGTAACGCATTGGGAATTTTGTGCCACCAATGAATCCAGTGTTCATTACTTGAAAGGCATTCTCAAAGGATATCTTAAAGAGGCTTACGTTGGATTCGATTTGCTTACGGTCTAAATGCCTTTACAATAGCGATGAATATCGGTGGACTTTGTTTAAAATTCAAAACCTGAATCCTTCTTAATCCTCTGTAAATTTATCTCGCTTATGCGTTAACAGTATTAACATTTAAGAATTAGAAGACAAAGTCGGAACACATACACACACATGAAAACGTTTTATTTGCTTCATCGGTTATCCATCTCTCACATGGAAGAAACGCTCGTATTCCCCGGTTGTTATCTTCAATATGTTGTTTGACTGCACTTAAAATTATTGGTAAGGAAATGTTGTTTGTCATGTTGTTTGCTCTTCTTTTTTCTTCTTATTACGTTAGTATAAATGATTTTATTTCCAAAATATATATGAGCTTTGCCTTTTTTGCACAAAATCGTTTATTTTTTAAAATAATTTTTGCATTTTTTAAATTTTTAAAATGACAACAAAATTTTAAAAGAACTGGAAGAAATTTGTACAACTAATACGATAAACAGAGCGACCTGTCTATGATATAAGCATAGAGTTTTATTTTCCAATTTATATATAATTTACAGAAAACAAGAACAAACAATATATCGATTTCGGGTTGAGTTGAAAATGCGAAGTAAGGCTCTTACCTTTTCTCGTCATACGTTACAATTGATTTTCGCGTAACATGTTTCTTGGCAAGCTCTGAGGTAAGAAGAAAATCAAAGACTAAATTCGTTTATCTATGCTAAGCATTTTATGCTCTAGCGTAGTTCATATTTTCCTATGATTGAAACATTGAGTCTCAATAGCTTTTGTTTGCATTGTAACAATACGTTATTGACGGTTCTTTTATGGGAGAAAACTACGTTAGTTTTAAAAGAAGTGTACAAATTATTTTGCTCCTTTACACTTTCCTCTACTTTGTAACAGAATATCAATCGACTTTTGAAAGGGCATTTGCTTTTTTAAGACCTTTGACGTAAGCATTACTTTTACCTTGAGTTCCGTCAAAAGAATGGAAGCTTGGTGTACACAGTTAAGTTATTGCCTGAGACAAATGTTCAGTCAGTAGAAGAAAAGCCTGGTGAATACAGCGGCGTTGGCATAGTGCTGCTAATGTTGCTGCCGGACGGTATAATGCCTTTTCATGTATTTCACCAACAATGTTATGTCGTCTTTTAGAAAAATTGCTGTAAAACTTGTGCTCATTCGGTTCATTAACAGTTTTCAAAGGATAAGAACGCCCGGAGTGATCGACTACGACTCATATCGTAAGACTATCTCGTAACCAAAGTACGCTTTACACCTTGCTGTCCTAATATCTAAGCACGACTCGTGAAAGTGACGTGAAAGTGACGTGTCAAAGAAAGCTTAATGTGCCCTATTGCACGTCATAAACGAAAGGTTCAATAGTTTTTAGACCGTGTAATATATAAGCAATTAGAAATTTAGTTTAATGACCACACATCAAAACGAGGTGGAATATGACATATTACGGTTATTTCGTGATTATATCCAATACTTTAGACTGCCTATTATTTAAGTAATTGAATGTCTGCCAATAACTGCCAAGCATCAAACAACGCAGAATAAAATCTAATTTACAGTGCCTTGTTAATCCTAAGCCTACCTTATGACCATATGATCCAATGCTTGCCAAGCTGTCCAATGTCCAAGCAATTTAGTTCACGAAAGAAATAACCTATCATGGATTCATCCATTCTATGAAGGATATATTAACTTTTTTCAGTTACCTCAAGTCCACTCTTTATATAAAGAAGATGGAAGACAACTGGGATGTTCATTGACTGTTTGTTGCATTTGAAAATATGTCATTGAACATTAAGAACTACAAATTTGATTGTCCAAGAGAAAGGAAAAAGTAAAATGGTTACAATATGTAGAATGAATATTGGAAACCGTCGAATTTATTGTATGCTGTCAAGAAAGTATCGGGAATTATGAAATACAACACATCATTCAAAAAGTTCACAAAATGACATGAACACATGCAGGATGACTATTGCCGAATCCATATGAATCTTAGATAATGCCAGCCTTAAAGGGCAATATGTCAAAATTTCATGATATGCCGATCGTTAGTTTACAAGCCATCGTTATTTTAGTGACGCTACACAGGAAATTCAGATTTTTCGATTGCTTTACAAATACACATTTTCCAAAACGTTCCAATTTGCATTCGTCCGTCTTCATTCGAACCGAAGTTAATACACGCTAAAGCATTTTGATAATCAATCAGCAAAGTTTATGCGACCTTGCTCGAAATAGACAACTTTGGAATCAGTGCGTAAGCATATTTTTTTAAGCGCCTCTCTGCTGTAACGTATATTATTTTAGACTTCAGGAAAATAAAAAATTTGGAGTTTATTCTGCTAAATGAGGAACTAATTACGATTAAAGCCATTGAACGGAACTTTCCCAAGAATACGACTTATCCATGTCTGATATTTTTTTGGCAAAATGTATAAAATCCCGAAATAATTGAATCGCTTTCAAGAGCATCTAATTGAACCCAGCCCCTTATTGAAATTTTGTTATACTGTTTAGACAAATTCATCAAAGAAGACTTTCTGTTAAACGACTTTCGAAACTTGATCGATATGCAAGCATTTTAATTGACCACCAGTGCCTTGACAATATTAACATACCGCACTCTTTTAACCATCGTTATAAAAGAGAATACGTATGTGCGCGTAAAGACACGCGTAGAAAAGAAAGTGAGATGACGAACTCAAGCCAAGAAAGTACGTGAGGTTGTGTTAGTGTGGTTGAAATAAATAATCACATATTTTACATAATTATTACTGCATTTATTTAAACGGGAAAGAAACCCAATAATTTACATATACGAATGCAGAAAAAAAAATTCATTCATTTCTTTTTATCTTAAATGCAGAGAAATACATTAAATAAATGTTTGGACAGAGTTTTTGAAATAAATAAATAAATAAATAAATGTAAATAAATATTTTCTAAAGAAAATAACAGAAAAGAACTTATTTTAAAGATCAGCCGCAATCACATTCTCTAAGGCAGATTCGTCACCATAATCATCATCACCGTCTCCGTAATCGGTAAGACCACCGAAATCGAACAAATCATTATCCGCATTGGGTGGTACAAAGGCTCCGTTGAAAACGCCCTCCAATCTTTCCTCAACTCCCATCGTAGATGCCAGGCCATAAATGAAACGCATCACCACAAGGCGTATAAAGTCGGCTGTATTAGTTTCTTTAGTAGCGGCAGAAATGAACGATAACTGTCTATTTTTACTCATTTCCGCTAAGACTGGTAGATGCTGTGCTTTTGAATTTACAACAACAACTTTGCATGTAACAGACATACATAAGACTAATAATAAAATCGCAACACTGTGCACAACTACTAACTCTTGAGACATTGCGGTGAAAAAGTTATATATATAGGTGTTTCGTTAATAATTTCACAGATAAAATATTGTCTTTAAGCGTAATTACTTTAATAAACACTTAGTTCACTGATCAATTAAACAAAAATGTGCGTACATCGAAACTCGTCTTAATTAATTGTCAACAGAATGTTTTTTATTCCCACCATTCACGCGCGATTATCGACCAAATCGTTTCTCCTAAATAAAAGAACTGAATATTAATGCGATTGAAGCATACTAATATGTGAAATAACTTAACGGCTTTTGTTTACTTATTGTGATCATAAGCCAGAACGTTGCCATAAGGAAATAATTCAGTAAAATACCTGAAATTAGAATAAAGCAGCAATTTGCAGTAAGTAAAACGCAATTCTTTTCGCCTTTGCTTTACTAAACCGAAGATGATCGTACTAAGTGTTCCAGATACAGTGAAGTGTAAATACTCTTGACCAGCAAAAATACCGGAATTGTTTTCCTGTTCATATTATTTATTAACTTGAAATCAATCTCTTTCTACTTCCGTTAAAATTAGCCCGAATTTAAAAGAAATCAGTTAAGTTGATCTATAAGTTCGCTAAGCATTAAAAAAAAATTCTAAAAATAAGTTCAAACATTATAGTTGGACAAGTTGGACCATTAAATATACTGCATTACCTCATAAATGATTTTCTTAAAGCGCGGCATTATGTGGCGAGTAGTTGTAGAAATGTAATAAGAATCCTTCGTGGAACGTCAATTCATTCAACGTTCATTAAAATATATCGAAGATTACGATTTCTCAGTTGACTTACGACATTCTTGAATATCCGAGGTGTGTTCAAGAAAAAAGCGGACTTTTTATTTATATCGAAAAATATTTATTTATTCATCAATATCTATTTTAATCTCTCTTACATATATAGTACACTTGCGTCGTCGCTTTTGGAATCATCGAAACACTTCTGATATGCGCTTCTCATATATATATACGTATTTACGGGTATTTTCAGATTATTTCCAATTTTGCAGTATCTAGATACAATTACAGTAACATTAATAAAAATAAATTACAGTAAAACGGCAACACTACGTTGGATTGAAAAATGCAAACACAGAGAACGATTTATTTGTTTACTTTGGATGAAAAACTTCAATAATAGAGAACGAAGAGAGAAAGTTTTTAAACAGCGGCACGCGCTATTCATATAACAGTAGGCATATTTAGCACTTTATGAACAGAGTAACACTTGTAGCTTTTGTTTGTCTTTAATATGCTATGCAATAACGTCTGTGATACACTTGACATACAAGAATGATATGTAAATAATGAAAAATTTATAACATAAATCTTTACATAGATTTTTTTACTATTAATCCTGATCTCATCGAAATTAAGTTTAATGAATGAAGGTGTAAATTATCTCTATTGCTTCCTCCGTGCGTTTGTTGTAACCCCCACTAATGCAAGCAATGCGTTAGAAAGGTGACGTATGAGGTATGTGCTCTACATGAAAGACCACCGACATGGATAAGAAGTGCGTGAATAATTCGAGCACAAAGTTTTTACTAAAAAAATATGCGTTACAGCAGTGATGAGCAACCGCCGGCCCGCGGTCACACCGGGCTCGTAACGTCGACTACGGCCCTCTACGCTTAAACTTTCAAATAATTCACTTTGCTGCAAATGGATTGTGTTTGTATACACTGTCGGCTCAATTGTGATATTTGTTGTATTTATGTGTATTTTTTATGTCCATTAGGCCATAAAATGAGCGATTTAAAGAAAAGGCAAATTGATGCCGAATGGTGCATTTTTAATAATAGTTGGGCATTATTCTGGTCCTCGCCGTGATATGAAAATTAAAATTTCGGCCCGTTTGACGTGAAAAGCTGCCCATCCCTATGCTAACTCGATATATATATTTTCGGACGATATAAATTTTGTCATAAGCGTATACAATGAAACTCTGTCAGGGTTCACCGCAAAAGAACTCTGTTGGGCTTCTTTGAACAACGATCTCAGTTAAGACAACAGAGTGGAACTTTACTTTTGAAACGTTCATCGTATATTTTACAGCACATCTGTTGGTTTTTCTCGTTATATATGCATTTCATTATCTTTTTTAATTACTCCACTTGGAACTGGGGAAATACTTGGGAAAATTGTATTAAAGCGAGCACAATTCTTTTGTTTACTTTTATTTGCTTTGTTTAGATTATTTATTGTAAATATTAAAAAAAAATGTATAAGGGAAGATTCATTCTTAAGTAGGATTCATTACAAAATGAAACGAGCTGATATTACTTGTCTAGGCGCACAATGATGGTCTCTTGAGCGTTGATTTTAAAATCGCTGAAATATATTTTTTGATCGGAATTGTTTAACATTACAATTCCACTGTAGTATAAGGACGTCATGTCCATGGTCACTTGCTTTCGACCGAAATTTGAAATTGACACAAACGAATTGCGACGAGGATAAACTCGTTCGATAACTAATATATCGTCATGACTACGCCTGATAGCTGTATTTTGTAGGATCGCATCCGTTTTGCAAATGGCATTTTTATATATGGAGGGGGAACGATTACGTAAAGCGATCATTTTTTCGATATATTGTAAATGATGGAAATCCGCATCTGGCGATTTTGGTAACCAGGGAAGTGTTTCGCGATTGGTGAATTGTAGGCTATCATTAAATGACCACCGCATTACTGCCAAGTGATGCAGATGTTTAGTTTCCACGTGCTCGTTAAGTGAATCGGAGGCCGCTTGTAAAGCAATTTCATCGCCATAGAAAATGTTACATGTACCGGGTAGCATTAGTTGCATAAGAGTGGCTGCCAGGGTAAAATCGACACTACTTTGATTTCGGGTAAGACGTACCTTATCTACGCCTCCCAGAGACCAATGTATCCATACACCAGTTTTTGAGGGCCGCATTTCAGAGTGCATTAGCGTATTTAATTTTTTCTCCAGTTGGCTAGTTCCCGCAAAAACATCCAAATGTACATCGATTAGATCAACATGCTTGAGGGCGAATTGCTTTTGGCTGAGTGATAATTTCGAAAGAACTCCAGCTTCAATTATAAGAACTTTATCCGCACCTAAAAGGTTCTTCCATTCATTTAAATGATAAGGTAAATTTTCTATATCCTCAACATGCTCTAAACCCTTGATGTAGAATCCGTCTATTCCCATCTCAAGCCAATATTGTAAACATTCGGTGATAAGATTCTCAGTGACAACGATTTGTGGCTGTACGGTAGTCTCATACTCATTGTCGACGATGTCATTAATCGAATTATTAATAAACACGCCTCCTCTTGATTCGCCCAGTTTTTTTATAAATGGATGCAAAGGTATATCTAAGATAATCGAGATGTTATGGCTATGAAGCATACGGGTCAATTGACGCATATCATCTAAGTGACCCAAGTGGGGAGCAATGATCTTTAGTGATGTAACGTTTTCGAAATCTTCTGGATAGTGAGGTGAATTAAACACGGAGTTAAGACGAATAGCTGTTACTCCTAGTGCTTTCAAATAATCGATACGCTTCGCTACGCCTCGTAAATCTCCCATTCCATCATTGTCTGAATCTTGAAAACTGGCTGGGAAAATCTCATAGAATACATTACCGCGATACCAAACTGTTCTGTAGAGTGAAACAAAGAAGAATAATTGCGATCGATTTAAATTTCAAATTTTTCACTTACTTGGGATTACAGACGTTAGGTAGCGTTACTATCATAGCCACTACGATGGCACACATAGCCAGCAGACTGGACATAAAAACGAAAAATGTACATTTGCGTATCAAAGGCCAATTCCATGACACAAACGAAGGCGTATCTTTTGGTAGAGGAATATTTCCATTAGGCCCGTGCCCGTTCGCATCCTGCAAAAGGCATTAGTTTTTTTAGAGTGTGATACATGTGGCGTTGTTCTCTGAATCCTTACCTGAATTACGTTATTATTCGGCAAATGCTTATACGAATGCTTATTAAATAGAGCGGTGGAAGCATCAATATCGCTAGGCACACTTATACCAATACCCGAGCTGCTACCCGATGACGAGCTAGTTTCAACTTTACCATCTTCATTACACAGATTCGTCGACATGTTGCTGTCATTATCATTGTCAATGCAAGGCGTTAGGGGATGAGAGAAAGTTAACGGTGTTATGGTGCCATTCGTATTTGAAGAGAGCAGTGGATAGATAGAAGCTTCCTCCTCCGGCATGAACGTCGACACCGATGGCGATTCTAATAAATTTTGCGATAATTCCACTTGGAGTAAAGCTGGATCAGTCGAAATGCCCATTGTGTTCATATCAAATCAAACTAAATCTGGACCTTGACCATGAACTTTGTTTATACACCGTTCACCGTTTTTCCTCTCTTCACAGAGATAAAATTCACTAGACCGATAGCAACATATATATCTAATTCTATATCTTCCACACTAAGCACATCGAAATGCTGTGTCGTTGAACGCGCTGTTTATCTCTCCAAGAAAAGTTGACTACTCTTCTGCGTTTATTTTTATCGTTATGTCAGCAATAATACCCGTTAGTAAGTACACAGAATAGCTTATGTATTTATATATATGAATGTTATATATGTGCATAAAGTATAAGTATGAGGTCTGCTATTTTAAACTGTTTTTCATAATTTTTTTATGTGAAAGAAATCGAATTGATTTTCAATTAAATAGTGATTGCACGCTTTTATGTCCAATTTGTATAAATTGGTGTTGATTAAATTTGTTGATTTTTCGTTCAACAAATTGTTTGTATTTTTTTATTTCAACACTAATTGCAATGAATCGTTTGGTGTCTGCGAGTGAATTGTCTCAACTGAAGAACATTTTTAGACCAAATTTCATTCATACACTTATTCTTGCCTTGCGTATGCGCTCTTTCATTGTATCTACATTCAATAAAAATCCACAGAATATTTACGAATGTGAGGAGACGACGGTGTGGAGCGACGAAAAGAGGGCTGGGTGGTGGGACGTATGTTTTCACAAATTTTCAATTAATTGTTTGTCATAATCTGCAATTAATAAATGATTTTTTGCATCGAAAGATTTGTAATTTAAAGTTACATAGTAATCCCTATAGCTGGATAATAAAAATTTGAAGAAGACTTCCTTACTATCTGAAATATACACAAAAAAGAAAAAAAAAAGAAACTGCAACGCTTTTACAACGTCGAGGATGATCGGCTACCAAGTAGCTTACACTACTTCGAATGGAATTGACACCGCTACTGACTTGACTTATAAATAATATAATGCATAACATTAACATAACATAACCATTAAGTGTTCTAAACCACTTATTAAAATTAGGCGGAGTGGGAGAGGTGGTCGAAAAATACTCCAATCCAAACCATTTTCCATAGTTTTCATACTTGGGCCGAATTTGCTCAAAATACCTTGAAAATAGCGACCTGTGAATTGAATACAAGAATAAAAGACGGCCAGACGGACAGATAAGCTTTGATCTATGCACAAATGGATTGTGGATCGATGGGTATAATGAAAGATGAGGGCATCTTAAGTCCTTCTGGGGTTTGTATGCATACTCACAAACCTAGTACACGCTTGTACCATAAGTGATGCATCGTATAAAAATAATTAAGAATTTTGATAAAAAGAGTAGAAAACGAATTTTTAGAAAAAATTTCGTAAAAAAGCGAGTCCAAAAGTTGAACCGATGCGGTAAAGGCTTACTACACTCATTTTTTTTGTCAAAACACTTTTTTTTATTATTCTTCTCCTTACATTGTAAAATATCGAAAATTAGTTCTTTGTGGTATAAAAAGACTTTGGTTTTTTTCTGAAAATCCTTGCGATATATTGAGAGCGATTCATAAAACAGAGCAGTGTGGTTCAATTGTATCACCGTAAATTTATGTCTCAAAACACTATTGTTTATGTAATATTGAACACCAGACTTTGTTGTCATATAAAAGCTCATTTTGTGTAAGAGTGATTATACAGGAAACGATTGAAAAAGTCGTTACAAACATTGCACATTTTTCACATTTGCTTAGTATGTCGAAATAAATCGTAAAAACAAGCTGGACTGATTCATTTTCAATAGTGTTCGTCCATTGGCAAAGGATATGTTAATGTACAATATTTTTTAAGAAAATATCAAAAACTCCAAACCGTCATTTGAACATCAGAATACGTAAGACAAACCGATGGACGGACAGACAGTTTTTTCTCATAGCGTGTTTTAAAAACCTGGAACATACTTATTTTTGTAAAAATTATTTTAATACACTTTGCACATTGTAATATTACTTCAAACTTATGCGTGCACTTCGCGGTAAGTAGTAGAAATAATGTCGTTTTTCATTTATTTTTGCATTTTTCATTACAGTTTTTGTAACCATTCTGTCGATCTTTCAATGTCCCCCAATTATCAGTGACATTAACAAAGACCTGAATCAAGTGTGAAGATAGGCCATCATTTAGCAAAGACACAAGTGTAGGTTACGTATGGCGGGCCAACCTTAAGTCAGTAAAAATGTTCCATTTCTAATTTATTTTTCGATAAAAGATCGGCTTTTTATTGACAAAATCAGGGCAAAAAAAGACAAAATATTAATTGAAAGCTGATTTAACATACATTGCCCCCAATTCCACTCATAATAAAATAAGTAAGAACACTATAGTCGGGCAAGGGCGACCATTAAATATCCTACACCCCGTTGTCTAACACAATTTTTATTTTTATTTCAGAACACAAAAATTATATCTTGTTTCTATGTAAAGGCATATATTTCTTGTGCGTATATATAGGGAAGAGGGCCCAAAGCGTGACCCGTATACTACAAGTTTAATCCCTACATAGTCCAAATCCAAAAATAGGCGTAGATGGTCCAAATTTTGTAGAGTTCATTTTTGTATGAAATTACTATAATAAGATGAGTCACTTTTTACCACCACTTACTAAAACTTACATTTTTCTGCTCTGCAAAGGATCAGTTTTCGTGAATCCAAAAGATAGGCCAAGAAGGTCCAAATTTAGTACAGTTCATTTTTTTATGTAAAATTACTATTATGGCTTTTTAGAATTGCAATTTTTTTCGATATAATGACAGAATAGGGCGTTATATGGGGAGTGATCGAAAAAGCCAATTTCAATAGCGTTCGTCCTTGGGTCACAACACGTTACTGTACCAAATTTCATAGAAATATTTCAAAAATTTCTATCTATAACTTGAACACAAATCAATATGGACAGACATCAGACGGACAGACAGGCGTACATCAATTCAGATTATGATTCTGAATCGTTCAGTATAATAAAAGGTGGGTCTGTCTTAAGCCCTTCTGCGTGTTACATACGACCACACTAACTTAATATACCCTGTACCACAAGTGGTGTAGGGCATAATAAAAAAGAGATATATTTCAAGAATTGATATCTCTGCCAATTAAATACATTTAATATTGTGTAGAAACTTTTTCGATTCGATGTCAGGATATTTTATTTCATTAGATTATTATCTTAAAATATACGTTAGTGAGTACGTTACATAAATACAATTTTGCTAAGCGTGTAAGACAGAGTTGATTTAATTATTTCTGCTTACGTTTACATCTCTTCGACCGCCAATATAACGAATTTCGAAAAGGAAAACTGACACTATTAAATACCATACGTCATTTCAGTTGATACCGTTATTCATATAATGATTTTTGAAAATGAGGCCCTACATTGAAATTAGTCGAAAAGGTGGTTCGATCTGAACCGTTTTCAATAGCGTTAAAAACAAGAAAACAAGAGAGACAGACAAACAGACAAGAATCACTTTCTTGATCGCTGGATATAATAAAAGATGGGTTTATCTCGAGCCCTTCTGGATTTTGTATACACCCGCACAAACTTAATATATCCTGGTGCAGTAGTGTAGGATATAAAAACTGAAAAAGCCAAAAATACGAATAATTTATGATTTTTTGATTTTCTATAATATATATCTGGCGTAACTGACAAAAAAAGTGGATTTTTGTACGAGTGCTGTAGGATGATTTCGTTTTGAAAACATACATGTTTTCAGTCTACAGTTATGTATTTTAAACACATCCTCTGGTCTATTTGTGCTCATTTTCAATAACAATCCATGCGCAAGAACTTTCAATGTTTTCGCCAAAATTAAAGCCAGCGTCTCAATAGTTGCTATCAAGTTAGTGTTTCCCGCAGACATTTACAAAGACAAATGGAAGGACGGACGAGCCTAGAACGATTCATTGGTACTTATCGTGAAAGTTAAAAACATTTTAACGAAATATCTCGGAAGAAGGAAAAACTCGAAATAGCATTAACGTCAAGAACTCTGTTAAGGAATATATTCGGCCTGCAATTAAGTGCACGAGCGAATGTGACTTTGATCGGGAGAATGACGCGTCCAAGGTTAACAAAAACTTTCCTCCAACATACTTCGCACACTCTTTTGCTTACGATTCGTAAATGCTTGTGCTTTTCCTTCACTTGGATAATTCCAATCAATATAGATGGGATTTTCGGTTCCCTTTGGATATAAGTAGCGTAGTGGGCAATTAGCTAGAATTTCAAAAGAAAATTGCTTATGATGTTAAATAAGCTTTGAAAATACTTGACACAAAAGAGAAGGAAAAAGCAAAAAAGCTTTTTTCTCTTCTCTCTAACCATTGTGAATGGTCAATATTGGTAATTAAAAAATAACAACCTCGTTAAAAAAAAAACGGTATTTTTGTAAGGCTTTTTGTATATATTTTTTTTCAAAGGTAAAAAATCATGCAATAATGATCTCAACCCGAAGATCACGTTGAATTTTGTCGAAGATAATAGAATCAGTTATAACGCTGATGAAAGCCATTATTGCGAGAGATCGAAGTAAACGAACTTCAAGTCGCTCTGATTGGCCATTTAATAGTTAATTAATATGATTCTAAATTATAACCAAAATCAAAGGTTAAAATAGATTTTTGGCTAATTTGCATATGTGCGGGTTTGCATTGTACTGGAGAAGGAGTTTGCAATCAATTTTCTTCTTGCACTGAATATCATCGTATAAAAACAAACTGAAAGAATTTTCCTCTTAATGCTTTGCAATTTGAAGCGAATCGTATAAACTATATTCTATACCCAAATTTTATCTATACTATGCTATATAGCTTTGTGATCGTTAGCTATAAGTATTTATGGTAAGATTCAGTCGTCTATCTCAATTTTCAACAGGAGATGAGATGATGAAAGTATAGGAAAAATCATTCAAATCAAATCCTCTCCTCTCTTCTAATGTTTGATAGGTAAACAAAAATTTTTTTTTGCTGTAAACACCCATCCCATAATCCGAAATATAGAAATCGTAAGGGTTCTACTTAGTTATAGAGGACAGCACTGAGTTGATTGATATTTATCTTCACCTCAAGCTTGTGTGTGGTTGCGGATGTGTAATTTTTCAAAGTTTTACGGGCTACAAAAGATAATTTATCGAAATTTTTATATGAATTTTTTTTTAAGCATTTTTGGAACATTATTGGATTTTACAAATGTTTTTAAAGCCTTGAATTGAATTCGAGGAATAATCTCCTGTAAAAGAATTTGTAACGCTTGCAACGTTATAACAAAGGTTACATCACCTACGGTGCTGTATCGGATGCTTTCTGGCTTCACAATAAAGTCAAAAGTTAATTTTTTAAAATTAAAGAAATTTTTTCTTTATCGGTGCATTTAATAAGTGAAAGATATTTGTGTTATTTAAAAATCGATTTTTTTTTAATTTTACTTAGCAGTCAAACAGTTACTACCGCATGCGTTTGTGCATGTAGTGGATACCGCTAAACCAATGAAGATTGCAATGTTGAGTACTATTATAAATAATACATTGTGAAGTCTCGGGAACATACGTTTGATATATAAAAAGACTACTACTGTCTATGTAAAGGGACTTCAAAAACTCGAATTTTTCAAACTGAACTCATTTGCTCATGTGCTCTTTGGTGTCATCCTCCTCAGATAAATATGAATTGTCAGTTTTCAAGCAGTTCTTCTCAGATCGTTGTGACGATCAAAGCTTATAGCGGGAAATTAAAAATTATATTTCAACTAATTGTGAGTGAAAGGCAGTTGTTTATAAAAAAAAAAAAATGTAAATAATTTTTGAGTCATAGTAACGTTACTTGTTTCTGCAATGAAGCGTGAAGTGTTTACAAGTTTAACTGCACCTATTGGTTAAAGTCAAGTTTAATTAGGCAAAAACCAGTTTACAGCATTTGATTAACTGCGATTTTTTATTTTTTAATCTATTGTTTTGATAACACGATTTAAAGTAAATGAAAAAGACACTTTTTTTAAGGGGATTTTCGTAAAAGGAACACAAATATGTATATATCGAGAAGAAGAAGAAGAAAAAATCTTTTGTTGAAATCTAACGAAGCAATCCAAATGGCTTATGTTTGTTGTTTGTTATCCAGTATTGGCTTTATATAAATTTTCTAGCTGGATATTGCTTTGAAATCACACCGAAGTAAAACCAGTCGTTGAAAATCTTTTCGATTCTAAAGGCACTTCCAGTCGTCAATACTTTCTTAATTCATTAATTTTGAATTGTTTATCATTTGATAAAGTAGTGAGAACGAACAAGTGCTACTAGCAGAACAATAAACGGAATTGCGTCGATTTGAAATCCTTTGTTGCTATTGTTTTGCAACTTTTCACTTGGAATATTAATTAAAATATTAAATCTAATATGAATGCGTGCATTAAGAAAGATTTTTATGTTTTAGAGCAAGCATTGAATAGACGCTAAGCAGAATCAAATGATTAATTTTTATAATTTATGGCATTTGTTTAATGGGCATCGCTGTACTGCACTGTATTCTTCTATGCGAATATCTATAAATTATGCGAAAAATGTTTTTATTGGACACTTATAAATTTTTGCTTAGGAGGCGGTACACCGTCTTTTATTATGATATATGACTTTGAAGTAAAAATATTGAACGTAAGTCAAATGGACAATAACTCCGCCTTTGCAACATCCTCACAGTGTTACAGTGAATGACTTATTGAAAAATAGTACAAAAAATATATTTGACCCAAAAGAAATGAATCGAGATCCGTTCATCTTAAAAGGGAGAGATGGGTGATAAAATTTGACACAATGTGAAAAAAATTGAACACATTATAGTCGGGCTAGGCCGACTATTGAATACCCTACACCACCTTGTCTAGTACAATTCTAATTTTTTGCCATAAAACACAAAAATTGCATCTGGGTTTCATATGAACTTACTATTGTGGAAGTATATATTAAAAATTAGACTTTTTTGCCAATAAAGTCTTACTTTCCGTAAGATTTGTGGTGACTAAAAGGTCAAAAAATTGAGGTACGTTTTAAAAATTCAGCACAATTAAGTTTTATATCAAATTATTATAATGGATTAGTAAAAAAAGCAAAAATTTTCGTGAATATCCTTATATAGGGCAGAATCTAAGAAATGGACCTAGACAATCCAAATTTGGCACATTTAGGTTCTTTTTATCTTAAACTACTATCAAGATGTGATTTTCATAATAAAGCACTGAAAATTAGACCTTTTTGTCATATGAACTTCAGTTTACGTTATATGAGAGTGGTTCAAAAAATGGCCCGAGCCAGTCCAAAGTTACGACACTAAATTTAGAATGTCAAAATATTATTACTTAGCCACTTTTGTCAAGAAATTCCGAGAATGCCATTCATAAAACGATTTTTCCAAATAGGGGGAGTGGCCGAAAGAGTGGAAATTTTCAATAGCATCCGTCCTTGGCTCAAACTGTGTCAGTGTACCAAATTTCATTAAAATCTTTCAAAAAATGCATTGTAAATAAGCAAACAGGAGAGACGGGCGGACACAAGCTTCGATCCGTTAAGTAAGTGTTTTTGGATCGATCGGTGTAATAAGAGATGGCTATATCTCCTGTCCGTCCGGGTATTATCGTATTGTATGCATTTGCACTAAGTTAATGTACTCTTGTATCACTACTGGTGTGGGATTTAAAAACGAACTAGTACGACTCCCATATAGCTTTTCTGTTATTTTTTACTTTTTCAATTTACAATTTAACTTTATTTCATGATTATTTTTGAGTTGTTTTTAGTATATTGATTTGTACGGCTGCTTAGGCGTCTCTCTTATCATTATGTTTACATTAGTATAGTAAAATGTGTAGTGTAGTGAGAATATTGTCTTATGAATATATATAAAAAATATGTATACAAAAACCATACAAATACTACTACGCTGCTAGTATATAGAAAAATAAATTAGTATAAAAAAGTATAAAATTGTAAATATAGACACCATTGCAGGGCAGTTATCCTACTAAATTTTTCATGGCCTGGGTAAAGCCAGAGATTTCCGCTTGTTAAGTTTATCAGAATCGCTTTATAAGGAAATAATGATCTTTTAAACTGCCCCTTCGCTTCATCGTAATCACTATCAAGTTGTCTAACTGGGGGAATCCATATTTCTTAGTAAAGCTCAAATAGCAAATAAAACTGATTGCTGAATGTCCGACCGTGACATTCACTCCTCGTCCCAGACTAAATGGAGGGA
This sequence comes from Glossina pallidipes, assembly GCA_000688715.1. Classification (NCBI taxonomy): domain Eukaryota; kingdom Metazoa; phylum Arthropoda; class Insecta; order Diptera; family Glossinidae; genus Glossina; species Glossina pallidipes. The sequence continues at coordinate 195,236 of KK499810.1, forward strand.
GGAAAAAAGATTCTTGCGAATGGACGGCATCACTAGCTGATGGAAGGCGAAAGAGATGGTAGTACGAATTTATGGAAGACTAAAATAAAGTATTGCCTAATAAATTGTCGGGCAAATGAAAGAACAGTAAGAGAGTAAGAATTAGGCAATTAAGCTTAAACCTATAAGATAATCGAGACTATGCGTACTTTGCAAGTTCTTTGGGGCACATTGCAGGATGTTACAAACGAGAAGGCAAAGAATATATGTTGTTTGGAAAGACCAAACGTGCCCATATCAAATGCTTTAATAAAAGCTGTAGCTTAGCAGATCACTATCTGCAGATCACCATCTGCTGTTTTACTCCTCATTCCAATTTTTTCAATAGTCTGCCAACACTCAGTACTATATGTAAGACCACGCGTGTAAGAAACTTGTTAAAGGGATGGTGTTGTTTGGTCTGAGAGCTTGTTAAGCCATAACTTCTCTTTGTGAAACTGTTACCTTGCTCGCGAAGCATAAACAACATAGTTTTTGGGACCTTTGAATAAGTCTAGTTTTGTATCGAAAAACATCAAATGCGGGAATGCATCGCTTTTTCTAATTACTTCAAAGGAAAATTCAATTTGAGCAGATGAGTACTTATGAACCGTTTTAAAACAAAAGAGCCATGACTAGGCCACCCTAGGGAAAGCATGAAAATGAATTGGTTATGCAAGCAGTGCACTCAGGGGAGTGTATTATTCAATGTTAGAGTGACTGCAGCGTATGTATCTGAGATTCTGCAGCAAACGGGCTTAATAAGATCCCTTAGGTAAATTTTTAAGTAAACTTCAACCAATATCTCTTAGTTTTTGTTAATGTTACTAGCGAATTGACAAATTCAATATGCCGTTAATAGTTGTTATAAAGTGTATACCAAATCAATCATAAGCAGATGTTTACAGTACTGCTCTTATGTTTAATGCTGAATTCTCAACGATTTTCAATAACATTTGTGCTGATAACCCGCCCGAACTTTTTATATACTATTAACCAAAATTTCTATATGCTTTGCTAGTTCTTTGAGTGTAATTTTACGATTAGTTTTCATTTCATTTCAGTCTCAAGCAAAGAATGGCAGCGAAATTAATTTTACTCGTGTCCTGTGCATTAGTTGCTCAAGTGCATAGTCAAGTATCACTCGATGACCTAATTAAAGGAATTTTTACTACAAAAAAATCAACAGATGTCGACGCAAATACGCCACCTACAGTAACTATCCGCACAGCACCTATGCCAAATCCTGATCCAACCCCAGCTCCAACTCCAGCTCCAACTTCAAATCCGCATGTCAATCGAACGGTTCAGCCTGGTAAATATAAATCATGCGGCTTAAATAAGGAATGCGTACCTAGGCATTTGTGCGTAGACGGGTCAATTAGTACTACAGGCGAAAATTTCATTGACATACGCATTGATAATGAGGTCTGCATCTACAATGAGGCATGTTGCGATTTACCAAACAAGGTACGGTATCTTAGTTTAAATTTCGCATACATTTCTTTCTTTATAAACAAAACGTTTCGTTGGCGATAGAGAACAAAGTCAGTTATTCCTGCTCTACCGCCCGAACCCCATGAGGGCTGCGGTTGGCGGAATCAAAACGGTGTAGGCTTTAAAATCTCAGTTAAACAAGACGAGGCTGAATTCGGTGAATTTCCCTGGATGCTAGCTATTTTACGTGTCGAGGACAATGGCGATAACGATGTGATATTTTTGTATGAATGCGGTGGGTCTCTAATCGCGCCTAACGTCGCTTTAACAGCCGCTCATTGTGTTGTTAATCGTGAAGCCCAGCAGTTAGTTGTGCGCGCAGGGGAATGGGATACACAGAATACGAATGAAATTTTACCACACGTCGATAAGCAGGTTAAAGAGAAAATTGTGCACGAAAAATATAGTCGTGGTACGCTGTACAATGATGTAGCACTGCTGATATTGGAGGAACCTTACCGTTGGGAAGAAAATATTCGTCCGGTTTGCTTGCCAGAAATGAACACTAATTTCGATGGTGCGAGATGCTTGGCTACCGGCTGGGGTAAAGATAAATTTGGTAGGGAAGGAAAATATCAAGTAATTCTGAAAAGAATCGATTTGCCCGTTGTTTCACACCCCACCTGTGAGGATCAGTTGAGACAAACTCGACTAGGCCTCTATTATGAATTACACGAAAGTTTCATGTGTGCCGGCGGTGAGCTTGGCAAAGACACTTGCAAAGGCGATGGGGGCTCTCCATTGATTTGTCCAATACCTGGTGTCAAAGATCGTTATTATCAGGCGGGCATCGTAGCTTGGGGCATTGGTTGCAATGAACTGAACGTGCCTGGCGTTTATGCTAGCATTCCGTATGCTCGTCAATGGATTTCTGATAAACTCATAGCAAGAAATGTGAATTTTGACCATTTTACACCGTAAAGTAAGCGGAAGTCTTCGCAAATATTGTGGAAGGAGAATGTACATTAAAGGAACTTTACAATGCAGAGTATATTCTATAAAAAGAGATTGTACATATAATTAATTAATTAATTTCTGTCGTACTGTAATACATGTTTTACTATTGTTGATAAAGTTCTCTTTACAGTTATTTTCTTCTCAAGTGCGTTGTCTAATTCTTGTTCTTAAAATAGATTAAAATTCAATTCACTGCCTACTATTCTGGAAAAAATTTCCCTTGGATAAATAAATAAATCAGGATGGTACTGTGGGTACTACTTCTCAACTCAATACAAAGAGTCAAGCATCGTATTGTTACCGATCTGAAATATTCAAAAGCTTAGGAACTCAATTGAATATTGTTCCAAGCAGTTGGAATTTCAAATAAAACTTCCCTTGTTCTAATTCAATTGTGCGGTAATTCAAAAGTATTATTAAGAAAAAGGTAATTCACCGCGTCGTGAAGTCCTCCATGATTAATTTAGAATTAACACATTTAACCTGGACTTCATATGCTGAGCAAGAACATATACACATTATAGGGTTTCTGAAGGTTCCTTTTTGATGTTGCAAACATGTTGACAAAACGTTGCGAGAAATATCGCATAAGAAGGATATAAATTTATTAAACTTAAGAGAAAATACTTCGAATAAGAATTCACAAAAGTATTTGAACATGCAAGACTTAAAGTTCTTCCTGGGATCTTTATTGCAAGTATTATCCATACTTCGATCGTACCTTTTTCCATTTCTCTGCCAGTACATAAATTCTGTTTCGGAAGAAAACCCTATATTTTAACGCCGTCCCGGTTGTCTTATAAAAGCTCTAGTCAGATAAAACATGACCGAAAGAAGTAATAACCAAAAGGCGACTTCTGTGGTGAATACGACAAGTAGAGCAGTATATCTTAGCATTTAACATTTTGTTAGGAGATTTCGTAACTTGCTGACAATTCATCCGCAACACCTTTTCCGTCCCATAGAGGTTTAAGGATTTTCTTTCAAAAGAAGACTAAATGTCTCTTTCTTTTCGCTTTACATTGGAACTCATGTTAGTTTCTGTTCCTTTCTAGTTGTGTTTGGCACCTAAAGCTGATAGTACGATATGACTTGCCGGATGGGAAATCTTTGGGATACGGCAATGAAGGGGAGATTATCAGATGCCTATGGTGCATCGTAACAGCTAAGAACTAAACTTCGGGGAATTTTTTAAATGTTTAGGATATTAAGTGGGCCTTGCTCAGAGGGGATGGTTCATACACATGTCCCTATTCTGGCTTAAAAGCAGTGAAGCCTCGAAGAGTAAGTAACAAAGGTTACCCCTGAGTCCCACGCGTGATAAAGCATTGTATTATCCCATGTGCCGTCGACAAGTATTCGAACATTCGCATTAAATTTAAAAACGACTATCTCCCAAATTGACTGAAAATGTCCTTTCGAACCGTTTCAACATGGCGGTTTCATTGCTTGCTAGGCAAAAAAAGAAGAATTATCAGTGGCGTAGTGTGACTGGCGATGAATAGTGGATCCTCTACAACAGTCCCAAGCGCCAAAAATCATTAAGTTAGTCCAGGAGAGCCATTCACATCAACATTGAAGCGAAATATGCATAGTGATAAAGTGTTGCTGTGCATACGGTGGGATCAGCAAGGTGTAGTGTATAATGAGTTGCTAAAACCGAATGAAACTGTTACTGCAGATGTCTACCGAGGTTAATTCAACAAATTATAAAAAGATCAGTAATACCGGCTAAAATGGCTACCACACCAATTGACTGATTATAATACCACTTTGTCCACTTGGTGCAAGATTTTTCAAGGATACATTATTGCAGCTCGAAACTCGAGTTTTGCCACACCCAGCGTATTCAACAGACATGGCGCCTTCTGGATACCACTTGTTCAGATCGATGCAGCGTGGCATGGCTCGAATGCAGTTTCGCAAAGTTGTAGAAGAGCGAAAATGGGTCGATGATTGGATCGCTGCCAAACCAATACCTTCCTTTCGACGTGATATCGCCAGAAAGGTGGGAAAAAATTGCAGAAAATAAATGGAAAATATTTTGATTAATGTACATTTTACCAATTTTTCTCAATAAATGGCAGATGAAAAAATGTTGTGCAAGCACTTAATAACACGACTGCCAGTTGCGACAGAGAAAGAGCTCATACAAGGTGTTATTCATGTTTAAGTTTACATTGTAAAGTTTTCTTGAAGAACTACTTGGAAACTAAAGGGACTTCAGAAACTCGAAACTTTGTAAATTATCTCATTTGCTTCTGCTCTTTGGTGTCATTCTTCTCAGGGCAATATAAATTGTTAAGCTTCGAACAGTTGTTCTCTGATCGTTGTGGTGATCGAAGCTCACAACGGGAAATTCGAAAGTATTTCTCAAACAATTGTAAGTGAAAAACAATTCGGTATCAAAAAAAGAAGAGTTGTAAACAATTTTTTAGTCATAGCGCGTTTACTTGTTTCTGTATTAAAACCCGAATGTTTACAATCTTAGCTGCAGCTATTAGTCAAAGTCAAGTGCAACTGGGAAAAACCAGTTTACAACATTTAACTGTTTGCGACTTTTTATTGTAAATATTCGGTTTATATTATGATTCAATTAAGAAGATATTTAAGAGCTTTAAGGGGATCATAATAAGGCATTTTAATAAGGTAAAGCATGTTTTTGAGAATTTACTCGGTTTTAAATACACCCAATACATCCAACAACACCAGTTACTTTCATTCGTTAAATATAATCGAAGCTCCCTTTTTGATTGCGGAAATTTTGGCTTGTTTACCATCTGATAAAATCGAAAGAATGAAAAAGTGTTGTTACCAAATCAGTAAAGGGATTGCATTGATTCGAAGTCCTTGTTGTTGTTATTTAAGAATCTCTAGCTAACTAAGTTTCTTTCCGTCTATATATAAAAATTAAGATTTCTCTGCCAAAGCAATTATTGAATATATTCGCTAAATAGATTTAAATTAACAATTTTTATAATTTATGGAAATTCTTTTGTAGACACCCAATACTTTGCACCGTTTTTTGTATGTAAAAGGAAACAAATAAAATATTTATTACCAAAAAATATGTGAAAAATATTTTTACTGGATATTTACCGAGTTCTGTTTAACAGGCGGTAGAGTATTTTGCATTATGATAGTTAATCACTAGAGTAAACAATAAGGAAAAATAATTAACTTTATGTAAAGGGATGTTTACACCTTTGTGTTTCGAAAACTATCGTAGCATTTCGAGGTATTACAGTAAATGGCTTACCGGTAATTTTTAGTGGAATATTTTGTGGAATTTATTAGTCTCCACTATAAGTCTATACACAACATAAGTGTGAACAATATACTGAAAATTGTCGTATAACTTACCCTACATATCGTACGTCACCTACATTTCAAATCATGTTCACATATGCCTGGGAAGCAGTAGGTACTTACACAAAATTCGCGTTGGGGCTTTTTGATAACTTAAGGCAAACATTTGGCCCAATGTACTTCAAAATTATAAACCAGAGACTAAATATTGCAATAAAAGTGATAACAAAAGTGATAATAATAACAACAAATGCAGAAATAAAGCGTTATAAAGTAATACGAGCTCCATGAAGACCTTGTATTGTTTTTTAAGTTTTTCAAATTATAATTTAACTTGATCCCATAAATATTTATAAATTGGTTTTAATATATTAATTAGTGAGGGCTCGTAGTTTTCTCTGTGAACATAACGTCTATATCAGTGCACTAAGCTTTGTTCAGTGAGAATATTATTTTTAGAATGTAAAATAGATAAATGCTAGTACAACTACTGCTACATAATATATAAATTAATATAAAATGCATAAATTATTTGTTGACAGTGATTGCATTCAATTTTTGATGCCCAGAAAGTTTCGTCTATCAAATTTATCACAATCGTATGGAAATTTTGTGGGAAAATAAAGCGATTTGATCTTCTAAACTATTCGTCTGCAGTCATCAAGTATAGCGGGTGTTTCTATTCCCTTTTATGTTTTAATGTGTCGCAATTAATAAAAAATCGCATAAATTAAAGAGTCTATGGGTATTAGCAAAGCTCAAATAACAAGTAAAACTAATTGCCGTACAGCCACTGCACACTTGTTAATATAATGAATATATGAAAAAAGACTTTTATGTGAGTAAAAAAAATTTCGACAAAGTAAATTCGTTAGTATTATTATTATTATTATTATTTTGATTCTTGTATGACAATTATTTTTGTAGATTAATAACAAGCATAGGTACGCAATTTCGCTTCCAACAAATGCAATCTTACTTCAGTGCAACCAAATGCAAGTATTGTAATAATAAGGAATAGCTTCCAGCAATCATCTTTTATTGTCAACATAATCCGTGCGTTTGTGTGCGCAAACATAAAGCAGCACTTGAGAGAACCATAACGCCTGTAATTTTATGCCACAATTTTATCTAGTAACTAACTTTATAGGGTTTTTATAATAAAAACAATAAATAAAATAAAAATACGCACCCTTTACAATAAATACAAACACACATTACGCGCGTCGATGTCTAGAAATAAGGCTTCTCTTTTAACAGGAAAAAAATGATCTTGATTGTAATTTTTTTGTTATCGCCGCTGATGCATTTACGTCTCTTTTCACTTAGAGACAATCTTCACAGTTGCTATATAACGCTTATGCCAATCATCCAAAGTGGACGGAAGCTCTCTTGTAGTTTGTTCTTCGGCTTCGTCCTTTTTTTTTTTCTTAAATAGAATTTATTTCTCTGCCCATTTTTAAAAATTTCCAATCTTTTACTTTTACTAATGTTCTATTATATTATTATTATTTTTTAAAATTGTTATTTTACAGAAGTATACCTTTTGTAATAATTTTCCATTTATAGAGTGTTGGAGTCTTGGAGAGGTTGTGTGAAATTTTGTATTGATGCTCCATTGACATTCATGCAAAAAGCCAATTGCTTTTGCAAGTTTAACTTTCTATTACGATGTAGTCGCTTTTGATCGAAATTTTACTTTCTTAATAATTAATTAACAATTTTCTTCTAATAAATTATTTGCCGCATGTCCTCAGTAAGCAGATGTATTAGAAAAAATCATTTTCTTTTTTTCATACCAAAAACTTTGATACCTCAGCAAAACACAACAGTTTACACAAAAGTCCGAAGATGGCCATCCTGCCATACCTTTGTCTTCTTTTTCTTCTTCATACGGTCGCTGCTATCTTTTCTGTAGAGTTGTGGCAATCACGGCATCCCAAACAGTAGTATCATTGATTGCCACGAGATGGCGGAAACTCGTGCCGTTACGCGTTATTAACGAGTTGAAGGTATTGACTAAATTAATCATGAGCGCTGACTAAATTAATCATGGTCAAGGTTACTTTTATGTTCAGTACCGAATTACGAACCCGTTTCAATAACATTTCTACTGATAACTTACTCGAACTCCTTCGTACATTACAAAGTGAAATTTCTATATGCTTTGTTAGTTCTTTGAGTTTAACTTTACAATTATTTTTTATTTCATTTTAGACTAAGATAAAGAATGGCCGCCAAAATAATTTTACTTATGTCCTGTGTGCTCGTTGCTCAAGTGCATGGTCAACAAGTATCAACCGATAAACTAATTAATGAAGTTTTCGTTACACAAAAATCGAATGGTGTCCACGTTCTTACGTTTGAATCTCCAGGAATTATCCGCACAGCACCTATACCGTATCCTGACCCAACTCCAACTCGGCATCTCGGTGATTTTAATAAATACAAATCATGCGGCTTAAATAAGGAATGCGTACCCAGACACTTGTGCCTAGATGGGCAAATTAGCACTACAGGCGAAAATGTCGTTGACATACGCATTGATAGTAACGTTTGCATTTACAACGAGGCCTGTTGCGATTTACCAAATAAGGTACAGTGCATTACTTTGAATTTTGGCTAAATCTATCTCTTTATGCACGCAAAGTTTCGTTTGCAACAGAGAACAAAGTCAGTCATACCTGCTTTGCCACTCGAACCTCATGAGGGTTGCGGTTGGCGAAATCAAAACGGTGTAGGCTTTAAAATCTCAGTTAAACAAGACGAGGCTGAATTCGGTGAATTTCCCTGGATGTTAGCTATTTTACGTGTCGAGGACAATGACTATGAGGATGTGATATTTTTGTATGAATGCGGTGGGTCTCTAATCGCCCCCTACGTAGCATTAACAGCCGCTCATTGTGTTGTTAATCGTGAAACCCGACAATTAATTGTACGAGCTGGGGAATGGGATACACAGAATACGAATGAAATTTTACCACACGTCGATAAGCAGGTTAAAGAGAAAATTGTGCACGAAAAATATAGTCGTGGTACGCTGTACAATGATGTAGCACTGCTGATATTGGAAGAACCGTACCGCTGGGAAGAAAATATTCGTCCGATTTGCTTGCCAGAAACGAACACTAATTTCGACGGTGCGAGATGCTTGGCTACCGGCTGGGGTAAAGATAAATTTGGTAGGGAAGGAAAATATCAAGTAATTCTGAAAAGAATTGAATTGCCGGTAATTTCTCGCTCCACCTGTGAGAATCAATTAAGACAGACTCGCCTTGGTCTCTATTTCAACTTACACGAAAGTTTCATGTGTGCTGGCGGCGAGATTGGCAAAGACACTTGTAAAGGCGATGGGGGCTCTCCATTGATTTGCCCAATACCTGGTGTCAAAGATCGTTATTATCAGGCCGGTATCGTAGCGTGGGGCATTGGTTGCAACGGAGCGAATGTGCCTGGCGTTTACGCTAGCGTTCCCTACGCACGTCAATGGATTTCTGATAAGCTCGTAGCAAGAAATGTGAATTTTGACCCCTTTACTCCGTAATTAGAAATCCTTGTGTAAATAACGTGAAAAGAATGTATATTTAAAATAATTAACAACACAGAGCAAAAAAAGCGTAGATATTTTCAAAATAGTTGAAATTTCAATTCTTCTTCTTCTGCGATTTAGCAAATTTATTGCACGAGCTGGGGAATGGCCAAATATGATTTTCTAATTATCCTTAGAAAATTTATTTAATCAATTTCGGGTATCACAACTTCACAACCGAAATTTTACATGCAGCCTATGTTACATGTTCGGATAGGCTGCAAAAACGGGGATGTATTAGAAATTTCAGGAGTTAAAAGATCGAAAGGACAAGGAAAAGAGTAACAAAAAATCACGTTAGTACAGTTGGTACTAATTGTCAACTCACTATAAAGAATAAATGATTGTTTCATTAGCGGTTTAAAATACCCAGGAGTTTAGAAACTGGACTACGTATTGTTCCGAATGCAAATCATTACTCCAACTGTCTCTTTAAAAAATTTAAATTTTCAAATAAAATAATTTCTTACTAATTGTATTCCGCGGAGCAGTGATAAGGACTTTTTCGAGGTTTCGACTAAGGTTTTATTCGCAAAACATTTAAATACTTTCCATTTCAGGGTTCGTGTTTCGTTAATTTCGCTACGTCTGCTTCGCCATTAATTTACGCTTTTGTAAGTCTTTCTGTGTTCGTTTGACCATACAAAAGTGGGATTTAAGGATATTCGACATGAAAACTATTAAGTTTTCGCCCCGTATTTTAAATTTTTTAGCTGGGAAATTTCTCACTCTGACAGCTGTTGAGGAACCATTAAATAATAAAGCCTATCCCCGAGTCGCGAGTGGTGTGATCATATTACCAAGTGTCATCGGACATCGTGGAATTTTGAAAGCAACTTCTTTGTTATTATAACTTGACCCTTTGCAACCTTCAAAAGTATATATGTTTCCGAAAAATATTACTATAATTATTATTATAACTTATTTAGATGTTATTTTTTCGAAAAAAAGTCGGAAGTATTTGTGTGGGATTAATGCGATTTTGTTTACCCTACACACTTTTTGTTGGTGTTACCCATCCCACGTTTATGGCTGTATATAAAATCCACTTCGGAGGGAGAAGTCATATTTTTAAAGCTGCTCCTATTGTTTTAAAAAAATCTGCACAGATAAATCCTGGTATAAACAAGTGATAATCAGAAGGCGGCATGTTTGGGGAAGACGGCTCAGCATCTAACATTTCCTGTACAGAGTTCATGACATGTTGAAAAATTACCTGCAGCATCTTCCCCTAATAAAGTTTTAAGCTTTTTCTTTTGATAGAGGTCTGCCTTTTCTATAGTCGTCTTACTACGAAAATCGTCCCTTTCTATCTGTGCTTTGGATCTAAAAAATTGTAGACGGGCTCGCAATTGTGGTGGGTAGGTATTTTTTCACAAACATTGGATTTCTACGAGATGGCGAGGAGGAGATTATCATGTTCTCAAATCTTTTGTGCCGACGCTATAGTAACGAGCGTCTTGAATGCTGTGCTTTGGCCAAAATGCTCGTTTCATACGCATGCCGCCATTCTGGTGTTTTAAAAGTAATGAGGCCACACTAAATAAAAAAGACGATTCCTGAGTAGGGCATCACATTATCAAGTATTTTGTCTCCTCTTCTTTTCAATATGCCCAATCACGCAGGGAATGTCTCCTATATGTGTAACACGGTAACAGTTAGAAAAAAATCAGCAAATAAAAATATAGGAAGAGAGGTTGTGGCAGCAACAGAGTGAATGTATGCCCCGTCGGTAAATGGCTACGAACACTTGAGATTTGACCCAGCGAAAGTAGACTTCGAAGTCGCGGTTGTTACCTCCTCGGACTACTCATCGGGAGTCATAAGCTAATATATTACGTATAGCAATTATTTGTAATACAAATACGATTGGCTGGCTGACTATGTGTTTGTTATGCATTTATATACAGAATGTTTACACTAAGTGTTTCTTAAATTATACATATATTGGGTATTTGGAAATCATTACATTATCTTGCAGTACGATGGCAAATCACTTATTATTAGGGAAAGTATGTTTGATATAAGCGAAATATAATGTTAGGTCGAAGGTATTAGCGTACACCACAATTTTATGTGCAACATCAGTTTGAATGATGTAGTGAAAATGACCGCATAACTTATGCTACATATCGAATATCACCTACATTTCAAATCATATTTATATATGTCCTGGAATCCTTTTGTAGACAATTGTCACATTATGACTTCTTTGTAATTAAAGTGAACATTTGGCCAGAAGTTATACTTGAAAGGGCAAACTAAAGACTGTACAATATGTACTATACATATATTGCATAATGTACGCTGTGTAATAATTAAAAAATTGATAATATTTAAAAAATTGACCGCGATGTTCATACAGTGATCAAAAATTAAGATCAATTTAATTTTATCTTTCTCAATATCTTCAAAGTAATTCCCCTCAGATATTGTTCACTTACGCCAACGTTTTTTCCAATCTTCGCAACTGTTGTCATAGTCGCGTTCTGGAATGGCGCAAGCTTTTTGCGATTCAACTTGTATCTCTTCAACCGAGTCAAAACGGTACCTCCGGAGTGGTCTTTTGATTTAAGCGAACACCCAGAAGTCACACAGGTGAATACGGTGGTTGGGGAACGATATGGGCGGGACTTTCGATGAAATGTCCTAGAAGAACCAATGCGGAAATTGAGTCTTTTTGGTACCAATTGAGATCTGATCTGTTTCAGGCCGAAAATACTTTTTAAAATGTTGTTGACTGCTCCGTTTAAAGTGCCAACAACGTCAGTGAGCTCTGTGATTGTTAATGAACGGGTTTTGAACCCCGAAACTTTGATTTGCTTGACTAGATTTTAATCGTTAGATCTGCGCTACTTAACATAACTTTAACTTTGCTCTTATTTTTGATCACAGTATCAGGTTTTTTATTACTTTTTCTCTTTTTCGATTTATAATTTTACTCTGTTTATTGATTATTTTTTCGTATTGATTAGGTAGGTCTCTCAGTCATCTCATCTTCTCTATCGTTATGTTTTCATTAGTATAGTAAGTCACGCTTAGTGAAAATATTATGATAGGGATATCAAACATAGAAATAAAACCGCTACTAGTAAATAAAAATTAAATTAATTTACAAAGTAATAAATATATAAATTGTGTGTTTACAGTGATTGTATTCAATTTTTCATGCCCGGGGCAAAACCCAGAAAGTTCCGTCTATCGAATTTTAGTGGGAAAATACTGCCATTTGCTCTTCTAAACTGGCCGTTCGTAATCTACAGGTAACGGTGTTTCTATTCCCTTTTATTTTTTAATATTAAACAAATAAAAAAAATTCATATGCCATGGTTATTAGTAAAGCTCAATTGGCAGGTAAAACTAATTATTAAAGATCCATCCTTGACGTGAATTTCTCCTCCCTTATATGCAGTTGTTAATATAATGGATGGGGGAAAAGAGCTTCTTGTGAACATCCGATGACGTACTGAAAGCAGTAGCATAGTAACGTTCAATGCAAGCAGTGATTTCCTGCTTAACCACATTATCCAATTTTCACACTAGTCTGCCTATACTGAATGCTATGGCACCACGTGTATAAAAATGTCGTTAAGGATTTCCAACGACATGGAGTGTCCGGGCATTTGTCAAATTCGTATTGGTCCTTGTGAAATTGTTACATTCAAAGCTTCCACAGCAGAATATGTTGTCTTCACGTTGAAGCGTACAAAACGTAGTCTTTGGGAGCTTTAAATAAGTCAAGTTCTGCACCGAAAATATCAAACGCGAGAACTTCCCCTTTTCCTGGTTAATTCGAAGGAAAGTTCTTTTGAGAAACTTATGCGATTGCATTGTACTATGAACTGCTCCAAAACCATCGCTTAGAAGCCCTAGGAAAAGCATAAAATTGAGCCTTTAAATAACTCCTGTTCTGACCAAAGCGGTCCAAAGAAAAATTCTATTTAAGAAAATTCGGTTATTGTAGTGTGTCATTACCTGCTCCAACAAAACGAAACCATCACCAGTATTAACTGTGCATCCGGTGCACTTAATGGAGTCTAGAGTATAAATAAACCGCAGCATATGTATCTTAGGTAGGGAACCGGTTCAGTTAGACTCCCTAGGTAAATTGTTAAGTATGCTAATATATTAAGTTGCTGTGTAGAGAATGTAATGCATGCGTTTATGTGATGGAAAGATTTCCTATGAATCTTTCTTCATGGATATCATGATTATTGTTGTGTTGAAATGTATTTCTATTCTGCTCGGCTTCAGTTCGCCACGTCTGTCTACTTCCTTTAGTGCCAATACTGTGATCGGCTAGAAGTAGTCCCTAGCTAATTTACTTAGGCGGATGGAACGCCTTTTTTGTCTACTGTCTGTCACACTTTAAAGTGGATGCATAACAACGATATGCGATCGCACTACAGTATACTTCAACTAATCTCTATTAGGTTTTGATAACGTTACTTGCGAATGGACAAATTTAATATACCGTTAATTCTTGTTACAAAAGCAAACCAAACTAATCAGTAAGCAAAGGTTTACATTGGTGCTCTTACGTTTAACAGTGAATTTCCCACGGGTTTCAACGAAAGTTCTACTGATAACCGCCTCGAACTTTTTCATATGCTATATAAAGCAAAGTTTCTGTATGATCTTTTAGTTCTTTAGGTTTCATTTTACAATTATTTTGCATTTTATTTTGCTCTAAGACAAAGAATGGCAGCAAAGTTAATTTTACTCGTATCCTGTGTGTTAGTTATTCAAGTACACGGCCAGATATCACTCAGTGACTTGATTAATGGAAATTTCACCTCACAAAAACAAAAAGACGACGATGCATCTACACAAGTACTCATACCTGAATCTACTGCATCTCGTAAGGGTTGTGGTTGGAGAAATCAACCTGGGTTTACAATTGAACAAAGTGAGGCTGAATTCGGTGAATTTCCCTGGATGGTAGCTATTCTAAGCGTCGAAGAAACTAGCGATAACGACGCGATATTTTTGTATGCCTGTGGTGGCTCTCTAATCGGTTCCAACATTGTCTTAACAGCAGCTAATTGTGTTGTTGATCATGAAGTGCAAAAATTAATGGTACGAGCCGGTGAATGGGATACACAGAGTACGGATGAAATTTTACCGCACGTCGATAAGTGGGTTACAGAGAAAATTATACACGAAAACTATGATCGCAATACACTCCACAACGACGTAGCATTACTGATATTGGAAGAATCCTTGCGTTGGGAAGAAAATATTGCTCCGATATGCTTGCCAGAGCCAAACATTAACTTCGATGGTTCAAGATGCTTGGTTACTGGTTGGGGTAAAGATAAACTAGGTAGGGAGGGCAGATATCAAGTTATCCTGAAAAGCATCGCGTTGCAGGTTGTTCCCCATTCTTCTTGCGAGGATCAATTAAGACAAGCCGGCCTTGGCGTCAACTTTAACTTACACGAAAGCTTCTTATGTGCTGGCGGTGAGATTGGCAAAGACGCTTGCAGAGGTGATGGAGGTTCTCCGTTGGTCTGTCCAATACCTGGTGTCGAAGGCCGTTATTATCAGGCGGGTATCGTAGCTTGGGGCGTTGGTTGCGGCGCACAAAACGTGCCTGGAGTTTACACTAGCATTCCCCAAACTCGTCAATGGATTTCTGATAAACTCATAGCAAGGGGTATGAATTTTTCCGAATTTACCCCGTAGACTAAGCGGAAGCATTTGTAAATAATGTGAAAAAAAAGTGTTTCAAAAGAAATTCGCAATGCAGAGCATTTTTTGTAGAAAGAGATTATGAATTGAATAGAATGAATTACGTATATTGAAAAATTCTATTCGCATTTACTTTCTTCTTAACTGTGTACTTTAATTCTTCTCCTTAAAATGAGATTAAATTCCAAACTATAATATATTTTGTCTGCGTGCAATAACGCTTTTATATAAAATATTAAAAATCTCAGAAATTGAAAGATCGAAAGAACGAAAAAACCCCTATAGTGGATTACACCATATTGTTAAATACCCTATACCACCGTACAATGATTCATGTTATAATTTTTCAAAATAAAGTGTTATGTCGAAAAAGTGCTCTGATCCGAATCATTTTGAATAGCGTTCGTCCTTGGAGCAAAACAAGTCAGTGTGCCAACTATTATCAAAAATATCTTAAAAATACCGGCCTGTAAGTAGAATGCAGAAAAACAAAATTGACAAGCGGACAGACGTACATACAAGCTTAAAATGATTCTGAATCGATCGGTGTAATAAAAGATGGGACTATTTCAAGTCTTTCTACCACAATCTGTGTACGGTAAAACAGTCGTACTGTTTGCCAATCGAAAGTTATAGATGCAACTTTAAAACAATTATTTGTGTACTCGGAGATTGTTCTATATTCTTTTGGATTGTGGCCCTGTCTGGGACCAGATCGCACCCATTTGTTAATCTCGCGTGCTTCATCGATCAAAACATGTCTGTGCCAGATTTCAGCTTCTTATCTTCAACTTCTCGCATTGTTTAAAGGTTTTTAGGTAAAAATGAAGCGAAACTTTTTGTTATTATAACATACATTTTTTTATTAGACAAAAGAAAACGGCTCGAAAAAGTCAGCCCTTACGCAGTTATTACAATCTTTAAAGTGTACATCTTTTCGAAAAAAGGTGAACTTTATACAAAATAATATTTTCATGTTATAAATTATCGATTCCGTAAGCTAGATCCCCTCTCGGAAATATAGAAATGAAATTGTTCGTTTTCGTATTCATTCGCATGTCATCACGGCCGAGTACACTTAGTCATTGGTGCAGCGATTTCTCAATTGGAAGTAGTTGACTTAGTGATGGGTATGGTGAACGGCGGCGGTGTGGACAATGGGTCAGGAGGGCAATTGCATTCTGCAGCCCATCCTTCTCTGTCGTTCTTCTTAGTAATTGAGTTCGAGAAAATCCAATCACACAGAGCACCGTGGACGCTTGAAGAAAGAACCAATCTGACGGAGGTTATATTTGCGAGCAGCGCAAGGGAAAAAAGTGAGAAAGCCATCTCATAAGCAGGTCAACTCCATTTTTTGAAACGGGCTAGTCTTGACCGATATAAAGTCTAAAAATAAACTGTTAAAAGTGTAATGAAGTTTTTACCGATTGTTCAGTAAGACTATACAAAAACACGGTGTGTAAAACAGTTCACCTTACCTTGTGACGTTTCGTTTCATGGCATGCTTACAAATTAACTGCAATATGGTTTTCCTTTCTTAGTTGTTGCACTAAAAAGCCGAAGGAAGATAAAGAATGAAGTTTTTATTTCTTTTGAAAGACGGTCCCTTTTCTTTATAGTGAGTTCACTATGGAAGTCATGGTAATTACTACCCTTTGCTAACCTCATTTTGGCCATACAAAACGGTAGAAGGCGGGCTTAGAGCGCTTTATTTTTTTCTCTCTTTTACTCTAACTAGTCAATTAGGGCGCGTCCTCCATTCGCGTAACGTGTAACGGTCGTGGCCGCAGCTAAGTAGGCATGCGACCAGTCGGCAAGTGTTACGCCTTCACCAACACTACGACCAAAAAAACTCTACTTCATTGAAACTGAGAACCGTGATCCTTATCTTTTCGGCTGCTTATGCGGGTGAGCTGTGATGCCGCGGTTTTTCCATAAACAGTGAAGGGGAGATTGTCCAATTCCCACAGACCTCCAGTTCTTTCTTATCGGGATGGGCTTAGGAGTGATTTTCGGCAAAATCGTGCGCGCATTAAATATTTGGTATACTGGGCATATTAAGTAGGGGTCCCCAGAAGCCATGCTTCCATTTTCGGCATTTTAGTAGGGTAAGGCAGCATATCACCACGTGGCACCGTCACATCAAGCGTTTATGAACAAGCGTCTACATTGAACTCTAGAAAGATCCATGCTCTTGCTGACATTTTTCCTTCAAAGCTTTGCTCCATTCGTTCCCCAGAGATAATTTGCTGTGCAAACATGCAGCGCACGCATTACGTTATATGTTACATGTTATATTTATGATAGCCAGAGCTAATAAAATGTTGATTATAAAGAATTTCAAAAGCTTTTCACTTTATTTTATTTATTG
Organism: Glossina pallidipes; assembly: GCA_000688715.1. NCBI lineage: Eukaryota > Metazoa > Arthropoda > Insecta > Diptera > Glossinidae > Glossina > Glossina pallidipes. The sequence continues at coordinate 212,671 of KK499810.1, forward strand.
TTTATTAAATTTATTCAGAAACTTTAAATCGTTTTCCTCTTAAAACTAGTTGGTGTTTTAATTAGTTTTTTTTTCTTCTTCTTCCTTTTCTCTATATCATTTTGCAATTATAACTTACGCTTAAAAATTACAATTCCTTTTTATTAACATTTAATATTGAAAATCTTATTAAATGAATTCAAAATTCCCTTGGAAAAATTTTTATAATAAGTGATCTGGCAAACAATCTTTTTCTTATCGTATTTTTTTTTATTTTTTTTTTTCATTTTTTTTTATTCTAATAATAACACTTTATTCTTATTTGTTTTTGTTTTCATTTTGTACAATAAATTTTTAAAAAATAAGACATAAAATTTAATAACTATTTGTAATACGAGTATGGATGACTATGTACCTATTATGCATTTATAGATTAAACATTTACAATACAGTGTTTCCTAAACTATGCATCGTCATGTTAATATCATCGGTTTAATTAATACGGCTGTCAGTTGCAACAGAGCAAGAGCTCATATAAGGTGCTATTTAATTTTAAGTTTTTAAGTTGAAAGGTTTTCTTAGAGAATTACTCGGAAGCTGTAAGCAGACCAGAGGCGCACAATAATTAATTAATAAAAAAGATTATTGTTTATTATTATTTTTCGGTATTTTCTATAGATTTGTTTGCCTTTTTCTTTTATTCCTTTGCATTAATTTTAGGGAAAAAGTGCAGGAGAAACTATTAGATTAGTTATTGATTACTGTATTGTGGAAGCACAGTTTATCGATAGATTGTAAAATTTCTATAATGATTGCCAAAAAAATTTTTCATTTCCCTTATCTCCAAAGGTTTTCATGAGACACTTGTATAGGAATATCTTTTATATACATGTTCGTGGTCAGGATAGGACGCTAGGCCAATTGGTCATCACATTTAGCTTGAATATTACCATTCTTACAGGTATGCCATATAAGTTACAGTCGGACAAGACCGACCACTAAAGACTCTAACGCAATAGTTTCCTCAATGCCAAAAATTAGACCATGTTGCCTTATAGCCGGTTATTTTCTTGAGAATCCTTAGATAGGTGCCCGGGAGGATTAAAATAGTGATCAATATCATTCTACTTTAGCACAGTCAATTTTTTCGAGCAATTTTCATCGTCATTTTAAACTATTATCACAAACGGAAATACAGGACAAATACAGGTGGGCAAACATGTTTAAAACGATTCCGAGAATGATTCGCAATCGACCCAGAGTTCTATCCTGATTCAGAAAATTTTTCTGAATCGCTTGGTATAATAAATGGTGCGTCCATCTCAAGTCTTTCCAGATGTTCCTTACTTCAAACTTAGCATATTCCGTACGACAAGATGAGTGGGATATAATGAGATTTAGTTTTCCTCTTTTGCTATTCACTCTGAATAAGAATAGGTCGCCATTGCATACTTTTAGACGTGGGGAGAAACTTAGCATACTTCCGGGAGAGAATATGAAAAGATTGTTTCCTAAAAATCAGTTATGTACGCCTACTATTACAAGACAGTTTTTCTACGAAAGAAGGGATTATAAATATATTCGCTTTAATCATTATACACTTTTGCACGATCATCACTTTTTCTGACAGCTTTCGTTTATGTTTTAAGTTAAAATATTTATCTATGTACATGTAAATATAATTATTCACTTAATTTTTCATTATCTATACTTAAACATTTAAATATTTATGTATATATATTATTATTATTATTATTTTAAAAATACACTTAATATTTTAACTAACTAACTAACAAGGCAATATTTGATTGATATAAAATGTTGCATCATTTCAACTCGTTTCACGCCCACCACCAACACAAGTTAAGTGTACACCTAGTTTATCATTCGATCGATAATATTAAAACACAAATCCCCTAACGATTCCATATCTGCATACATAGCTGCTTGGATTTTATTTACTTTGTTCAATATTCCTAGAACTCTTAGCGAAGAAAATTTGAAGCAAAGAGCAACAAATTGGTCGCTTTTGTTGCATAAGCTTAAGGCTTCATTCTATGGGCGCCGGAAAAACAAAATCAAAACAACAAACACTAAAAATTGTGAATTATGATATAACCGATATTGACACAAAAATTTGGCACCAATTTTCAACAAAACGTTACATGCATGGAAATGAGCTTAACGAGCCTTAGGCTCTTCTAGCGCTATCCCAGTTAACATATCACTGTATTTAGATATTAATTAGGTCGACTGCAAAGTGTATGCATGAATAGCTGCATAGATGCGTAGATCTCTTTGATCGTCGGCAATCTTCTCCCCTTAGCTCTATGAACCATTTTCTCTGCCTTTTATTTTTTGAATAAGTATTTAGTGTTTCCACCCAGCAAAATGTGCAATAGGTGAATATCAACAGACGATTAGGTGGAGAGTGTCCGAAATCTTCTTAGCTTTTTGTTTCGATGATAACAAGCTTTGAATGAATTGCCGTGAAAGGAAATAGTTTAAATCGTGGCACCACAACTCACCTATTCATTCTTTCTTCATTTTTCATATATCACATTTTCACGCTAACTTCACTGTACTCTGCAAAATACGCAGTAATTGTTTTCACACTTGAAAAGGTGGTGAGTATTCATAATTCACCTTAGGGCGAATTTAATTTTCTTATTTTAATAATTAATTCAATTAATTATTTATTCTTTCTTCTCTTGTTTTTTCAATTTGACATAAATTGATATTCGTTTCTATGTTTTTTTTTTTTCTGTTGCGTTCGAAGCTATTTATAGAACATATGATTTATATATTTTATGGATTAACAGTTACTATCCAACGTAAAAGGGACTTCATCTTCGATTAATACAAGGAATTGTGAATCAAGAAAAAGCGGAAATCTTGAAAAATTTTCTTTTCAATGAGCGTACTTTACTTGAACTAAGATTAATCCAGCTACAATCGTATGGCCTGTTCCAGAGCACCTACGAAACATCCAATTTTTATTGACCCCATTGCTGATGATGCACTAGAAGAACCAATGAAAGAAACAGTGTCAACCCTACGTAGCGAAGGCGCTGAACCTAGTAGTAGTCCGAGTCCGCAAAGAAACTGACTTCTTTCTAAAGAAACGTCGAAACGCATATACCATCAGACTATCTTCATCTACACCCAGAACGCGCAAAGATTAATCGCCTTAATAAGTAATTAAGCGTCAACTGCATAAATTCTCAATCAACGCAAATTTCGTACACGGGTATCGCAACTAATGAACGAATGTAAAACTGAAATTTCCTAAGAGGCACCCGTTCATATCAGATCAAGTGAAAATACAACAAGGAAAACACTCAAACAAAATATCTTGAGCCGCGCGTAAACTGCACACGCGATAATTTTTTATTTTGGTTTCTCTCTGGTGTTTGTGGTGCTTTCTAATTAACTTAATATTCAAAAATTCCATGCGAATTAGATAAAGTTGGGCTGCTTCCAGTTTTCGAGAGAAAAAAAGAAAAAACAAAAATCCGAATGCCGAATGAACCGCTAAGTCTGACGTAAACTACAGCGAGGAGGATATAAAATTCGTACGTGAAAATGAATCGATGTGTTTGTCTACATGAGTGCATCAATGAAGGGGATTCCAAGAAAATTTCCAAAACTTTTCAACTGCTTTTAAAAGTTTTCTCATTGTGTGCCTTGGGTAGCTCCTTCAGACTGTTTTATAATGAAATTATTTATCATCGATAAGAGTTCTTTTAATCTTCCAGTTACAAGTTAGTCAACTACTTTTAGAAACTAAAAAGACCATCTATTGTCTAAGATCCCTGACTCCATCTTATTCGTGTATGAAAACAGTTGACAAGTATTGAAGTGGATGGAATTTTCCGAAAGGCATCACTATTTACTTTGAAAACATTACGGAGATCGACACATCGGTCGTATAGCGTATTAGACACATGGTATAGTCTGGTGTTAGGTATAATAATAAGTTCTCCGTGTTGAAGTCTATTGCTTTACAAAACATACGTTAGGCATTCATTTTTTTCGAAACTTATGTAGCTCAGATCTTGGTATTTGTGCGGCATAAGTTTAAGTTGATTACAAGCTGTTGTTCAGCGTATATCAAAAGGTAAAGAGATGAATGTAAACAGAATGTAGTGGAAAAAAGTAAAAATAGGTATACGCCCATAAACTGTAACCATAAGATGGAGACGCAAACAAGCAAAGCTTGGCAATCATTCGTTTGAAAATTAAACAAGAAACAGAGGGGTAGACGCTCTTTGGTTATAGCTTTCGATTCCAGTGTCGAAATAACGAGCGTTATTAAAGTTATTTCAAAGGGGGGTTAAACGTAACTGAGTCCACATTAATCAGGGTTGATTAACTGATGTTGAAGGATAACACGACGGAGCATGTTAATGTTAATCTTTATTAGTAAGATGGACCGACGGCTAAGCCTTCATATTTGTAAGGACTCGGAGTTAAATACTGATCAAAAGCAAAGTCTCCATTATAGGATCCCTTCTGGATGTCGTAAATATTTTCGCAAAATTAAAATAACACATCACTCAATAAGGTCGTGGGATCTTGTATAGCATACTATCGAGGAAGTCATATGGTTAGTATGTAAAAATCAAGTGAATCATCCTACCAACTTATTGAATGATGTGTTAGTCCCATCCTTGGATAGAAGGTGTAACAACATACAAGCGTGAACATATATGTTTAGTTAAGATCTCAACAGAAAGTGGGTGAGGTTGTTCAGAAAAATACCTTATAATCTCCTTCCAAAAGCGTGCCGTGTTAGGAAAGGGATAGAGTTAGGGCTTAGCGATTAAAATTATGAATACTCTCTTCTTCAAAGAAAATTACAGTTGATTTTTATGTCAAACAAATTCGAAAAAATAATACCACACAACTATTGCACATCCACTTGTCTTTCAACCTTCCACTAATATTACTCAACGGATAAGCAATGTGAGGTTATGTATCGTCGTCATGTAACTGAACAACACTCTCACTTCGAATAGTTAGAAACGCTATAAAAACACGACAACAATATTAACGGAACAATAGTAAACATCTGTGGCATTGTGAACAGGACCTTTGACAAAATCATTATTAACTGATAACCATTGATGGCCATTGAGAAAAAGAAGCTGACGAATGCATTTAAGAAGTTCTTGGACGCAGTTACTGGCCAAAACTTTAATAAATTGATTAATTTCACGAAAAACATATCAAGCGTGGCCTATACCGTATATCTCGACCAAGACGATAATTCCATTTCTTCTTACTATCCTGGTGCGGAAGGGACAGCAAAAAAGGGTCTATTAGAAAGTCCAATGATGGAAGAGGCAGAAGGGAGACCCTTGCCGGACAATAAATTACTCTGCACAATCCCATTTCGTACGTAAAGATGCCTGTGCAGCCATAATTATTACACTTACTATAAAGGATCAAGCAGTTTCCTCGAACTAATATTAACGAACTAATACGTTGCAGAGAGCTTGCGAAAAGAAACGAGAAAATTTCTCGCAAAAATACCTAGTGAGAAGTATTTAGTTTAACTACAACAAATACAACAAGAATTGAGATTAATTTGTGCTAATTAGATTTAAATCACTTAACCGTAATCGCACCACGCAATGCCCTTGAGTTACTTTTAAACTGTGAACGTATAGTTGTTTGATTATTTTACACTGCATATGAGTGACTGAGGGTCACATCGTGGCATAGTTTGTTATAAAAAGAAACATGGTAAGATTAGTGTTACAATTGAATCTTTGATTTAATTATTATTGTCGGCAAAAGTTCAAGAAGACTTGAAAAAATTATCTAAACCACTTCGACTTCACAGAGATAGACAGGACGAAAAATTGCGCTGCTAATAAAACTTGTAATTATTTTAACGCGTACTTTACGCATGATATTTTTGTTAAATATATTTTGAGTTTTTTTTATTATTCCCATCATAGCTATTCCATGTTTAGTTTTTTCTCTTTTTTGTTGTTGTCGTTATATTTCTAGATTTTGATTTTAATTCCAGTTTTAATTTACTTACTGTTATTTTAAATATTTCTTCCCTTTTCTTTTATTAACGTATTTCTTCATCTAAAGCTAAGCTCTAATTGCGAACATCACAACCATATATGCATTTAAACATTTTACAAATGATTAAAAATCAAAAATGTACAAAAAAAACAAAAAAAAAAAAAAAAAGGAAAATAAAGAAATACAACAACGGCAATAATGAATGAATGGTAAGGTATTAAAATTCACAAAAAACATATTTTTACAAATATACGTTAATACGCATCTAAAACCACGCACACCTTATAATCGTTTAATACGAGACGAGAAAGAACACTTAACATACACTTAAACATTCGAAAGCCATTACGCACTAAAGTCAAAAACTATTAACGATAAACACTTTAAGAGGCAATTTACGTATATTCAGTGCTATGACAAATGTGTAAAAATTGCTCTACTTATCGTATTTAAGATTGCGTTATGGTTAAGAATACATATATAAAAGAGAATTGCTTAGGACTTAAAGCCTTTAGTCTCGTTAATAAAAAAAAATATTCCTCTTATTGCAAATCTTTCAAGATCCACTTATCCAAAAGTTATTAGTTCCAACACCCTTAAGACATTTTTGTGAATTTAGAGCGTTTCCTGAATAAATACCGTTATAGATGGCGAGCTATTAGAACCTGGTCTTTCCTACAATATGTTCGCGGTGTAATTTTACAACAATTAAATGTCTTCGACATTTTTATTGAAACAAAGCAAGCAAAAACATTATAGTAGACCACGGTCCACCATTAAATACCCTACACCAACTTGCTTGATACAGGTATTCATATAACGACTTTTCCAAATACGGCGTTATAGGGTCGAAAAAGTGTTGCTTAAAACAAAGCATGTCCGCGTGTACCAATTTCGTCAAAATATCTTAAAAATTTACGGTCTGTTGAACGCAAGAAGGAAACACAGACAGAAGACAGATGGATAGACAAACTAAAATTGATTAGGAAAGTGGCTCTGAATCATTCTCTAAAACAAAGGTAGATCTATCTTAGGTACCCTCGCAACACAAGTGAAGTAGGGTACAAAAAGGAACACAACAGATGTAATGGCTTATCAAAGAATCGCTTTGTTAAAAACGAAGTCCAAGAGTAAATCTCGTATCTGTGTCAATACGAATGAAAGGAATTATTAAAAAGGGAACGAGTGGCGCTTACAACGTACATTAATGTCCCGGATGTTCGTAAACCATTTTATTAAGGGAAAGAGCAAAATCTTCTCTACCTTCGGCAGTACAGACTTGAAAAGAGTACCACCGATAATCCAAATATGTCGATAAGAGTTTGGTAGAATGCGCGCTATTTTGCGAAGTATTTGTAATATATTTCTTAAAAGAAGAAAAACCAGTCGTTGCCATTTAAAAAAAAAAGGAAACAGTACAACGTGCCAAACTACTTACAAAAGAATCGACTTGTTGAAGACTATGCTTAATAAGGGGCGCCCTTACTAAAATGCCACTATTATCTATTGTAGAAGATTCAGTTTTCATCAAAATAGGGAGGAAAAGAATGCTAATGACATTGTGAATATTTTCTCGTGTGATTTTTTCGTGTGATTGAATAAACAGAAAGCGAACATGGCGTGGATTCACCGCGAAACATGCCTACAATAATTTAATAAATGATCTCATTCTGAAGGAACAGCAAACAATAATTTTAAAATGCCGATCCGAACTTGCAAAAATTATGAAATTTTTCCAACGTTTATCAAACGCATGGTATATGCAAAACAAATTTCCCACGGATGTATGGCCCATAAGGTCATAATTAGTACAGTTTGCTTTTACAATGTTACTCTTAAACTGCATTTATGTAATATTTTGTCTTATTTTAGTTTTTCTTCATGTCGTGTGATTGATTAATGATGAATGAGCAAATGAATGAATCGATGTCATCGAGAGATGTGTGTAATTGTATTAAAAATGTACTTAATTATAAATATTAAAATTCTATATTATTTACAATAAAAACAAAGCTAAGTCATTATAGTCGTAAAAAAAAAAACCTTGCCTTGTATTCTTGTGTTGTTGCAAGTAAAGTGCAATTCGTTTCTTTTTTTTCCTAGCGAAGTATCAATAATTTAAGTAATCGTTTCATAATGGCGTTGTTTCGTTCACAGTTACTTAGTACTTTTATCAAAATAAAAAAATTACATCCAATTTACTTTTCATACCTATACATAAAATACGATTTTACTTAAATAGAAGATGCGAGTGTACGCGGTTTGATCAAAAATCTGTGCGGCTAAAGGCTTGATAAAGGTACTTAAAAATTGGCTGTCAAATCGAACGCTTGCTGTTTGTTTGGCGAAACATAGCTACCGCGTGCCAGAAAAAGTCCAATGGTCAGAGTTGAAGACACCACTGAGCATCCATTTATGCTTATGCTTATGGTAGGGTTTTCTACAGAGATATAAAAGAAATCTGTCCAATCAAATCATTTAACAGAACCGGCTCGGCTTTTCACCGCCTGTCACCCACATATTCTACAGTTGCCTGTATACCGGACGACATATTTCTAGAGCAAATCTTTTTCACTGTTTTCAGTCTTCTGGAATATAAGTCAAATTCACACGGCGTCTACTTTGCGCCTCCTCTACGTGTAATTCATTCACGCTTACACGCATGCACATTCGGCATGTCTAGCCAAACGAGCTTAAATAAGGTTACCATTGAAATTTACATATTTGTTGAGAAAATCGAAAATTCTCGTTAGTTTTTGATCAAAACACGTTGTACTGCTTCATTGTGTTCAAAATAATAATAGTGCTCTTATATGCATTGTGTTAAGTGAACAGTCTACTCATACCATAAAAGTTTCTGAAGAAATTATAATAATCGTAAGATGGTAAGAAGTAAAAGGTTTAGGTAGTGACTAACGATTTGAGATAAATGTCAGATTGCTTTAAAACGTTGTGCAAATATCGCGAACTTTGGGGAAAAATGATTTTTTTGCTAATTTTTTTTCTTTTAGATATAACAGATTTGGCATCTTCTGTACTGTGTGTGCACTTAGTTTAAACAAATGAATTTTTCGTCTCTCTCCGAGTTCTTAAATAATTGATAAATAAATAACTGAACTCAATCCGTAAAGATTTAATATTTTAGAACACTTGAAAAAATTTTATAATTAATTAATGAAAGAAAAAAAAGGGAAGTGAAACAAGTACTATGGTGGGACTTAGACTATCGTTAGCTACAACTTTTCAAAAGCCACACGTGAAATGGTCGAAAAAGTGGTCCGATCAGAACCATTTTCAATAAAATCGATCCTTGGGCCAAAACAGACAGACAGGCGGACAGACGGACAGACAGACGAATGGATAGGCAGGCTTACAATCGGAATTGTCTTCTGAGCCGATCGGTATATTTATATATATACATATATATATATATATATATATATATATATCATAAAATAAGCAAGAAAATTGTATTCGGCTGTAATCGATATACCCACGAGCATTGCCATAAAATAGACCAAAAGAAAAGGAAAAACTTAATCTTCATATTCTATAATATCGAGTCGGAGTGGCTGGTTTTATCTATTTTTGTAGAAAAACACTGGAAATTTATATCGTATGAGCAAAAAGCACGGAAAGAAAATGTGTTCTTAGTCTGCGTCCTTTAGCCGGTTAGAAACATTTTCAAATTTTTTTTGCCAGACTTTAAGACGATATCTTCTTTTTTGCGGACGGGAGAATGATAACCCCAGACGTTAGACGGACAGACGGACAGATAGACATACTTCAGTTCAAAATTTGGTGCCGATTAACGATACGTATATGTATGGGGGTGTCTGAAGCTTACGCCTGGTTACTGTAAACGTTTCAGCACAGCCCTATCCTCCGTAACAGTTATCCATTTTTAATATGAGAGAACTACCATTACTTTGAACGCACGAATGCAAAATAATTTTGGAAAAGCGTCTTATTGTTAAGGAAGAATAAGGATTTGTGTTTTTAAAATAAATTTACATAACATATAGCCGTTAATTTGATACCTTCTTCTACTGTAATTGCCTTCCACTCTTAATTGCACATATGTGTGTGGAATTAATACTTATATGTTTTAGGTATGCATTCATGTGTGCTTTTAGTTGGTTGTCACTCCGATTGACTTAGTTCACTGACGTTACTTAAGATGAGATTGATAATAAAAGTGAAAACGTTATCTACAAATGTATCTACAGATGTATCTAGAAGTGTTCTTTGTGGTTATAAATTGATTCATTGTTTATCTAAAGATTTCTTTGTCGTCTAAATTAGTTACCCTATTAATATGTATGTGTACGAATTTTAATTAGATATATTTAAATGATACATAGGTATGGATACAATTTAAGTGTAAACAACGATGCATGAATGTATCTGCTCTAAATCTCTAATACTTGATAGATGCACTTAAAGTATTTGTATAGTTTCGTACATATGCTTAAAGTTATATACAACGCGTACAAGTTGTAAGTTTCTTTGATTTATTTGTTGCTGTTTTTGTTTGCTCTATTATTGCAGTTAATATCACGTAAATGATAAGACGTACATTTGATTTAGGATCATATTGTTCGTCAATCAGTTTGTCGTTCTGCCATTATTCGGCTGGAACAATGGTTTGATCTAAATTTGGTTTGGTATCATCAGGATCAAGACTGAGGCAATCAGCAAAATAATGTTCCATGGAAGAATAGACGTGCTCAAGAACACCGATCAACTCGTGCCCTTCATCGGCGTAGGTCTAGAAAAAAAAAAAAAAAGTACATAAATCAACCCAAATATAAAGTTTTCAACGAATTTTTCAATGTTCACTACTCGCTCTTTGCAAATATTTTAAATATTCCGCAAAGGAAAAAGTTCGCGGAGTTTTTTTTAATGCGTAATGCGTCTTTAAAGTTGCGTAAATTTACCAAGCCTGGCATCTTTGAAAGTTAACAGTCTGTAGATAATTAAAAAAACCTTTTGACATTTGCTAGTTGAGCCAAAAGTAACGGAATTTTGGAAATGCGCCAAGATTCTGAAAAAGTACGCTATATTTCGTAATTTCGGTTCAATGAAGGCAACAAAATTGCGTAGGCATGGTATCTACGGTGATGAAGGTTTATTAAAATCAAAAGCACGCAAACTATCCGGTTCTTTCCACTCTGAAAACTTCAATGTTAGAAACGCGCTATGATCGTTACGGAACTAAACACTGATTAAAAGCAAGTTTTGAATCGTTTTCATAAGGCCGTGTACTACATTGTACATGTATATGAAAGCTTAGCCTGATTGAATGATTAAACTTGTCTTTAATTCAATTTCAGATATTTCACTAAGTGTATAAAAAAGTCGTTGACGGCTTTAATTAGTCTGTAGAAAGAAACTATTCCGTTTAGTCTTTACGCAGTAGAAGAATTTAGTCCACCAAAGGGTACGCAACATAACTTATAATAGAGACGAGTTCTGATCGTAATTTTTCTGCGTAGTTTGGAGGAATGTGTCGCTGAGTTGAGAGCGATTTGACGCGTTTTCAATATCAACCTGTGAGCCAGAACAAGACCGACAACCGGACACGCGGATCGATAAGAATATAAATACTTTGTGTAGTCTCTGAGGCTTCCTTCCGGGCGTTGCAAATGTTTTGAAAAAACGAATATATCCCTCATCCTTTCGTGATGGGTATAAAAACGAAGGTAACTTAGGCACTTAAATGGATTTCCTGCAAAGATCTAGCAGATGCGGTTCAATCGATTCAAAATAATAAAAAATACATATAAATTTAAGATCGCTGATCCTTGATGTTAAAAAGTGTTTGCAGTATCCTGTGGTTCATATACTAAGAAAAACAACAAATCTATATCTCCCTTCATACCTGATATCTGTATAGAATATTGGCGTCCGTTAAAGATTTCGCCAATTGCACGCCGTGAATATAAGGCGCGGTTGAGTCAGCTAAGCCGTGTATAAGAAAAAACGAATGCGATTTAATGAGACGAGCCCTTTGTGTAGCATCAGCTTCTACGTAACCTTTGTAATTCTCCGCTGGCAAGCCCAGTATGCGTTCTGTAAATGCTGTATCTGAAAAATATTAATAAAAAATGTTTATTACTTTCTCCCTAACTTATCCCTCTTGGCTATAACCGAATCTTTTATATCCCGCACTTTCATGTTAAATTAGAATACACAAGTATTTATTTCCTTTGTAGCAAAAAACCATTTTTATACTTTAAACCACTTGTGGTACAAGGTATATTAAGTTACTGTAGACGTATGTAACACGCAGACGGGCTTGATGTAGACACACCTTTTATTACACCGATCGGTTCAGAATCGTAATCTGAATGGATTTAAGCCTGTCTGTCCGTCTGTCCGCCTGATGTCTGTCCATGTAAATATGTGTTCAAGGCGCAATTTTTGAGACATTTTGACGAAATTTGGTACAATGACGTGCGTTGATCCAAGGATGAAAGGTACTGAAAATGGCTCGGATCGGTCCACCTTTACGACCACTCTCCATACAACGCCCAAATCTGTAGTTCATACGACAAAGGGGTATAGATGAAGAGGTTTCCTGATGAAAATTGTATCATTATAGTAAGTTAACATAAAAAAATTAACTGTACCAAATTTGGACCATCCCAGCCTCTTTTTTAGATCGCATCCTAATAAGGACTTTCACGAAATTTGCTCCTTTGTAGAGCAGAAAAGTCTAACTTTTAATGTGTGGTGATGAAAATTTACCCATAGTAGTAATTTCATATAACAATAGGAGTTGTTTTAGACAATGTGGTGTAGAGTATCGAAAGGCGGCCTTGCCCGACTATAATGTTCTTATTTGTTTTTTTTTGTTGCTTTACAAAACAAAGTTTTTACATGGCATTGTAGACCGATTTCGCCCATTTCCTATGCCAATCTGTATACAGCAAATTTAAGGCAAAGCATTTTGAGTCTATGAAGCTTCCTTTTGAATTTCGTAAAGTAAAAACTTATATATAAAAATAGGTCATAACCGGTTTTTTTTAAGAAAAAAGCGTACATTATGGAAGATTGGTAAAAAGTAATTTCTAAAGTATTGTCAATCGTTGCATACATACTTTTCAAGCCCACAAGAACCAAAAGGGAAACGGGTTGCCGTCCCAAGCGATTGACTCCACATTATATATTATAAGTATAGAAGTGGTGCTTGAGCAGGCAACAAGCTGTGAGGTTACCACAAAGGTTATTGTGAATACACTGAGAGCGGTAGCACAGTGCCTTGCTGTTAGGAGCTTGTAGACGGATTTATAAAATAATGCCTTTTATATTTTTTGTTTAATGATTGAACTAGCATTCGTTGGGTGTAAGCAGCTCATAACGATCTACATCCAGTCAATCAAACTTTTATTCAATTGATCAAACGAACATCGCGGTATTCATAATAAGCTCTTTAGAGCGTTTATATTTAAAGAGAGCGGGCTTACGTACATAAGCCAACACTCTGTTAAAATGATGATAATCGTTTGCTTAAGTGATTGGTTATTCGTAATTAGAAAAATTTGTACCGCGCTCTACGCTTCGATAAAATGCGAAAGCAGAATGTGTGATGATCTAATTTACTTGATTGAATGGCATTCTGAGGAGCACGACATTTCCGAAGATCTTAATGCCGATTACAGAACTGAGATTTTGAGAAGCGGTGAGAAACGCTCCGCTTGTGCTCCCAATAATCAATAATTTTAGCTAAGGTAAGGTAAGCTATCTACCTAAGGTATTAACCTAAGATTCGACAGGAATATTTACTAGAAATAGCGGCCCACTGACAAATCCACCACAATCAAAAAAAACAAACTCTACGAATTTTAATTAAAATTCTCTAAGTACTTGAACAACAAAGTTGCTAATGCCATAATAACGTAATAAAAAAGCAATCGTATTAGGTAATATTTACTGTAGTATAGCCAGTCAGCAATGGGCGATATTGCTATGCCGCATTTGAACACGTCTTGCTGAGTGCCCAATACCATCGAAGTTACATAACCGCCATAGCCCCAGCCCCAAATACCTACACGTGTTTCGTCTAAAAAACTAATCGTATCTAGCAGGTATCTGTGATAAGACAAAAATACAGTTAATACAATTTTACATAAATGCAAACATCATCTGTTTACTTACTTTAGAACTGAAATTTGATCTTGCACCTCTACGCCGCCTAAACGACGGAATAAAGACTTTTTGCTTTGCCCTTTGGCTCCTCTTACATCCAAACGAATATAGATGACATCGTTTCGTGAAGACATATAGGTGCCCCAATCGATACGAAATTTCTCGGATACCGATTCCGAACCTGGTCTTCCATTTCTGAAAGATTGCAACAAAATTTCAAAATAAAATTATTCCTGCGTGAAGGTCTAAAGGAAATGTTTAGACAAACTTACACTTCCACTACTACGGGAAAGGCAGCATCCCTAAGCTCTTCTCGCCAACTAGGTGGCAGTAATAATTGCACTTGGGCCCTACTGCCGTGGGGCAGTGGTATTTCGAATGATCGCTGGGTGGGTAAGGCAAGCTTTTGTAAACGTTCACTAAAGTAGGGACGTGTGTCGAATAATATTTTCACTAAGCTATGGGTTTTGTGTGAGTGAACGCCCGATACTGGCAAACCGGGACCTAAGCATTCAAGTATGTAAAATGAGATTCCGGACTGGGTGGCAATGGAAGACGTCGGCATTATAAAGGCATCAAAGTGAGAACAATTCACATAATAGTAACGACTGCTCCACAGAGCTTCACCCAAATCACACGTTATGCAAGTTGGCTCCGTTCTTTAAAAAAGAAATAAAAATATAAAATTTAAGTTAATTAACTAAGAAAATAACTCATTTTTTTTTTTTTTATAAAACCTACTTGCGATTGTCTTCGTTCACAGGATCTCTAACAGTGTACAAATGCCGTTGACCGGGTTTCTTATCTTTTGTACCCAGATAATACACCAAATGATTAGCGGTATCCCAGCAAAGTATTTTCAATACCTTCAGACATATGCAATATGAGCTATGTGCACCTATTTAATGACCATCGATTTCATCTTACCTCATATCGACCGTGGGATATGACCGCGATTCTCTGTTGACTTATTGTTACATGTTTTATATGAGTAAAATGCTCGGTACCCGATTCCTGAACACTGGCTAGTAAAAGAAAGCTGTTACCATCTGGTGAAAAGACTGGATGTGGCAGTATGTCGAGCCATTCATCTTCCGGGGCACGCTCCGAATGTATCTATTAATTTTAAAATTTTTATTAAATTTTTAAAAGCCTTTTCATATCCACTAAATACATACCTCAGTACATTCCCAGTTTTTATCACCAAAGCACGTGGTCACTATGCTATAATTTTGAGATCTCATCATATACACTACAGACACCTGATAATTGCTATCCGTTACCCAGCCGGCAGATGTAAGATAATAATCCCTATAACGACATAAAACGACAAGATCATCGGTTAGTTTAATAAACTTCATTAATTTTCAAGAGTGTGTGAGAAAATCATAATGACGCACTGGCCGTCCAAGGAAGGTGGTGGTTTCAACAGCAGTTGCTCTCTTTCGCTGAAATTCGTTAAGTTCACAATCCATAGTTGTACCGTAGGATTAACTGTACCGGGCGTTGGGTAGCGAACATTTTTTGTTTCTGGAAACGAACTGCCAGCCGACATGCCAGTACCAGTTATCACAGCACCAGATGCTAACCATGGATATGTCATCATACCCACATTGGTGTCATTAAATGTGGCATACATGAAATGCGTACCATCTGCGGATGCCCAAATGGCTTCAGGCCTGTCAAATATTTCCTCTATCAACAAGAAAGTAAATGCATTGTTAGCGCCACCTACAACGTGCGATAAATGCGGAAATTTTTCACCGACCTTGATAAAGCCAATCGGGTATTCCATTGTAAATTAAATTCGCGTAGCCGGTGTGCGTTAGACGCACATCTTCTTCATCGGCCGGTGATTGCCTCAAATATATGTCATTATCGACTACAATGAGAAGTGAAGTCGTATTGCCGAGCCAAGCAGCGTATTGAAGTCGTGTTCTCTGCACTTTGGGGGAATCTTTCAGTTTTACCGGCATATGATGATCATTTTCGACATCGTATATTGTATAGAACGCAGTAAATGATCTTTGAAAAATCTTAAAAAAAAAAAAGATTACAATGCTTACGATATAATATATTGCATAATATATTTGTAATGAGTTTCAGTGTTCACCTTTTTAACGTTATGCCTGAAAAGTACAAATCGCAAATCGTTCGAGCAATGATATCCCTGAACATTTAACTGGCGAAGAGTGTGATTAGTAGCCAAAGTGCTGACCGTGTTGGTAGTTGTGTCCAATACCGACAAGCCGCCATCATCCGATTGAAAAACATATTTCTTGGTGGTAATCCAAGAGGGTTCTAATCGCGTCGGTGTCAAATCACCCTGAAGATATTCATCTAATATCATTCGTCTCCCCGACCAATACAACAATTCATCTACGTAACTGCAAAACAGAGATACAAAACCCTTAGCGAAGATGAATTTATTGTTAAGATTTCGTGACGGTGTTCGCCCACTTACCCTAAGAGATAAATGGCGGTAATAATACCGGCAATTACGAAACTTATCACTAACAATGAAAATATGATACTTCTCCAATTGTGACCCTCGTCCAAGTCCAAGTCTTCGTCCTTCTGTTTTGGATCTTGTACTTGCAGAGTTTCATCCGGTGGTAGACGCCATGATCCGCCGCCACCACCAGCTTTATCTGATGTCACGTTCGCGTGCATTGAGTTAAAAGACTTTTATTTGTTTTATTTGTTGTTGTTTTAGTGTTTTGCGTTATTCTTATTATTGTAATTGGCAGGATTTGTCGTTGATGTGTTAGTTACACGATTGCAGGTATCATGTAATTACACCCGCAATTACTACCGCATCAGTTTGTTCAGCATAATAGTATACATTCTCCCTATCATTCAATCGTCGAATACATTCATTCGTGCTATTGATTACACAACGCTAACTTGACGTCAATAAATGACTACGACGACGATGTTCTTATCCGCCTGCTCATTCATTTATTCCATTCGTTGAAGTGGGCAGCAGCGGGACTGATGTTTTATGCATTACACAAATGGACATTGCAGAGGAAATCTTTCAGTTGCTTTCGCATTGTATGTCGATACTTAGCTACCTTGATTTGCAGGCCTATTGTGTTTATGTTGACGATGCCGATGTCGATACTGATGCTGTTGATGATTATGATGACTGTGGTAATGATAGCGTTGATGTTGCAACATCACTTAGACAAATGTACCAGCACTTATGACGATGGCGTTGATTTACATACCGCATTTAAAAAGAATGCGCATAGAGGCTTTATGCACATAATTTTTATTCCAAATCACCGACGTCATCATCTACGATATTACGCAACAATAATTGTGCCGCATTGGCAGTTCTATTCTATTGAGCAAAATATAAAAGATAAAGAGAAAGGCAATGAAAGCTTTCATCTTAAAATAAAGTGAATATAATGTAAAGGGAAGAAAATAAAAATAATAATAATACTAATAATAACAATTATTATAAAGATAATAAAATGAAAAACAAAAATAAAATAGCGATAATAATAATAATAGTTCTACCAATAATAATATTAATAAGAAAGTGATACAATAAGAAGATCTTTCTCGGAACAACTAATGCAAATGCTTTCTGAAAGAAATCGTTGGCTCTTCACTTTGTGATATTGTAAGAGCCCCTTCACAGGGTTGAGGTAAAATTTATTGTGTTTAAAATCAAGAAAAGTAGTATCAGTAATCAAGCGGTAGTATTGCCCAGATTAGCGCCACTTTCGATACTGCTTTACGTTTATTGGCGTTGGAAGGAAATCGCGCATCGTGGGCTGCTAGCCAGAACAGTGATTCCCATCTCTATTGTCAGACGGCTAAGGCCACTAAAGGGCGTGGTTGAAGTAAGATTTCGAGAATTGTTCAAGAGGCAAGGCGCTGTCTTACATCACGAGCATGCCAGACCGCAAACAACCTTGGTTCACCTTAGTGAAAAACTCTTAACTGAGAAGCTTTGATCCATCAAAATCTTGCCACGTCCGCCTAATATTTCTTCCACTCCGCAAAACTCTCTTAACGGTATAAAGCTGAGTTCGCGAAGGTCTATAACGAAGCGGTTTCGTCTTTTCTTAAACTACTTTACTAAAGAGCAATAACTTTCAGAGAACCTTCAATGCAACCAACATGCAGCACACATCTGCCCGAATTCGAGTTTTTTTCTCTGCGTAATTCTCCTTATAGTATAAAACTTACTTTAAAAAAGTAAGTTTGGGAACTCAATTTTTCCAGCACAGATTTGATTTTATTAAGATCCAAAAGATGAGTTTCGATGCGAAGCATCAAAGCATACTTCATCCGATAATATAAAAATAATAATAATCATAACGCAAAACCTTTGAACTTTCATCCGAATCTTCTAGAGAAATGTTGACTATTCCAGTCAATAAACTTGTATTTGCTTTGTGATAATTGTTTCGTAGGAACCGCATTTCAAATCTCAAGCAAGTATTAAAAAATCACAAAGTTCTTTGTTAATTGCAGTCGGACCATATTAGCCGACCGGAATCATATTTCCAGCAAACCTTTACCAGTTATTGGCAATTGTTTGCTACGTAGGCTTTGTTTCAATTTTTGGCTTTTGTTTCCGTATTTGAAAGCATTGCATAGATGTCATCACACTTGATGTGTGACAAGCAAGTAAAGGTTCATTTGTCGTAGGTTCTAGTGACGAACGTTCCCAACAAATCGCAGAACCGACACAAGGAGCGAGAGAAAATTTATTATATAAAATGTTCATCTCCTTCAATATTTCATCCTTTTGATGTCAAAATGTTAAGTAACGTTAGACAGCAGCTTAAGGAAGTGATTTTTTGTATAGTAACGCCACCAGGCCAAATATTGCTTCATTGCTTCTTCCTTCCGTATAAATAGTAAAGTGTTTAGAAGAATTTTGCAAATTGATGATAATGATGATGATAATGATAAAAAATAAAAAAAAAGATAAGACCGATTAAGAGTCTTTAACGAAACGCCCTTCATCCTTCCTTTTTGCATTAGCTAGTGAAGCCGTCTGGGAAACTCTGTTCTTTATAATGACGGATAAGCATCAGTACAAGCCGTTAAAGTTTCGTCGTCTTTAACGAAACGTTCTTTTCCTTTCCTTTTTGTATTACCTAGTGGAGCCGTTTGGGAAGCTCTGTTCTTTATAGTGAACGGATAAGCATCAGTACAAGCCGTTA
This sequence comes from Glossina pallidipes, assembly GCA_000688715.1. Lineage (NCBI taxonomy): Eukaryota > Metazoa > Arthropoda > Insecta > Diptera > Glossinidae > Glossina > Glossina pallidipes. Next base: position 232,044 of record KK499810.1, read on the forward strand.
AAGTTTCGTGGTCTTGAAAGAAACGTCCTTTTTCTTGCCTTTTTGTATTACCTAGTGGAGCCGTTTGGGAAGCTCTGTTCTTTACAGTGAACGGATAAGCATCAGTACAAGCCGTTAAAGTTTTGCAAATAACTTGCATGAACTTTAAAAACTCATAAAACGATATCAATTTGTTTTACACAAGCAGGCAGGTTGAATAGGCGGGCCGATGGTAAATAAGCAAAGCAGTGTCTGTTTGCTATTGCTCCTCGAAATTGAATGTAAACATGTAAATAGGAACGCAAGACACTGGCTTATTGAGGCCAACTGCCGTTGATTGTTGCCCTGTGGTTTTTGTCGAGTCCACATGCATATGTGAACACAATGAAGAATGAACGTTAAAGGGTAAATAATGCACATGGAAGAAATAAATTATTTTTGCCAACTAGATAGTAAATATTTTGACGGGGAATTCTTTACAAATTAAAAAATTTTATCGTCTACCAGAGAATACCTAAACAATCACTTGGTCGTTTATTGATTCGTCCGTTCAAAGAACTTTTCTACTTTTTTTTGTGTTTTCTTTGTTTTTGGCCTTTTAGGTGCTACTTTTTTATTTAAAACAGCCAGTTTTTCACAATCTGTCCGCGACGTTGCCGAATTTAACGAAGTGTCGTCTACTTTCTAACCCATTAACGGAATCAACTACAAGAAATTCTTAATCTTTTTTTTTTTTTGGTAATGACAGAGCGAAAGGGACGTTTTCCAGTAATGGTATGATTAGTCAGTCCAAGCAGGACTTTTTGCTTTCTTGTTTTGCTGTTTGATTCCCCTAAAAGCAATGTTTTTTGAAACTTTAATTAACTGCTGCGGCAAACAAATATTTCCCTTTGATTGTAATATGATTTTGTAAAAAACTTTTATTTCCTCTCGCATATCACAGTCTGCACTACATGTTTGCTTTTCAAGGAATATTCATTGTGTGTGGAATTATTTTTCATTGTAAACACATGTTAATTTCATTAATGCAAACACTGCCCTCCTCAATCCAAGAGCTGATCACTTTCCCTTCCCTTGTGCAGACCTGCTTGCTTCGTGCTTGCTGTGTGCTTCACTTGCATATCTCGTCTTGATAAATTTTATTACCGCCACTGTTTAATTTCTCTGAAAATAAAATTTGCAATCGATTACCTTGGCGTTGTTATATCACACACAGACGACTTATTACATTTATCAAATGTTTGCGATGTCAAGAAACGCTTGCATCGGAGACTTTGTAATATGTGTTTATACATCGATTAGCCTGAGAAGTGAAACTGAGTTAACCAGATCTGTCTGCTTGCCGTTTTATCGTTTGTTGAAGTGACGATTACAACCCCATCATTTGTTATAAATTAAACTTGGATGCCGCAAAGCAGAGTAGATAAGAGTCGCGGCTACCAAGCGGTGTTTGCGGGTTCAAATCTCAGCGTTGTGCGACTAGACCATGCTTGGTCGCAGCTATAGTGAATGGTCAGTCGATAAAGGCATAACACTTACTTACATACAAGGCTCCCTCTCTATTTCCCTTCCCCATTTCTTTCGGAACATTCTCTTTTCTCCTACATCACATACTCAAAATACTGAAACTGTGAACAGAGAATTTTTGATGAAATTCTAGTTTTGTGTATATTTGCTTGGAAAAACAGAGGGACCACGAGCCAGTATGAGTAAAAACTGCACAATTTACATAAAAGATGGTTCATAGCAACGGTGTTCCCTTAGATTGAAAATACTCCTCTTTAAAATTGTTAACAACCTATTAATTACATTGGGTTTACATAATCCAAGCATTTTTGTAGATATAACATGCTTTGCTTTAAGTGCGCTCTTTGTCATTATATCCGCCTTCATTTCATTCGTTGGCATATACGTCAAGCAAATTATTTTATTTTCTATAAGTTCTTGCATCTGATGATGTTATTTTATATGTCTGTGTGGTTGTTGCGAGAGTGACATGCAGGTGTTAAGCTCTTAAATTATCACGAAAAAGAGTTAGTGTTTCATCTGCAATATAAAAACCACTTTCCAGATTTTCTCTACAAACTGCTAATTTTTCCCTGTTATGTAAACAGCCACAGCGTTATGCTTCAGTACGGCGCTGATTGATTCGAATGTTTGGTTTTTTCAAAAAGGCACGGCTTCTGGCAACACGCATATAAAAACAGTTTATGATTTCTTATTAGTAGAATCGCCCACACAAGCTGAATCTAATAGACTTTACATTGGCCTTCCGCTCGTTTAAAGTGGACTTTAAGTAACAAGGTTTTGCTTAAATATCTCAGAAAGTGGTTAACAGCATCCGCAGGTTCTTATGTGTATTTGTTCGAAATGTCTTAGATACTGAATGTAGTGCATCAGCCAGGAAAGTAACTGCCAGTTAATAGTTGATATTGTACGCCTTGGTATAGAGTTTATTTGAGATCGAACGCTGAACCTATAGACGAACAGATTGCCGTCGTTCTTATCAGAGAGATGGGGAGATACGTTCATGTACGCTGTCTCCCTATGATAATCAGTGACTATCACTCCCGTAGCAACGTGTAGCTTTTTCATATTCTATATCGCCCTACAGTTTTTTCGGGCTGATGCATGTAACCCGAGTCAGAAACCCATAGACGTCTTAGCTTTGACTCTTTAATTCACTATACAGTATTTGCTTAGTATATCCATTGTGTAATAACCATGGCAGGTAACAGTTTATTATTACAATCAACTTTCATCCCTGAAATGTGCTTTAGTTGATCTTTATCAAGTTAGAAACTATCTTTGTTTGGCTTCATCAAGTTTTGTTGCGCCAGTGCTTGCTAATGCGATGGCATCTACCTAAACAGTTTTTAAATTATGACATTGTGCTTAAAAGACAGAGTGAATTTTTTATATACACTATGCGAGAATAATTAAAAATCTCAAGTGGTTTTTTTTTTGTGGGTTGCTTATAGCACCTTTGAGTTTTATGTTAATATATTAATTGCTATAGAGATACAAGTATTTTTGCAAACAAAATAAAGTAAGTTTCTCGGTTTTTTTAGTAAGGAACGGACATTCTGCCGCGGAAAAGTTGAAAGTGTTATAGAAGGTCGTTGGTGGTTAAATTATATTGCAAAAAAATGTATGCAAATGAGGCGGAGAGCAAGTTCAAGGAGAGCAGCGCTTCGGACGACCACTAACATCTATCGAAGCAACTCACGTCATATAAATTAAACATTTAATGACAATATAAGATCTCGTTGATGCTGTGAAGATATCATCTTTGTCTTTGCCTCAAACAAATGAAATTTCAGTTGCTTCCAAAGAACTTCCATTTTTCGGAAAAGCATGGGTCATATTAACATCTATGAAGCAATGAATTCTGTCTGCTCAAAATTCTGACTCAAAAGACACCTTGCGGGACACTGCTATGGCTTGATAGAGGTGAAAAAACAAAACAAAACTTCATTAATTAAATTACTATCCAACAAATTCGATAGTCAGGTAAATTAGATCACGAATGCGCCCACAATTCACAAAAAACTGGAAATTTTCTACTTCGTCGCAGACGATGGCCTTCAAATTAGGAAGTCTTTAGATAACCCTAAGTTGGCGCCATAGTCGATTGTCAGCTATATAAGACCAAGAGTTCGGACGTAATTAGTTTAATCATAAACATACTAACTTGAGCCAAGACTCAAATCGTGCAAAAATATGATTCTAACGAGTATACAAGACTTACTATATGGTATGCGATGTACGATCGATATTTAGCTTGAATGCTTATCTTGCAGTCAATTAGTCGTACATACCTTCAGTCCAAACCGAATATCACTTCTACCCAATTTTGCAATTTTCTTAGCAATTTTGTCTTTCAGTTCGAGAACGAGAAGCAGAAAAGTGTATCTTAAAATATCTGTCTGCATAGGTTTTTTCGATATAAAATTCTAAAGCGATTTAATTGCACAACCCTGGCTTTTCCCCTTTTGATGGAGTCTTCGAAATGAGAAGAAGGCAACTGAAAATTTGAACTTGACAGTGTGATATTTAATCGTGACATCGTTTTTTAAAGCTATTCATAAATTCGCCCAGAGTAGGTTATGTGTACCAAATTGTGTTTTGAATTTTCGGTAGAATACCTTAAGGTGCGAAACGTATAATTATCTCCAATTTCGACTTAAGTAATTAAAATGAAAAATAAAATGAAATAAAAGAAATTCTGCGATATGATAAAACAATGCTGAAGGTCGTTAAATAGAAGCATGTCCGTACGTACATACACCTGAAAATAAAAAGAACTAAGAATTTGTAAGAATTACTGTTGCAAAGAATTTGAACTTTATTGGTGGCGCGTTGAAAATTGTTTGCACACACGCTAGAAAGACACTTTAACAGTAATATGCAGGACGGAAGTGAAATCGCACAAAGGCCCTTGAGAAATAAATTGCAACCTGTAAAATAAAAATTGCTTTTTCACCTAACGGATTGCGTTGGAGAGTAGTATGTATGCCACTTATATATATAGAGAAACAAGAATTCGCCGAAAATATCATACAATTTACTTATTATCCTACGTGCACTTACGTGAGTTTCACTTAAATGAATTTTGCAGCGCATACGGTTGCAATAACGCTCAATATTCCATATATAGACACTTTTAGTCAATTTTTTCTTTCTAATTCACGCTACACATGAGTAATATTTACGCTATTTGCACTGTGATAACATCACAACTTAATTTTAATCATTAATGACGCATAGATTATGGATGCGCACTAGCACGTTGCCGTCGCCAACACAATGCTTCCCAATATAAATGAACATCTCCTCTACTCCTATACTCGCTCCTATACTACGTGCGCATACATGCGCATAGTGTAACATATAATAACGATGATGATGATGATGATGATCTGATTTTATGGCATCTATTCATCTATTCATCGAATGGATAACCCAGTGACACCATCGTCTCATTTACATCCCATACGTTTAGGAAATATAATAATGCTATCATAAAAGTATCGCTTACGCCATGTTATTAATATATTTTTCTATTACCGCTTTTATTGCTGCTGACATAGGAGACCGTTATTCATATTGTATAGCAATTCAATGTTTTTGTGACTTTTATAAATCATAAGATTCAATAGAGCACAAAGCATTTCCATAAAGCAAGGAGTGCGACTTGTTTTAACATCTGGTGTTAAGAAATACATTTATCCGTTGGTTTACACGTTAAACTTCGAAAGGATGTTCCAACATGATAAATAGTAATAAACAATAACTTGAATAAATTAATTTTTTGCAATCTTCTTGTTTTTTCCAAGAAAAAAAAAACCAGTAAAAACTTACTTATACACCTACCTGAACTAGCGTTAGAAGAATAGCAAAGTCTTTAAGATAGTCCTTATACTCCATATATTAATGCAAAGGAACTCCAGCACAATCGGTGCTGACTAAAATAGTATGAAATGAGATAAGGCGGACTTTCCAGTAAAAATTCATTTTTCATTCATTTCAGTATTCACTTGAGAAGACCTTTAAATAACTTGCATCATCTCGTCTACTACAACCGAAAATTCAGCGTTTGAAGAAAATTAGGAATTTTAGAAAATGACGAAAAATAAAAATTTATAGAAATTATTTTCTTAAAAAGTGTTGCTTAGAATAGACGAATGTGGTCCACATTTTGCGCATTTATCTTTTTGCATCAAAGAACTTATTAATCTTTGCTATTTTTACGTCAAAGAGGTAAACATATTTTCCAAGGTTGTCTCTTCGAAAAGAGGGGTCTGAAAAATACATCAATACGATCTAAATTCAAATCAAATTTGTAGTAATTTACGACAAACTGAAGCTTTGCTGTTATAAAACTGGTTGTATTTTATAAAAACAAAAGAAAAAGTTCCACTTTATTCGAATTTTCCACATTCGCTTAGTATATGCCCTAACGCCCCAAATATTTTTCTTTTTTATTTTTATAATGACCATATGCTCGGGGAATGTCCCCTGTACGTGATTACGCGTACGATGATGGTGCGAGAGAAGTCGAAACAGAGAGGAAGGGTCTGCTCCCTGAATAGGCAGTCGACCAAACGATCACTATGTGTATAGTGCACATGGCAATCGTAATTGAAGTATGGTTGGTCTACCGCAATAGGGATTGAAAAGTGTTCACGGTCGCGCTTCCTAGCCTAAGCATTATGTGCGTAACAGCGAGAGCGATCCAATACGATCCAATTTTCATACGATTGGCCAGCCATATCGGTACAGCAAATTTCATTAAAAAATCTCGAGAATCGTTGCGTAGAGGTATATGGACAGGCTTGGGACAGTCAAGCAGACAAACACACATGCTTACATCATGTTTAAATGGGATCAGAAAATGATTCTGAATTGATAAAAGATGGGACTATCTAAGGTCGTCCAAGGTGTTGCGTATCTAAAGATTGTTGGATCAACGGTACAAATTACATGATTTGCTTTCAAACTGATCTGAGAGTCTGAGTGTTTTATGAGCCAAAGAACTGCATTTGCAACCATCGAAATGTTGTTGTCGCCATAAATCCCTACTTCTTTTTCTGACAACTAAAAGCCAAATCACAAACTGTTGTGCAAACCAACTCTGAATCATTGTATAAACTGTTGCTTTTTTCACAACAACAACTCGAAAGTGGACATATAAAAACGCTACTCATTTCCCTCGCAATCGAAAGCAATAGTGAGTAGCACTCATCGAAATGATTACTTGAAAAATGATTGATGCAATTAGTCCTCTAATCCTTTTGTGTCTTGAAAAATTCAAACATTAGCTTTCCGATTAAATTCATCAATGCAGATCCTATCTTTGTTCTTTGACGATTCTGTTCGATTCGTTAACTAGGTTGGTGGATCTATTTTCGGCCTAATTCACAAATGGACCCAACGACGTTGGTTTCGATCTAAAAGCTTGCAAATCCAAATTGCGCCAATCAAACACAGCGCAAAACGAGTGTTTAGTGTACGTATATGAGCATTTACACACATACGCAAAAACGCATTGTCAATCGTCTTTTTAAAAAAAGTTTATTCTCTAAGAAATTATTACAAAAAATGTCATCATTTTTTGTCGAACTACGTGAAAGGATATTACGACGTGTCAAGTAAGGGTTTTAGTGATTTTCCTCAAAGTTCATAAAAATGTAAAATCAAAAAATTACTAAACTTAAACAAGTTAACCACTATATGACATACACCACTTTGCCTCTTTTCATTATAAAAAAGCAAACTAAAATCTTTTTCCCATACCAAGGCCGTCTTTTCATAAAAACTCTTATGCGCATTTTATTTAGTCCGGCAATCGAACGCTTAGTAATTCTTTTTCTATGTCCCTAACCTGAAGGAATATCTCATGAAAAAATTTTACCTTCTCCCTATAGCCCGTTTTTGTAAAACGAGAAATTGTTTAGTAAGAAAGAATGGTGTGGCAAAATACTGTATTTTTATCATTTCTTGTTGCGAAACATTAAAAATCGTTCCAATGCGTCCAATTTTCAATCGTCCAAATTTCATCGAAATATCCCGAACATAAGGTTACACGGGCCGATATCAAATAGACAAAAAGATTTTGAATTGATTGGCTTAACAAAAGGTGGGCCTATGTCAAGTCGTTCTGGGCATTCTTACCACAAGAGGCAAGATATAAAAAACTCGTCTTCGACAAAAATATGGAAAAAAACATAATATTTCCTGATACTAAATGAAGATGAAAAATGTAAATGAAATCTTACTATATTTAGAAACCTCTTTCAAGTAAACTTTCTTACAAAACATATGGCAGCAGTGCTTAGTTTGTAGGACATTTTTCGAACTCCCATCCATATAAAGGTTCTCATGAAAGACAATAAAGTCTGATTTTTAGTATTCTACGACAAAACCAATGATGCAGCGTACTTCATGAACGACCTCATGTGAGTTTGATTCATTGTAAAACTACAAGTAATGAACATGCGAAACTACATTTGTTTTACGATGAAGTAGAAAGCTTAGAGAGTACACAGATGATTGGATTCCATAGATCAAGCTAAAACAATTGAGGAGGTATGGTTACAGACGTGTTCGTCATGTTCTGCATAACTATTTAGAATTGAACTCCACTTTGTCCCATATTACGTAAGATGGATATTAGACCATACATCAACCGCACATCCAATTACCTCTCAATTATAAATACTCCAGCAAGTATTCAGTTGCATAGCAGACATCGTGCTGTCATGGTCCCAACTCCAGCTGTTATTTCTCCAATCTAGAAAATTTTCAGGACTGCAGGGAGAAAGGGTACATCTCCCTGTAGAACCTTTCGGTTTCTCTGTGGCCTTTTCGTCTCGGGGGATTCGTGCTCCTTCATGATAGTCGTAAATAGAAAATTACCAAAAATATTAACACATATATATATATTTACGAGCAGCTTGCACATTCTGAAACGAGATCCTAATTAAGAATAGACTGCACAAATTCTCCTATTCGTAGTGCATGCGTCAAGACAGAGGAATATATTTGTATGTAAACTTCCTGAAGGATTCTCCGCTTGATTCACAATCTTTACGATCTCCAAACTTTCTTCACTAGTAATAATGCCTTACAACGAAAGAATAACAAAAGGGTCTGTCCGGAAAAAGTCAATTGTGGAAAAGTAGTAAGAGAATATCCTGAACTGCCTATCAGAGACCCCTAATCAAAGCTAAATCGAAAGTTGATTTAGCGACGTTTGCCTACTTCTTGTTTATATTCTCCATTATAACAGGGGCTGTATTATCCGTTCGCCTGCTTGCTTATTATGAGCTGCTTAACGCGAGAGTTGATATAAAGAACAAGATTAATGAAAATAACCGAAGTGCGCCCAAGGACAAATTTTCAATAAGCAAATATATGTAACATTCATTCATAACTGACTAACGAGGTCTTTCGGATGGACTCTTTGAGTGTACTGATGCTCGATAAGGAATAGTCCAAAAACTAGACAATGATAGATAATCTAATCAAATTTAGCGGGCTTGAGTATATTGTCAAAGATGTTGGTAGTAAATAATGCTAACTGCAATTCACTTCACACACTTTTTGTTTCCTCTCCTGTATGAAGGAATGGTTTGACGCAGTAAAGCGTAATAAAATTCCATCTTTAATTTTCAAGATAACCTTGTACTTAAGCCCTTTCTGAAGCCAAACCTTACAACAGGTAGATGTAGAGCGATAGAAAACATGCGAATTTTCAAAATTTTACGTAGTAGTGGTATGATAATCGCGTCAAACATTCTTAGTTATTATTGTTGGTATTAGGAATGATGAGAATTTTGCAATCAATCGTTTTCAGGCACTTGCACGGTATAATTTAAAAGTTTGCAAATTGAATTAATTAAGTAAGTTAAGCGATATAGTACACGCACCAGCACATGTAATCTCATGGACCATAAACTTGAATGGCGGTCACAAAATATAATTAATTTCCTCTTTTCTTTTTTATTGCAAAAGTGTTGATTTGATTTTTTCCGCACATTTTCGTAATTCATTTATAATTTGAATTTTTTTTTTCTTTTTTTTTTTTGGCTCTTTGTTACGTTATTATTGAGATATTAAAAATTATGCTGCCTGCTAACATGTGTGCGTGCAGTGATTTGCGGTTTGCAAGGTTGTCACTACAAAAGACCAATCGACTGTTTATGTTCAAGGGGAAGTGATAAATTTTTTTGAAAGGTGTGCGTAATTTCCCACATCGTAAACGGGTAGGCGAACGCACCGCATGCTATAAATAAATTATCGCAGAATCTCACATTCGCGGCTCAAATGCGTGCTACATATGCAATATAATGAAGATTGTCATTCAACTGTGTTTTATGATTTTGAATAGAGTTGAAAGGGAATAGTTACTCGCATTTTCAGTGAATTTATTCTATTGTCACATGAAATTCAAATTCTTTTCACGTCCTCTCTAATTTAGGTTCGTATCGTTTAATTTCTGAACAATGCAAAATTTCATTAATATAATTAAACGGACTATTTACAGAAAAATTATTTGCAGAGTTAAAGTATCCCACTGTAAATTTTGAGGATAAAAAAGAACTTTTTATTAGCGTAATAGATGCTTTAGATATCCTAGCGTGCGTGGAAACAAATTTCATTACCTTACGGAAATTTTTGTGCTTGAAATTTCGTTCTTTTTCTCGATTTACCCTGAGCTGGAGTCAAATGAAGCCCCGTTTGGAGGTTGCAGCCTAATGTCTTATCTATTGATTTCTAACAACCGTAAATATGCCGACAAGTTTCTTTAGAAAGCGCGTATGTTCATGTAAAAATATTTCCAAGCAAAAACATATTTGTGTAGCTTTATCAAGACGATACCTTTGAGTGAAGACGCGGCAGAGCTTTTGTGAAGAATTGAAATGAATTATGAATTCGGCTACTGAATACCACATTTTCTTGCCCTTTTTTTCATCATTCCGCAATACGTAAAGTGTCTTTGACAGATGCAACAAAAGGGATACTTTGTGACTAAACAATCGTCGAGCAAAGTAAGCAAGAAAGATTTTTCGAAAACGGATTGATATTTTTATTGTGCTGAGAGTGCAGAAAAACTTGTAATAAAAACAAGTAAGGAAACATATCGGCTGAAATCGACTCCTTTATACCCACCACCTAAACAAATAACACAAAAAAAAAATTAAATATCAATATTCTACACTACTGACTAGTCTACCTTTTACCCTCTTATGCACACACGAATAGTCGTGAAAACTTTTATCACTATATCTCTTTTACGATATGTACAATCAGATAAAAATTAATTTTTAGACTTTCGAAAACGTAGCTGTTCTTAGTTCAAGCTGCAATACGGGCGTGCCCTTTAACCGATTTTGCAAATTTTCAATGCGATCCTGCTTGTAAGAATTTCCAATGTTCCAAGTGTAGCGAATTTGAAGTCGATAGATTCATTTTTGCGATCAGTAGAATGGTCATCACACAAATTACGCAAAGAGACAGACAGACGGATACACAGGCTGACATGCTTAAAACAATTCAAGATATGTTTCTGACCAACAGTATAAGCATTTTGTACGGTCTCCTCCTGAATGTTGCAAACGTTTTATCCGTCATGCCCGGTAATGGGTATAATTATTGCGCGCGTTAAAAAAAAGACTTCGGTGCTGGCTTTTTTTCATTCATTTTAAAATGATTAAATTCCTTTCATTAACAGAATACTTAAATATACGCTTAATAATCTCCTCAGATATTGTCATTCTGTTCTCTCTCCCTTTATCCCAAAAAAAAAAAAAAAAAATGTCAAAAATATTCTTTTTATACCCTACACCACTTGTGGTGCAAAGGTATACTAAGTTAGTCCGGATGTATGTAACACGCAGAAGGACTTGAGATAGACCAACCTGTTGTTATGCCGAGCAAGTCAAAATCGACCGTGATCTTGTGTTCTACAAGTCGCAATTTTCGAGATATTTTGATAAATTTTGATACAACAACATGTTGTAGCCCAAGGATGGTGCGGATCGGACGACTTTTTCGATCACCTTTAATATAAGATTTTATTTTGAAAGGTCGTTGTAAGAGTGACTGTAGGAGTGAGGAATATGTCTTGATGGGCCGTGACCCACGTTAGTGTTTTTGTTTGTTCTTAGGCTATAACAGTGACGTTATTCTTTAAAAGAACTTATTTACAATCCCTAAATATTTATAATATTTGCAACCCTTCACTCGGGCGAATGCACATCAAAAAAGCACTTGATCGACTTCTATTTCCGAATAAACCCCCGCTTAAACTCCCCTCGTTCTAAGCAATTACTTTTCTTAGAAACCATCAAAACCGGTAACAAATACATATGAAAAAACATTTTGTTCGAATTTTCTATTCTCTTTTCGTTAGTCTGCTTACGAATTATTCGTTTTATTTGTTAACTTTTTTTTTTTTTAATCCTCAACTGTATAATGCGCCTTTAGTTTGTGACGTCGGCTGGTGAAGCATTAAAAATTATTGCTGCTTCAATATTTTGGAAATTGCGTTGTCAACAGATATTGAACCGTTTTTACACTCATTCATACACTTCTATGTCTATTTATATAGAAAAGAATATAATATTAAATATATACATATATATATATATATATATATATATATATATATAAAAGAAATAAAATGCAAAAAAAATGCGACAGACGAGAGAGATTTTTATTTGTTTAATTTTTATTTTATTTTTATGGTGTTAAAGATTTATAACAAAGTCTTAAATTTATTTTAAAATACCCCAATGATGGCCAGCAAAAATTTTCAAATATTCTTAATGACTTTCAGAAAAATAAACAAATTAGCGGATTATTATCGTGGCCACTTTCTTGGTTGAAAGAAAATATTTAAGAAAAATAATAATAAACAAGAATTTGCGTTGCAACGTCACATCTCTCAGCATAAGTCAATTGTGCAGTATTTAACGACTTTTGGATCCTCTATGCTGTATGTGGTCACCCATAATGTCGGTTATCATTCACTCAATCAAATTACGTTTACAAATCCATATCACTTTCTAAGTCAGGATTAGATCTTCCATCTAGAGATGTGAAGAAGAGGATTACGCGCTTAAAAGATTAAAAGAGAAGAGAGATCAAAACAGTAGATCAGCTAACTGTAATGCGACTCCAAATTAATTGAACCGTTACTGATCATCTACGATCGTTTGTCATTGTAAATAACAAATTTGCGAAGCGACGATATCCCAATTGTTAGGATGATAAGAAGGTGGCAATGCTGGTATGCAAAATTGCTACCTTGCCCACTTAGGAACAGATAAAGAGAGAGAGAGGGAGAATGTGTGACAATGATTTGACCTTAATCTAGATATTTTTCAATTAAAGCTTGGCAAAAATGATTCGATTACTTTACGTTAGATCGACTAATTAATGCATTTTTATTTCTATCATTCGAAAACAAACAAAATTTATTTAAAAATGGCATTGGAATATTTATTTTATTCATATAATATATAGCCGAGAGAATCGCTCTGAAGCAAATTTTCGATAACGTATTTAAATCACCAACAACTACGTGCTACGTTAGTGCATGTGAGTATTTTCACACTAGAAAAGTTTTCATGAAAATTTAATAATTATTCATCGAGAGAGAAAATCCCACTCACTCATAATTTGACAAACATAAATAAATATTGTATGTGTAGACGTTTGTATTAATGGCTACCCACATAAACCAAACAAATTTTATAAGAGAATGATGCCGAGTTTTTTAGACGTTTTTGCGTAGAATGTGTCAAAGACAATTAAACGATTGAAAGTTAGTTGGAAAATACGAAAATATGATTTTTTTTTGTTGTCTTTTTTGCTTTTCAATAAATTGTACAAAAACGGGGATGTCCTCTGTAAGTTTTGCATAATAATCAAAACAACACAATGTATACTCATACCTAAGAAAGGTAACCGCGACTGACAAATATCTACATCGAACATTTCATTCGCACACTTGAGAATATCTGCATTTACTCTTTAATAAGCTCGGAGCTTATTCTTTATGAATTTATTCTTCTAATACAAACAGATACCTTCTTCACGCTTTCCGCGGTATCGTTACAACGATTGGTCTAAGTAGTTGCTTAATAGACTGATATGCTTTAACCCACTTGCCGTAAAATCGCTCATATATCGTACCAGAAATTATCCAAAATTGTCGTTAGTTAATCGCCTGAAACAAAGACTTGGAACCGTAGTTATAACTATAAAGTGAGCTTATTCACGATGGGAAAGAAAATATATATTTTTTACTGTCACTCAAGGCTGCTTCGTTATGCCATAATCGTGTGAAAATCCAATATATACCGTGTATGACGTGTGATGGGTATGGAAAATATAGAAAACAATTTTCAATTATTTTTATTTACATATCAATGATGTAGTTTTCAATGTACGTTTGTACTGCGCTACGATGTATACGACAACAATAAGTTAAGCGTAAATGTATTCGATTTTTCTTGATGGATGCAAAATATATGTCCTAAATAAAGATTTCTACATGTATTAGAGATATTTTGGATTCCAAAACAACTTCAGTAAGTTAGTCTCTTTTTATAATTTTATACACATCACAAAGGGCAATACGTATTACATTTACCAATTTTTTGAGTCCTTGAAGTGTACTCGGATATTCTGGATTAGAATAGAGGTGTCCGTCTGTCTGTCCATCTGTCGTCTATCTGCCTACCTCTTGGTGCCTTGAAAAACAAAGTTGACTTTGGAATGATTTTTTATTAGTCTCATCAAATTAAATTTGAAAATCAGTTAATTCGGTTAATGACTACAAATAGAATTAAAAAAAAAAAATTCATTTTTATTTTCCCAAAAATGTAAAAAATTTAATTTAGAACATTAAGTTGACTTCAAAATTTTTACTTTACACACTTGTCCGTGTAAAAATTGAAAATCAGCTGAATCGGATCAAAGATTCGGGTGCAATTATTAAAAACACATAGATAAACGAAGCAGAGTTTTCGAAAATGGATTTTCATTACCGGCCAAGCTTTGCCAAGTCATGGAAAAATGTCTTTTAAATTACATAAGATATGCAATATACGGAACATACGACTTTAGATCATGTCTATGGATTCAATCACAATTATCGATAAATTCGTAATTATTCGATTTTGATGAATTTGAAAATCTTTTCAGCTTTATAGCTTTCACTTGGATTCTGAACTTTTTCCTTAACATTAAGGTACGTATATGTGGCTTTTACTTGGAAAGTGAAGCAAGTCCACTTCTTTCTTTTCTATTGCGAATTATTTGAATTAAATAAATTTAAATATATTTCAATATAAAGAAAATATAAAAGAAATTGGCTCTCCGGATAGTCACTCCTATCATTCCAAAATCGCGATCATTTGGTAAGAATTAATATCCTGATAATGTACATTTTTGATCAATGATATTTATTTTATTATCACTACACTGAACAATTTTCACTCACATCAAGGCCAACGTTGTGCTTCTATTTTGGCCAGTGTCTGCAAGTGTTTCAAGCAGCAAGCTGCTACTTAAATGAAAATAATTTCATTCGAAAAATTTGTACTAAGTCGATCACTAATTTGATCATTGCATATTCAGCTCATCATATGCAGTTGATAGTGCCAGCTTAGGTATATCAAAGGAGAATGCAAAATATCTTCCGAATTATTTACAGCCAAGTCAGTGGCTTCCTGTAACGATTTCCTAACCAGTTGCGCATCTATTGAGTGAATTTCCAGTTAATAAGATGGACTTGCGTCACCGTTAATAGTCAAAACTCCGTTCTTTGGAATTTCGTTAACTGTAAATAGTTCACCGGACGAAACATCGCATTGAATTTTACCTACAATCACTATTTTCATTTTTCATGTTTAAAAAATAGGTCTGGCCAACGTTCAAACCGTGCACCTTTACGTGGGAGAAGCTAGCAAGCATCGCTAACAATACGACATCCATATAAAAGAGCGTACAAGACTAATCAAAAAAAAAAAAAAAAGAGTTCGTAAGAAAACTACTAGTGAGGATTAATTATCACACACGAAACAGAATATAAGTTTTTTCTTAATTAAAATTTCACTTATGCAAATTCGCTATAGTTTCACGGAGAGCACAATTATCCTGATATTTGTCCTTTAAATATGCAAGCAAAGAATATAAAGCAAACGCATTTGATCAAGAAAACGATAAAATGAGTTCTTTATGTAACGGATAAAATGACCCCGCGATGACGGTCGTGCAAGTACACGCACCTACAAGCGAACTTTTCTTAAAAACTGTAAAGTAAGACTCCTATGGCTATTAATTGTATACCCGCGTATATGCAGTGCATTTACATATATATATGTATGTGCATAGTTGCATGTATGAATTTTTTTTCGAATGTGCATTGAACGTAACCTTTACTTGTTCTTGTACCGTTTGAGATGATTATTGTGTATTACAAGTGAAGGTTTAGTAAAAGGCTCGTTTTAAGGCACTTGAGCATGCCTTGGATTTGAGTTCGCATTTAAAAATATATTATTATATGCATATATTATACATATGTACGTAAGCGTGTCATGTACGAATTCGTTTCGTTGCCTTCTTTTCATGCATGTTCGCAATTATATAAATACAACATACCCATCTATTCATATTTATTATTCGCAACTGATCGTAATGTAATCTGAGTCAGCAATTTTGCATGTTATTTGGATTCCTCCCACCATCATATATTACACTCCCGCTATTGCCCTTACGGTAAGTATTTGTAGTAGTAGTAGTATAAATTTGTTATAAATGTCAAGTGAGAGACAAAGGTCTGAAATAAAATGAAATGTGTTTTGATGTGATATGAAGCAAGAAAGAAAATGTTGCGATGTTTTGAGATACATAACTACGCCTTAGGCCGCATTTTTCAGACTTCCATTATAACTGCTTTCGCTCTGAATTTCTAGATGCTTCTAATAGAAAATTCGAATGCATTTTGAAAGTTAAGTCTGTTGTAGATTCTAGAACTTTAATAAGAACCTATGAACCAAATTATCTCAGTTTTCTATCTATAGTAAGAATGTCAAGGGGTAATCGTCCAAATAGAGCAAGAGATATATAGACAAAGCACACAGACCATCGGAGAGATGAGCAATCCCTGACAAATGGAGGTCACCACAGCAGAACAGAATGGCACAATGGAACAAAGAGAGAGCGGTAAGGGGCAAGCAAAAAGAGGGAATGAAAAGTGAAATAATCGAGGAACGTATAGAATAGCAGCCCAAAAAAATGAAGAAAAATGGAGGCAAAAGGTGAAGGGATAAATCATCGAATGGTACCATTGTTGAGACAATAGACGGTAGCGCAAGGACGTACAACACACATTGACTGGCGAAAATATGTAGAGGAACAAAGGTGCAAGCGCCCAAACATACGGTCGATATGATAGAATAGTGGATATCAGAGGAGATAGAACATCGCTTTCTGGGATTACTGGGATGATGAATGATGGAACCTTTGGGCAGATGAACACGCGAAAAAGTACAGGGTCAAACAAAAGTACAGTCGAGCAAACATCCAGCCGGTATGTTAGAAGCGTAGAGATGAAGAAACAAACCGATAGACGGAAAATGTGACTCGCCGAGCAAAAAGATTGACAGCTGGTACGACGGATAATCAGGCAGATCGCCGCCAGCTTAAAGTATCTGGGTGGACCAGTGTACGGTCAAACAGAAGGACATCCGAATTGTATACGAATGCATTTCATGATTCTTAACTTAACCTATGCTGGTATGCTCAGGTGCGGATGTTCGACATGGAGAAGAACTCAAGTCTCATAATGAAAATAATTAACTAGATTATCGAGCATTTCCTTTAATTACAACAGTGCGGACTAAATGTATTTCTAATTTATTCTAATGAGCATTTAATATAAACAATTGCTTTAAAAAAATTTCTTCATAAAATTCTGTATTAAATTTAAAGTTTTTTTCAAAAAAATATTCTCTTCATTTTTATGCGAAAATTGTAAGTAGTTTTTCAAACATTAAAATAACATAATAAATAGTAAAAAAAAAGATTTATATAAAAATGAAAAGAATTGTTTTTTCGCGGTGCTAGGTAATGTCTAGCAATCTCTACCGTTACATATTGGGATGAATCGCTCAACACATGCGAAATATTGCGCAAATGTATTTACTTAGAAGAATAGTGTAATAATCTTAGTTTATGCAAATGTGTGTTTCATAAAATAAAAGCCGGCATTGGCTTATTGCACTTGTTGGAGTGAAACGAAAACGAACAACATCCGTTTATTTAATGTGCACTTAAAGGAAAGGATTTAATATAACAATAATTCCTTGAGAATGACTTTAGCAAACAGAACGTGGAAATTGAAAAATAATGATTTATGGAATACTCTTGACAGGCTTTTAGAAACAATGCGAAAAAGAAAACTGAAAGTTGACACACACGCCCACACGTCTGATAAGATATTCTATCATATAAAGCAGATAAAATTATCAGCTCGAGACAAAACACCATAATAGTAATAATAATAATAACAATGCTTTCAATGGGTGCTATTATCGCGTTGATCGTGTTAAGTGCATGAAAAAAGTTATTTGTTTTTCATTGTTACTGCACTGCTGTTGCACTTTAGACGTGTTGGCGTGTGTAGGTCAGGTCAGTATGTGGTTGTCGCGGCAAATCATTTTATCAGTTAGTTAGTTTACGTTATGTTAGTGACCTTGTTATTATTTTTATGAGTACTCCCCATATTATTTACTATCGCTCGTATTTACTGCCTCGCATATTCATGCATGCCCGCGTAATCGAAAAAATCGTACGAAATTTTATATAATAAATATTTTATTTCACTTAGTTTCCGTTTAAATTTTCTTCCGGCATTTATTTTATGCTTGAAAAATGTATTCATATCAAAAAGTGAACGTTTGTGTTAAGTAAGCAAGCACCCATGTATGTATATCTTAATGAAGTTAAATGTACACGTATAAGTGCATGTAATGGATATGTATGGGTTTCCTTAGTTCATTTGATTTATTTGTTGGATTGCGTGATAAATGTTTTTCTATTGCGGCTCCCGTTCATCGCATTGCATTTTAGACATTAGTTGACGTCATCGTGTCAATGTGTCAGCCCTAGTGACTACTACTCCCACTTCGTTTACGTATAAAAGTAAACAAACAGAAATTGCAATACATATCTATGAGCATATGTTGACATATAATGGAAAAAAAAACAAATCAAATAATTTTGATTTTTACGCCTAAACGAGTCAAAGAATAACTTTACCGTTACATACCAAGTTACAAAACCAGTATAGAGAATCGAAAATTTTCGTTCCCTAAATATTTTATACAATTTCTACGTTCACAGCGACGAACTTTTCTTTGGTTTAGTAGGAAAAAAAAAGGAAATTGTGTTCGTATAAGTCAGTTATCGTCGGTTCTCCAAAGAGAGCATTTCTCAAACAGTGGCTTTTTCCAATGAAAGTCAGTGATTCCGATATCTAAACTTTAGGCAGCAGTGTATTTGGAGTGTCTCCAGAAGATAATTTCGGAACTTTTGAAGTAAAGGAAAAGGAAACGTCGAGTACGAGTTACTTTTCTCACTGGATTCGAAAGAAAATAATTTTCAATCTCCAAGGGTGAAGTCAGCGTTAAAATTAGCGGAGCGCGAAAAACCATAATGAATATTAAGGGAATCATTAAAATCGTTGGTAAAGTGAAGTACGCTGACCATTCTCATTAAGGATAATATTTGAAGGTAATGTGTTACGAGCTATGTCGGCCAAAAGAAATTATCGCTGAAGAAAGCTAGGCAAAGCGGGTGTAATACTAGAAAAGTTGATTTTTCAGCATAATAACGCTTGACCTCTTATTGCAACCCGTCCAGAAAATGTTAACGGCACACAAGTACATTGTACTTTCACACTCGTGGTATTCACAGGCCATTCATCTTTCTGATTAATGCTTATCTTAACCAACGACTCACTGCCTAATTGATATCGAAATATTCCTGCTTATGTAGATAACCTCAAAAACCAAATGTCCTTTCGGCACCGGAGCTCATAGTTTAACATAAAGATGAAGGAAATCTTGCAGCTTTATATTTATAGAGTATATTTTACTATTCTTTTGAAGTAAACATCTTTTTTTAAAAAAAAGACAGGTCATGGCTTATTTTTACATACCCGCCTAGTCACTATTCTACATACGACATTGGATTGCAAAGAAAGTCGAATATGTGATGACTCGATATGTCATAAATCATATACTTTTCTAATAATATTTCAGTATTTCTCTAACCAGCATAGTTGGTCATCTCTTGTTGATTTGTGTGAAAGCAAGAAGAATATTTTTTGTATGATTTGACAGCACCTTTTGGTGATTTTCCAAACTAAAATCCATATTTATATAATCCCTATCTTTTTGACACGCCTGTCCATAGCTGCCGGGGTTAATATACAGGTGATGCCCTTCTCTGTCAAACACAACAACTTATCGACGATTTGTTAATCGTAAATCTCTCCACACGATGATGCTAAATTATATGTGAAAAGATTTCAAATAACTTGAACCGAGGGATCGCAGATAACTCAAAGTCAATATATGCACTATTATGTCGGTGAGATAGAATGGTCAAAGCGCTGGCAAAATTGCATGAATTGAAGTAAAAATGTGGGCATTTTGTTAATATGATTGTAGCTCATGAAGAAAATTGTAAAAATCTTTTCGAGTTTATATATGTATTCTTGATCAGCAGCAAATTTTAAATCAACCTTAGCATATTTGTTCGTTCCTCTGTCCATCTAAGTGTCGGCGAATGATAGACATTCTTCCGGATTGTAAGCTCTTGCACGCAGATTACTGAAAATGAGACGATTCGGTCTAGAACGCACTGGAAACATTCAAAAGGATTCTCAAGAGGAAAAAAAAACAAATTACGGCATTATAGTGATACACAGTCCGCCATTAAATACCTTACATACCGCTTCACTTAATACAGTTCTTCACATGTAGACTTTTCAAAAAGGTATTATATGCAATGTACTCGAAAAAGTAGTCCGATCGAAATCATTTTCAATATCACTCGTCTTTGGGTCAACTTTGTCGGTGTAACAAATTTCATCAAAATATCTCAAAAATTGCGATCTGTATGTTGGGCACAAAAAAACACGATGGACAGACGGATAGACAAGCTCAGATCGATATAATAAAAGGTGGATTTACCTCAAGTCATTCTGGCTGTTGTATACATCTGCACAAACTTAATATACTCGTGTAACACAAGTGGTGTAGGGCATAAAAAGTAGACTTACTGTTTATAAGTTTTTTTCTACATATTTGTTATATCAACGAGATTAGCAAAAGTGTTTATATGAATCGGGAAATAGTTTCTTAGACTTCATAGAACCTTCAACTCGCTGGGTACGTGTTTCAACCGTTATTCATATTATTTTTGATAATATTTTTTTTTAAATATATCTGCTAATCGTTCCTGAGAAAACTGCATACGTTGATCCACAAACTAATCGCTCTTGATGCAATCAAGTGGAATTTTTGATTAAATAGTTCCGGTATTTTATTGACAACATCAACACATATACTACACGTGTTTATTTGCATAATTTTGTTTATAAGAGTTTCTTCAAAGGCGTTGCACTTATTCGTTGCAACGGTTCAATGATGCATTTAAAAAGCTTTATGCATGATTGGCCAAGGACTGCAAATCTTCTACTTTCGCATTCAATTTTCTCTTTACACGCAAATTATTTTTCTTACAACCAGCTCTTTGGAAATTAGAAAACAATCGATTCGAAAGGCCGTGAAGTAATTCTTTTTTTTTTAATTTCATGCAACTTTCAATCAGTTTCATGGTTTCTTAAGTCGATTTTGTTTGTATTAAAGAAATTGGTCGTCAATATGCATAATTTTCTCCATTCATCGTAATCGATGAATAAAGCATCTCATGCGTATCCAAAAACAAGATTCACCATCAGCGATGCTGTATAAATTTTTTGGTCGTAATAGCTTTTCAATACACTTATTAAGCTTAAGGGTATTACGGATGATGGAGCCGTGTTTGATTCATTATCTGCAAGTGGCACAACATTAATATCAATTTTCACTGAAACAACTGCAAACTGCTTTATAGTCAAGACACGTTTCTCTTTTTGTTCGATTGTTAACGAAAACTACATCCATTTGCCTTTCATATGCAAATGTACAAATAAAATGTGCTTTACACGCACACACTCGCAACCCTTCTATCGATTTCTTTTCAATTTATGATCGTCCGCATCAGTATCGCGGAGTCTTCAATGCTTCAACAACCGCATTTAAACTAACTAAACCATCACGAAGCAGTTTTCAAATGAATGAACGAAGCATATCACAATTCTGTCTTTCAAGCCATTCTTTAATATATTAATCAATTTTTTTGATGCATCATTTACTGAAACGGCAAAGTTATTTCTAGCAAAACTAATAGAGTAAAGTGTCGTGAAATTCTTGATGATAATGTCTGTGTGCGAGATTTTCTAAAAGCAATTTAAAATCCTGTAATCGACCAAAGTCGGCCAGAATTTAATGAAAATAAAGGATTTTTTAAAATCATGAGAAATAAAAATTTATAAGAGGAAGAGTTTTTGGAAAAGTATTATTAGGTTGGACAGCATTTGTATAATGGAAAGAACACCATTGTTCTTCATCTGTTTGCATCAAAAATTAGCAAACAAAGGCCTACCGCGCCTAACGTTAGTTCGTATCGCGCTGTATCGAATCGTGTTATACGAAATGTTTTCATTTTTTCATTTAAACTAAAATGTTATATAGAATAACATAAGCTAAGCTTAGGTATAACGTAAATGAAAAAAAAATGTGAAGCGAATTGTATCGAAACCTTATTCGTATTGTAGCGGAATCGTGTTATGCGGTGCTTTGAAATCATGTAAATCAATGCAATGTGTACTGTGTTTTATCAAAACCATATCTTGTATAGTAAAGCTTCCATTTTTTTTTTTCATCTTTTCAAACTTTGTTTCAAACGTTTGTTGCTAACGAAAAAGTAAGATAACTTCAAGTGTTTATAGAAAAAAAAAATAAATAAATAAAATATAAAATAAAACACACTATGATGAAATGCAAAAGTTAAACATATATTCAAAAAATAATGATGACGGTCACGAAATTATTTTTGAGCAAAAATCAGTCGAAAAAAATACACACTTGGTTTTTTGAAATCATGTTCTATAGAAACCGTGTCATTCATATTCGCAAACTTTGTATCGTCCCTTACAAATGCCGTGTCAAGCAAGGAACGCTTGTATTAGACTTTCTTGTCATATAAAGACTTACTTTTCCTGAGAATTTTTACACGCGAGGGACTTCGACAAACACATCAATATCGTGCAAAATTACATTTTTATGTGAAATCACTACTTTGAGCTATCTTTCATAATAAAAGACTAGATACGAAAAATTGTTGCTAAATAAGAAATTTTTTGTTGTGAAATCTGTTGAGATGAGAGAAGTGAAAAAAAACAGTCCCATGCGGCGGAAAACTTTTCACATTCATTTAATATGTCGGAATGCTCTCTTTGCACTTTTTTTTCTGAACAAATATTCAAAATAGGAAAGTCTTTTCATATGACAACGTTTTCATTAAAAAGAGACGTCGTGGAAATGAATCCGTTTGCAATGGAATGCATGGGTGGCCCAATACATACCCATGTTTGCCAAATGTCAACGAAATATCTTGAAAACTGCACCTTATCTTGCACACAAACAAAATGGACGGACAGACGGACAGACATATTTAAATCGGTTATAAATCAATTCAAATAATTATAAAAGTTGAATTCAACTCAAGTTCCTCCACGTCCTGCGTGCTTCTGCACGCGTACTTCCACGAGTGGTTTTGGATGTAACCATTTGTAATGTTAGCTATTAAATGATAAGCCTCTTCAGAATTTTCACTCCATATACGCAAGGAATGCTTGAAAGGAATAAACCCTTCAAGCTTAGTTTTATTTCGATTTTATGCTTTTTATTAAACGTCATTTTGCAAACAACGCAACATTGATTTTGAAAAATGAAAACTGCTGAGAAAGCTGCACCCGCCTTGGAGCCAACTTCCTCTATTATATTATTTATGACAATATAATAAATAAAAATTAAATGCACAAAAATTACTTACTTTTTTGATATCCGTACGCATATCAAAGGGGTAGGCGGCACCTTTGCTAATCTTAATACATAAATTTTATGGCAAGTTTTCAATCATATGCCGTGGATTGCAAAGTACAGTTTTCTTCTAATGGCGGATTTGTTTACTTAGCCTGATCTGCTTTTGTGCAAACTCTGCAAATATTTGCAACAACTTGTAGACCAATAACTGTCGTAGATATTATGGATATAAGAGCACACGACAATTTTCCTGTTTCTTCTTTAATTTTTAGCCTTTCTACAACCTCCTACCTATAAACAGAAGGGCAGACAGTTGAGCACACGGCCAAACAAATATGAAGACTCGGTCAGGTGATGCACAATCCTGCCTTTCACAAACGAGATGACAAGCACTGTGCTTCAGCTGCGCCAACGTTTTTCGATAAGGGATGCAATAAATATAAAGCACATAAGAAGTAGTTCTTCAATATTCATTACTTACATAAAAATTACAAAATATTTTGTTAATTGATTTTGCCTTTCTACTTGCTATGGGCATGAGAGGGCATAGGGCTTCCCGATTTGAAAACTTGAGCTATGATTATAAGCTAAGAATATGCGGTAGGTTCAAAGTTTTCTATTTTCATTTTTAGGGTCGTCGACGGTAACGGTTAAAGCAACGTTAATCACAGTTACAAACAGTTTGTCTGGTCTCTGATGCGTCTTTCTGGATGTTACTAGCAATGTGAGAAATTTTTCTCACTCTTTCCTTTGTCGATGAAGGTTCTAACGATAAAAAAGTCTATGTAGAAGACTACTTTAATATCCTTTATTTGCATAGGGAGCGCAAAGTGTTTTATTGATTGCAAACCTGCTTAAACGTTTAGGAAGACATTGGCAAACAAGGATGACATTTTACTTCGATATCTTTTATTTATCTATCATCGTAGCTATCCTTGTGGACTTTGTGTGGATAAATTGTCAATCTTGGCCCACGAGCGTCGGAATAAAAATCGATTTGTCAATCATCAGCTTTCTTCCCTTAATCTTATCACGGTGATGTCACGGCCCGAGTGTCAATATATACCGGATGGACAGAAAACCACGCGCATGTATTTTCAAAGTGATCTCAAACTGTCTAATGGTGATGTGCCACTAATGCGTAATTCACACTACAAACCTAACATACCGACATCCACCCGTAATGATGAAAATTAAAAAAAGAAAAATAAAAAAAAAAAACGAAAAACGAAAAATCTCATCGTTGATTACCTAAATTACATTAAAAGTGAAAATGAAGAAGAAACAAAGAGAAAAAGAAAAGCAAAAAAATGATAATAAGAAGCAAAAAATTGGCAAAGTCTATGTCATTTTACCTTGGACCTAACATTGAATGCATTTTAGCAACGCAACTGTCATTCCCAAGGCAAGACTGCCGCCTTCGTCATCGAGCATTATATTATTGCATTAACATTAGCGTGTTTACCTCGCTGTTCGCTAGACTTGCAACGCTGCACAACATACCCTGCTGAATTTATAATGAATTTCAGCCACTAACCGACCAAAACAACACGACAATGACAAGCGACTCTTAATCTCTGTCGTTATAACAAACATTATGATCATCGTCATCGTCATCGTCATCGTCGTAATAGTTCTAATGGTAAAAGTGTTCTAAGTATTTTAGCAACGGTAAGAGCTCTTTTACGTACTTGTTCTTGTTTTTATATTTTCTTTTCCTTTTTTGGTTGTTTTTTTGTAAATCATAGTCTCTTATGCAATTATACGTATGCATGTATATATACATACGTTTAGATGTGTACGTATGTCATTCATTTTTCATTTCCATTTGAAAGTAAAAACAACATTTGCAATTCTTAAAGCTCTTCATTCTTGAATAACTTTTACGTTTTTTGGCGACGATTTGAAAATTTCAACTTATTTGTGAATATTTTATTTTTATATTTGTATTTGCTTTAGTAGGTTAAGCTTTAAAAATTGCAAGAAAGATTTGCACAAATATTATCCGCCCTTTACTAGTCAAATACTATTTTGCTATAAGTGCGCTCTTAAAGTTATTCAATAAAGGAATAAATGCGGTAACGTTCTGCTTGACCGATCAAGATCAATCACATAAGCAAATCAATAGATTTATGAAAACACTGCAGACACTAAAGCTCACATAGTGCACATGTAAAGTAAGTAATAGTTTCATTTTTTTTAATCAAACGATGAAAGAAATTTTGAAAGGCCTCTTCTATTAGCTATTAGCACAGGAATAACAAACGTATCACTCAGCCCTAAGTGGTTGCACCTCATCTTCTCCTTCATGTTTCAAAACAAAGCCTAACCATTACGTAAACAAAACGAAAATTCTTGATTGGAAGGCTTTGTGCTTTTCATTCATTTACCAAATTTACATAAACGCTTGTGGGCGTCTACCACCTATAAATTGTAAGATTTTATTACACCCTTCAATGTCAAATTGCTTTCGAACCCAAGGGCTCCGTAAGAACTGAGCAGAAAGTAAAATTACAAACAGTGGCTAAAGTAAACATTCGGGACAATGACCGGAGAATTAAGTCATTTTTTGTGTCGATATTAAAACGAGGCATAGCATTGACTTTGATTACCTTACGCTTGCCTACTACTCGTCCGCTAAAGTGTTTCGGCGATTACAGCCTCATGAATGACTTTCGATGAAAGTTAAACTATTGAACGTCGATGCAAGAGAAAAATCCATAGTAATCGTCGCACACGTTTCAAAACTCGAGATATCTAAAGTTGTGCAAAATAGCGCGAGATAGTTTTTAATGATAAACAATTCAGTGGATTCAAATTATTGGAAGTATATTTGGGCAGGAACAGTCCCTACTGGGAAATACCGCAACATTTAAGATACATATAAAAAATATACAAAATTATTAAAAAAATGACGGAATGCCGTCGTAAACTTTCTTTCTTTTACATTTTTAGAAGACAGTGCATAGCGGGAGTTAACACTTAGAATATATTTAGAGGTACCCCAGAGAGACGAAACGTCATGAAACAACTTCACATAAACTTAACGCTATTTGGAAAGCCGTTGTTGGGGATGTTAATGGATGTTATTGAAAACTAAAATAAAGTATAGCCGCCATGACTCTGGCGCTCTTAACTTAACGAAAACGCTAAAAGGGCCACTTTAGTCCCTCATATAAATCGTGCTCAAGTTCGCTATTATTCAGTAGTGAATAACGAGAAATAGAAAATGCTAAGCGCCATGCTTGTCTATTAGTATTTATATCGGCTTAACTGAATTCGTAGTCTTACGTTCGTATAGAAAGCGCGGAAACTTGCATTCAACCAAAATTGAGTATTAAATCAAGAGGATTTTAAGTCAAATTCAAGTTATAAGCGAAAAATCAAGAAAACATAAAGAGTTACAACGTCAATGCTGGTCTGTCAAGTCTCTTCGGAACCCATTTGCGTTCTCTGGTATGGAAATTCTCTAATACCTTTTATAAACCCAATGCTTAAACATGGAAAGCAGAACAGCAAAGAAATACTCCAAAGGTTATAGTGCCTGTCAGTTGATTCATAGTTTATACGAAATGGTTTAGTCCTTGTATTTCTAAGCAACATCTCTTCAATGTGGATTTGCCTTCCGTAAAATTTAAGATATCGGCAACAAATTTGTGAAAATGTTGAAAATTCTGGCATGCAGGTTGATTTTGAGGATAGAGTAGACCGGTTAAAGCACACGTCTTCAGTGCAACATAAACTGGAGGTACTTCTGCTTTTTCGGGTTTTTACTTATTACTATCATATATAGGTTTTCCACGTATATTCTGTCATAGCACATTTGTTGATACCTGTCCATAAGGTGTCGAAAATTATTATACCCTACTCCACTCGTGGTACAAGGTTATATTAAGCTTGGAGAATATATGCAACACTCAGATAGGACTTGAGATAGATGCATACAGCGGGACAGATGCACCTTTGGTTATATCAATCGATTCAAAATCGTTTGAAAATTGCCTGCCTATTTTGATGAAATTTCGAACACCGGCCAAGAACGGACGCTATTGCAAATGGTTCGGATAGGGGCACTTTTTCTACGATTTTCCATGCAAAGCCTTTTTTTAAAAAATCATTCAACTGTAAGGATGGCGCAGGGCATTTAATAGTGGGACGTGACGTACTATAGTTCTTTTATTTTTTAAGGGATATGTTAGGCGATTGCGCGTCTTTACATTGTCATAGAACGATTGCAAGTATTACCGTACGCGGGCTATGAATCAAATAATTCAGAATTAAAAATAAGGACGAAGTAAAAAAGTCAGACATTCATCCGTTCTACCAGTTGGTTTGACGTGTCAAGAAGATCAAGTCATTTCGCAGGCTATATAAAAGTTTATCAAAAAACCATGGGGATTACCTCACTGTGACTGTACACTCTAGATAAATATAAACTAAAAACCAAAAAAAATGCAAAATTCCTAAGGTTGCTATTTACCCTATCAATTGGTTTATATTTCTTATCAAGAAATTTATGCAAAGCTACTTTGTAAGCTTTTAAGTCTATGTAAAGCCTTTAGTTTCTTCAGAATGGAAATAAATTTACATAAGAGGAAAAGAAAAAACAAGAAACAACATCATAGTCAACCACATTGAATGATCACTCAATCCCCTCCGCCTCTTCGAAAACACTAAAAAAAGTACACATGTGAAGAAATACTTTTCATAAAAGATCCCGTATTAGAAGGCGCGCAAAACGCCAACTAACGTGATCCGTGAAAATATTCAAGTCAATTTAGAACGAAATAATACTATTACTCGACCATTTTTATCGTAGAATTTTGAAAATAAGGCGCGATTAGGAACCTGGTCGAAAAATGGTGTAACCCGAACCATTTTCAATGCCGTTCGTCCGTGGACCAAAGTTCACCAAAGCATCTTAAAAATTGCATTCTATAGCTTGAATAAAAAAATACGTGAACAGGTAGCAGACGGACAGACGGACAGACAGACAAGATTCGATTTTGAATTGATAGATATAATGGAGCGTGGATCTATGTTAAGGCCTTCTGGATGTTACATGCATGCGTACCCTTATAGCACACGTAGTGTGGCGTACAAAAATTGAAATTCACAGGTTTGTTGCAAACTTTCAACAGAATTTTCCAACTTGTCTGCAATTATTTGCTTGAAATACTTAAGGAAACATTTCGCTGAATAGACAAACGAAACGATGAACATAACAAAATTGGCTCATGTTCAACACTGATCAAAATGCAGATATACAATTTGAATGACAAGTGCTTGTGCATGCACCAAACGGCTTTATTTTCTTTTCTCTTTGATATAAAAATTAATAATAGATTAGCTTTTTTTTACACTTATATTTACATGTGTATTGTTCCAGCATGTCTTGTACTATGGGGTGATAAACTACGCTTTTGTGGGAGCATAGATTTGCGGAGATTTTCACCTCCTCGTGGTGATCCCTGGTAACGATCTTTGACTGGCGAAGAAAGATTTAAAGCTTTGGACTATTTATAACTTGAGGAGAGGTGTACACTGGCACTTCGTTTCTCATAGACTATTGGTGCGAGGAAAATACAAACCAACTGTTATTGTATTGTATTTGGTAATACTAATAGACGAGCGCATGGAGCAGCATGCCAGTGACAGTATGACACTCAGTATATCTTGAAAAAGTATCGTCGGCTCTTGGCTAACCGGGATTGTATGAATGGTTGCAAGAATAATTACAGTCATGTATAGTAATGCTATAGCCTTTTTAGTACAATTTTAACCTCCACGGGGATCAGGAACCGACTTGCTGCCTATCTCTACGTAGAGAAAGGTTTTAGGGATGGAATGTTGCTGTAGTGGTAGTAAATCCGGACTGCTGGATACGGCCCTTTGGGGAGTATCGTGGTGGCTGTGCTTTTTCCCATTTCTAAAACGAATAATTGGAAATAATGATACGCCTCAGCATTCTCCAAAGTGAGGTTAATACCCACTCTACACATATTGAAAAAATCTGGTGCTTTAGTTGAGGCCACTAGTCTAACTGTCTGGAGGGCGCCGGTTACGCACATTTAACCCTAATGTCAGTGGGCATCAGTGAGGTGAGGGTTTATGACAGGTACTCACGATAAACCAAAGACACATACACATACATGTCTTGTACTACATATACAAATAGGTATGCTTGTATTTTTATTTTCGAACACGGCAACCATTACCACTTTGGATGTCATTTCGCGCCTGTCCAAGAGCAGTTGATCAGTTAACCAACATTTGGGAGCTGAATGTCAGCTCTATGATGTTTCGTAAAAGATAAGGTTCTCATCTCATCAGTTAGCTGAAGATGGCCCAATATATCATTCCTTCCGCGCCACACGTGTTTAAAATTGATCGAATATTCCAAACTCTCTGGCTCGTCAAGCAACAACTTGGACAGCCACTTTGACAAGACCTCTCTGAACGATCGACAGAGCATATTCTCGTATGCAAGCAGCCTTGTGACTCCCTGAGTTTAGTGAAAAATGGAAAAAGTGATTTGGTATGGTATTCTCACCCAGGTAGTTAATGGTAGCTTTCGTTAATCACGGTTCAGACGGATTTGATGCTTTCTGTACCGTCTTAGAAGAAATAATGACGCCATTTGAAGATAGTACTGCGATCAACAATCTAATGAAACCTACTTTACTACTAATTTACTCAGCTATAAACTGGAATTTTTATGAACTAAATTCATTTTCATTCAAATTTTTCAATTTGATGCCGGCGTTTACGAGCAAAGTCCTGCACAAAAACACAAAAGAAGTAAACAAATCTGATCAAAAAGAAGATTCCTTAGTTGAATTTTTTTTCCGCTTGAGGCGTACTTGATATTCACTTTAGGTTTAATAAAGTCTGTGATACTAATTTCTTCCACTTCTGGCTTTCTACAACAACAAAAATGTAAGAGAAATACAGAAAAACTCTTTGTCTTATTAATCAACGAGCCTTGAGCTTAAAAAATTACGTGCTCGATGACCACAATAGTTTTACAATAACTTATTGTATACCATAATAGTATCATAATAGCCAGGACAGCAGGGTAAAGTAGAAAGTATGGTAAAGAAACTCACTTACGTTTGATGGCCTGAACACTTTTTCTTTTTCAGTCTGTTTTACTTTTTAACTTTGGTTTTTTTCTTGTTGATTTCTTTGTCAGCACGATTAATCCTTTTCGGTGCGAAGATTAGATTTTTTCATATGAAAAGCTTATTGTGTCGATGTAAACACATCCACACATACATACCCTCATTGTAGAATTCTAATGTTATACATTTGCATACGGACCCAAACGTGAACATGCAAAGGCGGCACAATGGCAAACATCTGTTGTATGCACAGAAGCTACGTACGCATACACATATATACATACAAACATACGCAAGGCATTCTAGCATACTTACTTATAATGCATTTCTCTTCATATGCAGTTAGTTATGCTCGCATGCACCAGCAAGCGCAAACAATAGTAATATTGCTTTACATGACGTATGAAGAACTTTTTCATATATATTTGTATATGAAGTTTTTGTCATACGTAAGGTAGAGCTTCACAAATGGATTTTTGCTATTATGCATTAAAAATCAAAGAGAAATTTAAGCATAAGCACAAAGCATTCATCCTAGATTAGAAATGGTTTCATTAGAAATGGTTCAATGATTATTAATAAATATGGTTTAGTTAAACTAAACGCATATTGACACAGAGGAAACCTGATTAAATTAAGCGAAAAGATGTGAGAGAATT
Source organism: Glossina pallidipes (assembly GCA_000688715.1). Lineage (NCBI taxonomy): Eukaryota > Metazoa > Arthropoda > Insecta > Diptera > Glossinidae > Glossina > Glossina pallidipes. Next base: position 263,544 of record KK499810.1, read on the forward strand.
TAATATTAAATTCTTACTCTGGGCATTTTATTTAATTTAATAAATGACATAAATAAACAAAAAGACTTTTATTGAAAGATTTAATTCAATTAAAATGTATTTATTATATATAATTACAATATAAGTAAATTATGAAATTTTTTTAGAGAATAAAGAAGAAGAGAGAGGTTATTGAAGAAAAAGAAATATTTTCCACTTTTTAAGCAACGTTTCCATTAACATTTATATCCACAGATCATTAATTTTAGTTAGAAGCGAATGAAGTCTTTTTAACACTCTGATTAAATAACAATAACAAAATGTAAACAAAAGTAACATAGCACAGATTGGCGCCCGAATATTAACAGTTTGTTTTCTTTCTTTACACACGTGCTTATATATAAGTATGCATGAATTCACAACTTTATAGTTTTCCTGTTTTTGTCTTCTTTTTGCTTTTTCTTTTTCTTTTTGGTTTTCGTTTTTTTTTTTTTGGTTCTTTTTCGTTTAGTACTATTCGCATTTTACTGATAACACTAACAGATCCGTATCAGAGGAAAAGAGTCGGTATTATGAAACTTACACAAGCACACACACACACACAGGCGTTCTCTCTTATGCATGTTAACCATAACACATATACGAATGTAATATTAGTGTTTCGCTAGCAAAGTTTCTGAGTTTTGCCTGACTTCTCGAATTAATCAAAATGCGCAATCAACGCACAAACATACTTAGAAAGATAAGGATAAGCATTCCAACCTTAGAATACGCAGTATAGCAATGTTTAATCTCTTAATTTACCATCCAAAGTATGGTTGAATGTAAGAGCACGCGCTATCTCTTGGTGGCTTTTGGACAAGAGCACAATACACGTTGTTGCGTACGTACGTACACGCTTATATATATATATATATATGTACATATAAATTATCCTCGAGAAAGACAGCAAAAAATAAATAAATAATAACTTACAAGGATGCTCTACACACGATGCTCTTTATAAATTTATATAGACCGCAAATAATGAAAACAATTACAAGTGGAGCATTAGAGATGAGAGGATATTTACCCAATATTCTTACTAAGTATAATATTTAAGTGAAAAAGAAAACTTTGCTTTAAAAAAATATTAAAAAAAAAAAAAATATATTTTTGCGAACCTGTATAGCTTAATCCCTTATCACCCGTGAAGACTTCTGCTTCCAGGACGAAACTTCAATGCATCTCATTATGTGGCATAGTAGCTCATAAATCCACAATTTTTTTTTTGGTTTTTTTGGCAACGGCCGTTCGTTATGCCTGCCTTCAAATCAACAGACACTTACACACATTCTCACTTACACGCTGTAACATGTGTGTATATGTATACACAAACTCACATTTCATTTTATATACTTGGACTTTATGTAATATTCAAATTATCTCACTTCTTCTTCTTCTTTCCATCATCATTTTTAATTTGTATTCTTTTGTAAAATGAATGAAATTTTATATGTGAAATTCTTTGCTTTTATATTAATATAAATGTCCATGAAAATAAACATTACCACTTTCACTTGGAGTAAATTAATAATACATTTATGATTAATTATAAAAAAAGGAAAAAAAATTCATTTTTCTCACAACAAATTCTTTCATCAATGTCACAGCTCTAAAGACAAGTAAAACGGAAAAAAATTGAAAATCCATTTAGTGGTTTTCGTTACAAATGAACTTTTTTTTTTTGACAACACATACACACATATATACGGTCATGTACACGCATACACTAACATGTGTACAGCTTAACAATTCAATTAACTTTCTTCTTTTTTTTTTTTTTTTTTTTTTTTTTGTTATATTCTGCTCCTTTTTATATTAATCGTAAGAATGTTTCACAACCGCTTTTGTATATTGAGGAAAACAAATTCAATTAGCCAACCACCGTGTTATGGCATTCAGTAATCTTGCCATGAAATGTTTATTTCGTATTGAACACCATTAACTAGCAACAGCCAATCCGGGACTGAAAGCTCCGGATGATTACCGCTTTGCGAAAAGCATCAGGAGCAACAGAAAAATCTCTTTATTCAAATATATTTATAGAAGAGAATCAAAGAGAGAGAGAGAATAAGAAGAGAGTAAATAAGAAAGAGAGTGCGCTTTAGTTATGAATTTAAATAAAAACTTTTCATTGTATGAAATTATTGTGCATGATTTTACCATGCACTGTCCACTGTGCTGTGCTTACTTAGTATTGTGTAGGCTTTCGCATTTCATTGCAACTCGTTAACTTGTATATTACTTCTCGTCAATTCAATGGCGATGATAAAGTTATCATCAAGGGACGGGGAATTTCATAATTAGTTAAAAATTTGTGCCGAATTTTCCGAAATTTGGAGAAGATTGCGAACAGACAAGTATCAATAGAAACGAGCGCACGTATAATGGTCAATTCGGGCATAAAAACAAGATGCAGTAAAAAATAGGCGCAAGGATAGACTCGTTAATAGAAAGACGGAAAGGTAGTACATAACCTAAGGACAAATTAAGGAGGAACGGCTGGATGGCCGAACTGGTTAAAGCATACATGTGGATACATTTACGAACATAGCAGGGACAGACAGACAGATGAACTAGTATGAAGATGAGTGGATGTGTGGATGGATTGACAAACAATAACATGGGTTGATAATTGCAATAATAAAATGGTGAATCGATAAAAGGACTGACAAACGAATCTGAAGATAAATGAAAAGCAACGCGATAAATGACAGGAAATTATCGACCGCCAAAAAATGAGCAGCTAAATCGGTAGATAAATGAAAAGTGGTAGGAACAAGCAGGTCGATAGACATACAGTCGTAATGGCATACCGGTCAATATCGGAATTGACAAATGTATAAAGATACAAATACCTGAACAAGAGATAGGCATGTGAAAGGACGTGCAGACGGACGACAAACAAATGGAAAAATAAATGAACAAAAGTCGGAAAGAACAGTACAGAGCTCGAGCTGTGAGTAGATACATACTGTGGGTACGATATACTGATAAATAGATGACAAAATGGATAAACGGTCAAGTGAATACCAAAGAGAATGGGCAGAGAGAGACTGTGACATATGCGAACAAACAGGGAAATAAAAACAAGGATCAACGAAAGGATGTACTGAAGAAGAAATAAGGGGACGTATAATTCGGCAAGTGGTAGCTTAAAAGAACGCATAGATGAATGGACGGATGAATGAACAGTGAAAGAAGAAACGCCTTAATGAACAAATGGGAGAACATATATAGTAAATATTATTGAAACAAATAAAAATTCATATTAAAGTTGTAATTATGACAAATAAGAAATTTATGTTCAGCTGTGGACAAATCTTTTGGGTTAGACGTTAGAAAAGCGAATTTATATGTATTTATAATAACGAAATACTCTACGTTTTCTGGACTCATGCCCTACGTATGCTCTATATATTTTCCATATTATCTACATGTTCTCCATTTTACATCAAAGTATTCGTTATGTAAAACACGTGATTTTATGTGTGTAATACGGCCTGCATTACGTATTAAACAAACGGCAAAAGTTAATTAATGCTAAGACATATGTTATTATCCTTTGCGATGCCTACGACTTAAAAGATTAAAATTTTAAAATGTTATGTCATTCTCAAGCTTTTATAACTGCGACTTTTGCATAAGAATGTTTCAAAAATTGAATTTTTAACACGTTCGCGGACATTAAAAATTGTAGGGAGCTGCAAAAATAGACAGGCAATTATTTTTGAAACTAGTTGCAATATCCAAAATCTGATTATGAATGTATTATAAGAGTAGTCAAAACATCGTATTTTAACTGTTATATGAAATGAATGTTATAGCATCCACGACAATACAGATCATATTTTTCAACTAGGATGACGTGAAGGATACATGAAATTAAATGAACAAAAATTGGCTTTAAAATTTGAATGTTGCAACATTCACGTCATTTTGCATCACTATGAAAATGAATGCTATAGCATTCACGTCCGCGAAGGTGTTAATTTTCACGTTTTCCCAGGAACAAAGACTTGAGATTAGCTTTAACTGGCTTCATACGGTCAACAATTTAAGTTTAAGACCAGGAATGCAAGGTCTACAGGGTAAGGGAAATTTCCCAATTTCCCTCACTAAAGATTACTAACTATTTACAATGTTTCATAATTGATCCCTACGCCGCGCATTTGTTTTCTATAGATTAGCTGGCCCCAGAAGGTTGAAAATTTAACTTGAAGATCACACGGACAGATAAGGCCTACGAACTTACGTCTTTGCTATGCTAGGGAGTACTAAACTAATTGATCCTTACGTCGCGCATTTATTTTCTATAGATGAGTTTTAACTGGTTCCAGAAGGTTAAAAATTTAACTTAAAAATTAGCCACATAAGGCCTACGGACTCATATCCTTGCTGTGCTAGGGAGTACTAAACTTTTCATCATAATTGATCCTTACGTCGCGCATTTGTTTTCTAGAGATTAGCTGTAACGGGCATTGTAAGGTCAAAAATTTAAGGATTAGACACAAAAGGCCTACGATGTAAGAGAAATTTTTCAATTTCATTTACATCTTAAGCAGGGGATTTACATTGCTTCCCTTTTGATATCTACTATATATCGACTGCTTGGTTTGAGAGGATTTCTTTGTCGAACTATAAAAAGGAGTTTGCGCTACATTTTGATTTTTTTTTTTTTTTTTAATTTATTACAAAATTAGTCATGCCGTTAAAAATAATAGTCACGTTTCCATAAAAATAAAACGCTCAGGCAAATATTTAGGCTGACCCATGAAATTATAAATGGATGATAGATGTAAAAAAATAAAAACAAAAAATCAATTTAAAGTAAAACACAGGATAGAATTGCAGGCAGGAAGGAAAAGCAACATGATGGCTGAACATAGAGGGGGAGCCGTTAAAGCGACTAGGCAACAAAGAGAACATTGCGACCAACTATGCGAATAAATGACTTGATAATGTTCCAAAAAAATTTTTTTTTTAAACAATAGGACAAAACCGAATTTCAAGCGTCAGAGTGTCTACATATGCACAAATTAAAGATACGGTCTTCTACGCGCATAAATGCATGGCATGCATGTTTGTATGCATGTACATACACATACATACAAGAAAACGTAAATGGATAAGCGAGAGACGAATCGCGGATACCCGCCACCATATGTCGTTTAGCTGCCCGCGAATTTTGCTTTCATAAAGAATATTAAAAGACGTGTGTCAATAAGAGTACGCATCAGCGGTGGGACCCATCCGGTAGGACGGATTGCATGAATTATTTTTTAATTTATTTATTAATATTTTAATTCGGCTTTTGATCGGGTGCACCAGGGACACGTTAATTAACCGTTCAGAGGGATACTTGTATAAGAGGAGGTAAATATGTATAAAATACAATAAAATAACATAACCATGACTTTTGTATGAAAGCCTGAATAATGACTGACCATCTTGCATCTCAGTCATTCCAAAGGCACCGAAAACTTTTGCCTTTGATTTTCCATAGATCATTGCAAAAATTGTAATTACGGTAATAAAGTTAGCATACCTTACGATGGCATATACTCATGCATAAAGCCTCAGAGGCGGTGAAAATGCCAAAGCGCAACATGAATATATGCGAGTTTATATGCACCTAGAGGTCAATGTATATAAATGTGCAAAAATTGTAAGTAAATAGGACGAAATATATTGTGTCGATAGACATTCAAACCAAAGTAAGCGAAAAGTATTAGCGGAGCAATGGGGTCACATATAGGCATATAGGCCAATACCTAAACATACATAAATTTATAATTTTATATATTACGGGCGTGCTTTAATTTGTGGGAATTTTTGGTAAAAATAAAAATTGATTATGCAAAACGTTGTTCATCACTGGTCGACACATTTTTTCCTCTTTAAGGCAAGGTGCGAATTATGCCTCAAAAGGAGAGCAACCAGCTCTTTAAGACGATTCAGCAAAAATCTAGCTGGACTTAGTGATTCCTTTTTTTTTTTCCTTTAGAAAATGACGGAAACGGCTCTATTAACCTGATGAAAATTGTGTTGTGATTTTGCATGTCATAGAAATGCCAAGATTACTATAGCGCATCACATATATATATCTACCCAAATTACGCCCAAAGATCTTGTCTTTTATAGCAGTCCCAGCAAAAAAAAAATTTGAACTTAACAATAGTTTCCACAAACAGCTGTCTTTGTCTAATCTTTTACAGGAGCTCGCAAGTAAATTCCTGCACAAAATCGTGAAATTTACTCCAAAATGAATATTTCCGTAAAAAATCGTATTGAAATGCAGTTCTACCTTGAACCGATTTGGAACGATTCCACGGCTAAATGGTATCTTCGTGGTTAGCCGCTGCGTGACAGTGGATGCCTATTTTATCTTAAGAAATTCAGCCTTGGTTTACAGGAATCTTGAACGCGACTGTTGTACGTTGTACGTTTGAACAGGGAAGAGTTTTATTAATTTTTATATGATAATAACACGGAAAAACTTGTGTCTTTAACACTTGCACACGCGTTTAGCATTCAACTTACACAGTGTGTAGCTGTAAGTGTTCTACTACGTCGATATCCATTACCGACGACAAGAGATTTGCTCTGAACTAGTAGTCCAGATACACTGTGATTGACGGACATTTATCTCGCAGAATTCAAAAGCTACAACCTTAGTTTATAGCTGTTAACTATCAATGAGTTAATGCAAAAGGAGGAATCGGGAGGTAATAGGATAAATTTGATATCTACGCACAAGACGATTTCCATATGATAGGTGAATGCTCAGCTGAAGAAAAAGTAACTCCAATGAAGAGGTGATTGCCGAAACTGAAGCTTACGTCGAAGTGGTGAACAAAGCACTCTATAAAAAACGTATAGAAAAGTTAGAGAAGCTTTGGAATGAATACGTTACTCTCGAACAAAAAAATATATTAATGAATAAAATCGAATTTTGCCTAAAATTTGATGTTATTTTTATTAGCGATCCTACGAACTTAATGGGAGATAAATAAAAGTGACTATACCCCGCATTAGTAGCCGAATAGGCAAAGGATCGCAATTAACAACATGTCTAGATATATCCAATTTATCGGAGAGAACCATTCTCTTAATTGCATCATTATTGTTGTGTTTTTCTCATAAATATGAGGTGGGGGTTTAATTCATACCTATATCGGAAGATCGCGAAACTAATAATAATTAGGAATTAGTATAATTAGAGAATTCTTTATTTATATATAATAATAAGAGCATAAACACCAAACAGCCAAATGCAATGGACTTGAACCAAAATTGTCTGTTTTCTGCAGTTCCACTCCTGAATACATTAAGAAACGCATAAGGTCAGAATGACCTTTATAGGCCGCCCAATGCAAAACGGCGTCCCGATTTATATCATTTAGATGATTTAAAGCACCCATAGCTAATACCGCCCATGCACGCTACATGCACGCTACATGCACGCTACATGAAGGGGAGTTAGGCCTTTGAAATCGGCGGCATTAACACTAACTCCGGCTTGTAGCATAACCTGCAACTGCAGCATGATCTTTGCGACAAGCCCAGTGTATGTGGCGGGTTCCTTGCGTACCCATAAAAGGCAAATCAAGAGGTGCTGAGTGTTCTATTAAATAACGCATCATTTCCACATTACCATTCAGAGCCACCCAATGAGCTGGCGTAACAACTCCATGATTGTGGGTTCAAACCTCATGTGGGGTAGTTTTCAACACAGGCGAGCATATGATCTAAGCTATCCGGCAGCTCTTAAATGCAAACTTTGTAAATCTATTTAGAAAATGTATAGACAATAAATAAATAAACAAAACAAAAGTGAGTATAAGAGAGCAGGACATTCCAAATTAAGCCTGCAAACATATCCCGAGCGAGCTTTTTTGCGTAGGCCGTATTTATTCAAACTAAAAACTCACAATATCATGGCATTTGTATTGTTGCTAGCGTTCCTTAGTGATGATTGCGTTTGGTTGAAAAAAGCCATAGTACACCACACTCAACTGACACCTTTTCATTGGTATGCAAAAGTATTGTGGATGTTATTGGTTCGCATACTTTTTCTGATGATTCGGTTCATTACTCGTAAGGACTTGGCAGCCATACACTTCGGATTAATCAAGAAAAGTAAAGTTTCACATAAATTATATTTTTTCAGTGCAGACTTGCAGCTACTCAAAGGTCTCAAAAAATATCTTGTGCAAGTTTTATTGCGATAATTTGCTCAGTTGCGTTCAGCTTACGGAAAGTACTTTCAAATGGAAAAGTTACACTTTTATGCAACACCACATCGCATGCGATCAATTGTTTATTCAAAAATTATTTGTTCGTTTCTCATTTCTTGACCGCCGCATGCTTTGCAAATGCACTCTACCTTTTCTACCGGTTCGAAGAACTCTGTGCGTTGGTTCGATGAGAGAAACAGTCCTACAAATTAACAATTCTTCACGATTTCAATGTAAAAGTCCAAAGAATCCCAAGAAGCCGAATTCTCAAATTTCGTAACAAAAACCAATTTATATTAGGAATTAATCTGACAATTTTTGATTCAATATGAGTCTGAAATGGCTATGCGCACTTTACGAATTTTCGGCGCTTCTCGTTCAACTTTATTTTTAATACCTCGCCTTTTTGGGCTGCAAAGTTCCCGTATATGGAAATTGTTTCAATTCAATCTTTCCACTCTCTTCTTCTTCTTCTTCTTCTATAAATCAGCAAATCAACAACAAATGATTCACGATGCCAGATAGAAAAAATTCTTCCAATTTATTAGACTCTAGAACAATTGTGATTCACGGACCTATTAACTTTGTGCTGCGGCTGTATGCAGCACCCAGAAGGACTTGTAATAGACCAAGCTTCTATTATATTGTTTAAGCTTGTTCGTTCGTCTTGTTTTCTTGTATTCGGCTTACCAGCAGCAATTTTTGAAATGTTTTGATCAATTTTGATCTAAGGACGAACGCTGTTGAAAATGGTTCGGATCGGAACACTTTTTCGACCGCTTCCCATACAACGTCTCATTTTGAAAAGTCGTTGTATTAATAACTGCGACATGAGGTACGATAATTAATGGTGGACAGCGGCCCACCATAATGTTTTTAGTTCTTTTAAGCATAAGCTATAGGCTGTTAGATCAACGAGGCGATTAGTAATCCATAAATCGTCATCCTAGCTAGCAACAATACTTTCGGCTTCTATATTCTTTGCGCTCATCGAACGTTGTAAACAATTATTCCAAACTTATATATAAATATAAATATAAAGAAAGAATACGCAAGCAAATAAATTCTAGAGCGCTCGTTTATTTAATAGATCTTGGAATAAATCCAAGCTGACACGTGCTTACATGGCCGTGGTAGTATTTAGCTTAAAGTCGTGGCTACTTTCTCTGCCTTCTATTTTTATTTAGATAAACTTAACGATAGCACACCATATACATATCAATACAATGGTTTCCAATTCAACCCTTATAAGATGATTTCAGTATTTTCTGAAAACGCCCACTTCCTCGTTAGCTTCTTTTTATCCCGAACTTTAAAGAATATACATATTCGTTTGTATACCTATACGTTTTTATTTCTTCACATTTTTTTATAGAAATAAAATGCGTTCACCTGTTCTTGCACAATTAATAAGAGCGGAGCTTAAAGGAGTAGTACACTGGAGAATATGGGGCTTGGATTGGAGTCGCCTGCCTCATATGATAATTTGACGGTTCATGAAAATTAGTCGTTTCAAATTCTAAAGGGAAAGAGAAAATCTAGTACACAGATTAACAACAATTGTCAAAAAATTTAGCAGGAAAACGGATGTCAATCCGATTACGGATTAATAACGGATTAAAAATGTCGCGAAGGGTTTAGATGATAGTAACATGCTTGTAAAAGTATATATAATATAGTCAATATTTCTGAATTGTGCTATTCGGACGGACAAGACCAGACCAGAGAATTAAAGCTTTTTTCCAGTATTTGCAAATTTGCACATAAAGCTTCTGAGAGTTGAGGAAAACCAATTTTTAAAAGTGACCCTGCACTCTAGAATCAGTGAAAAATGAGATGAAGTGAACGCGAGCGAACGACTGATTCGGAAGCAAAAATAATATTTTACAATTCACTTAGGACAACATGTGGCCAACACGTGGTTTGAATTGCTATAATGAAATTTCCTTTTCTTTTCCCAAAATTAATAATAAATAAACAGTTTTTTGAAAATTTATTCAAATTCAGAAACACAACCACAATTATATCTAGAAATTAATTGTATTTTACAACTCATTGCAAATCTTGGTCTATAGCTTCGCACAAACATTTGCTAAACTCTTCTAAAGCAATACAAAATATGACAAATGAGAAAATTAAATTCAGTCAGGACCGAATCTTTTATATCCATCACCATCATCTTAAAAAAGACAAAAGAAGTAAAACAACAAAATCCTTATGCTCTATAACATGGAGCGGGCACTGTTGATTTCTTCTCTTTTCAAAATAAAAGCTTTTGTCGTAGAGGCATGTGAGCGTTGTAGGCGTGTCGTTTGAAAAGTTTAGGTCAATTCCAAATTCTTTTGCAGATATTTAGGCGATATCTTCATTTTCGCCAAAGGGAGAAAGTTTACCACGAATATTATAATATACTATAAAGTTGCGTAAACAGACAGATGGACGGACGAACAGGCGGCCAGGAGAATGTTTACAACAGACATTAGACAGACGAACGGACGGACATGCTTAAATCGTTTTAGAATTTGTTGCTGATCAACAGTCTCTGTTGCTTCCTTCTGGATAAACGTTTTAAAAAAGTAAATATACCCCTCATTTTCAGTGATAGATACAAAAATAAAGCTCAAAACAATATACAAAATTCAAATAATCAGGAAACTGTAAGTGGCAAACGACAGTAAATGTTATTCTGCAATTTTGCACTTATATTGTTAAAATTCAAATAGAAAACTGTCCTGATTAGTCAACTAAAATGTCCACAATCATCAAACTATTGGAGAATTTCGACGCTTTAGCTTAAGAGGGCATCCTTTTTTTCCTAGTAATTTCATTTTTTATAATGAAGATCGCTAAACATCGATTGGCAAGTCTGTTAAAATGGATAACAACAATGCTTTAAGCAGATGTAAAAAGGAAAAAACATTATATTACCTATAAATTTTTCCAATTCCATAATTACATATATAAATATACCTCGTTTATTGAGTAAATTACTGCTAATAAAAAAAAAAAACATTGGCGTCACCATATTAAAATCGGAAATCAAAAAGTAAAAAATAAAATGAAATCAAGTTCAATGAAAAAAATGGGAACCAGCGCTAACGATACATCATGACGTCTGAACTTTGATACATGCACATGTACGCGTCACAAAATAAGCGTTTCGCATGTTCGGGTAACATTTTGTCGGTGGACGAGCTTTCATGTACAAAAAGCGCTCCATCTTCGGACAACCACTGCGGCATATCCGGCACAATTACCATTTCAGGTATATTATAACCGTTCTGTTCACCTAAAATAATGAAACACACAGAGTACATGAAAAAAAGTCGTAATAAAAGTAAGTATAAAAAAAAGAAATGCTAAGACCATTTCTATCCGCCATTGAATCGAAGAAACACCAAGGAGCATCCGGTCCAGATCCAGACTTTACAAATGTCACATAATGTGATGTTTCGATGCATACTACAGCAAAAAGTTCCATATAAAGACGAGGTATTGTCGTATTATCAGCCATAAGACGAAAATCTTGCGGGATTTCTAACGCACGAGAAGTATGACTAGACCTGTGTATATATAACAAAGTAATGAAACAAAAAAAAAAAAACTATTGAGAAATTTAGATTCCTTTAGATAACCTTTTAACATGCGAATGAACAGTTTTAAGGCACAGAGAGCAAAACGCAGTAGATTCTAAGCCAGAACCTCTTTGTATTACGCCAAAACAGTCACGGCATTCATGTTCCGCCAATTTTCCACATACCGTGCATTGTCGCGGAGCTGTAATTGCATCATAAACAATTTGATGTTTTTTAAAACGCTCCCTCCTGTTAGGCACATTCTAAAGGTAAAACTCCACTTACAATTTGCAATAATGTCCGTGACATCTAACACTTGTGAAGGTAATATACGTGAATACATTTTATAATTTTTTCCAAATCGTGGCATTTGGATAATCAGACAGGAGGGAACATCGTTCAATTTGATGTCAGACGCCCAAAAGCTTTGTTCAAACAATTGTTGAACACTCGGAAACGATAAATGCTCGTCCTTCTCAACAAACAACTGATAATAATACGTCTCCTGACCAGAGTTCAGCTAGAAAATGAAGAAAGATGAGAAAATTATAGAACCTTCTTTCAACTGCATAGGAGTACAACACCACGTTAACTTGAAAAAGTTATTTTTAAAGCTCAATCAAGCCTGTTTCTATTCTTTTTTTTTCATCTTTTTGTCTTGTTTTATCCTTACCTTCAAAAAGGGTTCTGCCCTCATAATTTGAGCTAATAAACAATTTAAAAATTCTTCGGGATCTTTCTCCTCACTGGTTAAGCCGCTTACCGAACTAAGTTTCTCTAACAATTTTCGTAATTTCATGACACGATCAGCACGCACAAACATGTATTTGCGCAGAGGATTTACAATTTCTTCTCGCAAGACTGTCTGAACTTCAGTATAGCTTTTAATGTCCTAAGATTGACAACAGAGGAACCCAGAAACAGAAAGAAAAAACGTAAACATTCATGAACCGTTATATAAACAAAGAATATTCGGAATTAATCAATTAAGCATCACGCGATAAGTTATAAACGTATACACTCAATAAATTCAAAATCATTTTTGTAAGCTTAGTCTTCCGAGATATTTTCAATGCAGCCGGACAGAGCAGCAGAGAAATTTTTTAAAGATATTATCAATTATGGAAAAACGAAGCTTCATTTAACAAATTACTGTAATAAGATGAAACGCGAAGTTTTCCGCTTATTTAATTCGGTTCGTTTAATTGATTAATTCTTGGTACTTCGTAATTGAAAAACCCAATTTAAATATGTACAAACTTGCGGCTCTCGCGCACGGAAAAGTATAGCGTCAAAGACTGATGTAAACGCAAACATTGAGAAAAGTGTTACATCCAAATAACAGGAATTGTGATGTCCTTGGATACCTTTAAATTTACCGCAAAATCCTTCCAAACAGTCCAGGCTTAAACATTCTAAGATATAACGTATCGCAATGTAAAAGTGAAGACAGAACATAAAAAACATCAAAACAACAATAGTATATGATATTTGAAATTATATTTGTATGCAATTTGGCAGCACACTACACACTTAATTGGGAAATTTGCATTCGTGCTAAGGCAAGTCCGTATAACACTCATCGAATACACGAACTTATGCAATATTTTTTTCATTATGAATGTCACTTTGCTCGGTCGTAGTTTTTTGTTACTCTAATCTTATATATTCGGTACAGTTTTATTTAAATATTCCTTATACGTTGCTTCAATTTTTTGCCCTTTGTGGTAACATTTACAAACAGACTGCAGTTGTTCTACTGTTCTTACATTGCAATTGTAGAAAGCCCTTGAAATAACTAAGACTATACCCTGGCGGCACATCAAACCCAGCGAACAAGCGTACATATATGAAAAGTTTTAACTTCTTATCTCCATTTTAATGCAAGCGTTTCAACGACAGACAGACAGAAGATCGTATATACATATAACTGCGATTATCAGCGCGACTCTGGTGTCTATTTCTGGATGTTAGAAACGGAAAGACAGAGTTAGTAGGCTATATAAAAGGAAAGTATACACAATATTTTTTGTTTTTCACGGTATCTACATACATTCTAAACATTTTGCTATGTAACTTTATTCGTATCAATAATAAACGTTTAACTTACTTATAGGCGCAACCGCCCCAGGTATAACCGGACTATTCTTTTGCCCGAACATTGCAGCATTTTCAACTTGCGCTCCATTCTCTATTTCGATGTCACTACTAGTGTCTTTTGCGACTATATTACAAGTATCCGCATTACTGTAACGAGGATCAATTTTGCATCGTTCTGGACTAACAAAACGCCCTCGGCCCTCGAAACTTTTAAATAATCTTAAGCAATGGATAAATATCAAAAAATGTCAATATATTAACAATTACAATATTATGAAAGGTAAATTGCATGTACTTACGTATCGCAGGCGCTGTCATGATCTGGAAAATTATTATCATCATTTTCTTCTTCCATTTCGACGCCAACTTTAATAGATGTCTTCCCAGGTGGAATGCCGATCCAACGTATTACACCGTACTCGTTGCTGGTGGGCGTATCTACTGTGACCAACGAACCAATAGTCAATGTTGTTCCAGGCACCATTTCCATTGATGGAGGATTTTGACCTTCAACATTGGAATACCAAATATCTGTTAATAATAATAAAAATACGTATAAATTGACGGAAGTATTTAAACCAAACGCTACATAAACTAAATAATTGTGTATCTACTAAAGACGCAAAAAAAAAAGAGGCAAAGAAAATAATTTCAAAACAATCCCAGACAAAGTAATAATAACCTGAATGATTTGAACCACAACCAAAATCCACGGGAATTGATGTAAATAACTCTAAAACCGTGAGGGGTATGTAATCGTACAGAGATATCTCGTTCGGGGAGAGTGTAGAGGCTCGATCAGTTTCCATTTTGCGAGTGCGATCACCGTAACGTGCGCTGGTCTTATTGTTATACTCAGTCAATTTTTCTATAATACCGTTGCCGGTACATTCACAATTTTATTGTCAATCGAAATCGAATGAAAAATTGAAATTTAAAGAAAACAATCAATTTATTCTTCTCATCATATGTAAAGGTGAAAGCAATCGTTTGCAAACTATATGACTTGAATAGAAGAAAGATTAACTTCTCTTCATTATTTCGTGGTGTAGACACACAAATAGTAAAAATTTCTAAAAATATACTTTTGATACTCTTCGATCACCATGAGCGTAGTGTTGGATTATTTAGCTTGTCGCCCAATATTCTTAAAAACAAATTTTATTTTTTCGAAGCTTTTTGAAGAATACGTTTTTCTTTTTTTTTACCAAACTAATGGAAAAGTTTAATATTGCTTTGGGGCGCATAATCACAGCAGGCGGAGGTAGATTAGGAAACAAATAGGTAATCCTTACAAACATTCTATAAATTTATCATGAGTGTTTCTTCTTCATAGATTTTTGCTAATATAATCTATTTTGGTCTAAAATAACTTATTAACCTGTGGCGTCACAGTAGTGACGCGGTGGCTGTTACGTGTTCAAGAAACAGAAAGAAAGAGGGTTTTTTACCTCTTTACATGAAGGAAGATACGAGAAATTTTTCCTGGAATGTGTTTCCATTCGTTAGCGCAATCACTGCAATGTGAGTCAATCACGATATTAAGGTGAAAGAATAAATCTTGACGACTTTAAATTAGAGAAATATTAACTTTTGCAAATGTATTTTCCTATAATCACTTTTGGGCGGGATCCTAGTAGTTTTCTTTACTTCCTACGAAACGCCAAAAGCCATATTCATAGCCGCATTGAAGTCTTTGAACCAGTTGTACCTTTACGCAATACTTGTTGTATTCAAACTAAAATGTATTCCTATCTAGTGTAGGGAATAATTCCCCAGCCTTCTATTTTTTACTCGAAAAGTAAATTCCAGACTTATGTCCTGGTAATGCCAATATATATCATATATTATTTATGTGTGAGGGCAACTCCAATTGACTTGACAGACTTGATTATAAGTACTAGGTGTAACGATTGTGTTTTAATAATTTAATTAGCTTTCATTGGATTAAGAGCAGCTTACAATCTCAAAAAAAAAAAAAAAAAAACGATAGATTCTTAATTTTACTTTTTGTCTTTTTTAATTAAGGATTCACTTGTTTGGACTACATTTTCCTGTTTTCCTAAGTAAAAATTAATTTAAGCATAAACTAATTGTACTAATATGCTTTTGAAGTGAAGCTAATACAAACTTACTTTGATTTTTCGAGTCGTTCTCCTTAATTGTGGCAACTGTTGTTAGCTTATTTTCGTTGTCTTTTTCTATACCGTTCCTGGCAGATGCACTGCGACTTGCTTCATTTGAATATAACTTTTCCTGCCCCCCACGTAACGGTCGGCCAGTAGAACGATCTAATATCGAGCCAAAACCACCAGCATGTTTGGGCCAAGCAGTACCCAATAAATCGGAAAAATCAATTTCACTTTTTTCTTTGTTGTTCTTTGGAACAACAATAACAGGCTCTTCTTTATTATACTCCTCCCCATCAATAAAGACAATTTCGGGATTACCTAAATTCATATGCGAGGTTGATTTCGTGTTCTGCTCCTTGCGGATCGCTGAGTTACTTTTCTTATTCTTTAGTATACTCGATGGGTATTGGGTTTGTGTTTGAACCGAACTCCTACGACGCTCATATTTTTTTTCATTTTGTATATTCACCTCTCTGCATTCTCCATTATCGCTTATTAGTTCATATTCATTATGTTTTCGCTCTCTCTCGTTACTATTGGCATTAGTAAAGCTCTCGGGTGTATCGTAAAACAGAGCTGTGGGCTCTTTCTGCTTCGTCTTTTTTTCTCTTTTTAACGACGATACATTGGTGTTATTTTCAATGACCGATTTTACTTTGCCAATAGTTTCTGCAAAAAAATCACATGTGGGAGTTGGATATTTTTTTCTTGAATCACTTGTGGATGGATGAATCCAATTTGCTGTAGTAATTATAGCATATTTAGGTTCAACATGCATGTACGTTTTTGAAAATGGTATTTTCTCTGCTTGAGGCGAAGTATTTTCATTCTAAAATTTTAAAAAAGGGGAAAAATGAATCTACAACAATAGATTAGATGAAATGCATTTGATATGATTCACTGATTAAGGTTATTTTGAGCCAAAAGAAGCAACTATTAAAGACACATATCACTGTGAAAACAATGACGAAAACGACCTTAATAACTTGGCCTTTGAAATGGTTTCGAAGATAGAAAAAAAACTTTAATCACATCTTTACATTCCGCATTACTGCAAAAATTCTTAACATATATTTTAAAGATAAAGAACAGATATAGGAAATGCGGCGTAATTTTTCTTCTAGTTAATTTATAATATTTATTTCGGTAACATACCAGTACTTCTAATCCAAAGAAGTAGCCAACTGGATATAATTCCGGAACAGGTCCAATATAGCGAACTATGCAGTCATATCGCTTATGTGACTTACTAAACAATTGTCCAGGTACAGTGACAAAGTCTTTCACCTTTAGCGAAGTTAGCCATTTACCGTGCTGCTCCTCTTTTAACAAACACATTCGGTGTTCAGGCTCCACAATAGCAATTATGAATGGCCACAAATATTTATCAACTCTGCTTAAGTTGCACGTTGGGCATTCATACAAATTTTCGTAAATAGGAATCTTATTCACAAAATCGAGAACCTGCACGATGCTCACATTTTTATTCTTTGCACTTTTGAACTGAAATATCTTAACTGGAGTGCCCTTTTCAACACTAATGCTTTCCTTTTCGTCTCCGTCAGATGAAAATTCTTCAGTTTGATGGAGAGCCAAATCCGTCTTGCGATTGAGTAGTGCTAATTTGCTTTCAGTTTCTTTTTCCATTTCTAAAAAGAAAGCGAAGAAAGATGATCTCAGAACATAAAATCATCTGGAACAACTCAACGAAATAAATTACGGAATAAATGAGGGCACTTCATACATTAGGCATACTTGAATTTAGTCCCTTCTTCCAATTTCCATATTTACATATTAATTTCTATTTATTTCAAATTGTTTGCTTGTTTTATATTATTAATGAGCGGTTATGGAGGTTATATTTTTCCGACTTTCAAAATATATTATTTTAAACTATTCTAATTCTTGATTCGCCACTACAAAACGCTATCAAAACCTATTAAGTACTACATACATCTCTTGATTAACGGCAAATAGCATAAAGAAAGAATAAAAACAATCGGAGAGTGGTGTACCATTTTAAATAATCACATCAATATCCGTAAGAATATTGAAACCGCAAGCCCTCTAACTTGATGAAGTGGTACTCAAAACAAACACATTGCTAAATTCCTAAAGAGCAACCTCCGCACCGGATATTATTCAAATTGCTTCATGATAATGTGGCTAAAGCATTGCGTGCCTTCTTGGAGACAGTAAAAAAAAGCCCAATAAACACAAACTAAATAAAAAAAGCTAATTTAAAGATTCCACATTTTGCAGAGAAGTATAAGCAAGAAAAATGATTTATATACATTGGACCTTACCGGTATGCGTTTTTTTGACTTTGCTCAGATATCCGTTCAAAAAATACATGGCTAGACGATGAATATATGGAAACATCTTTGATATGTAACCGAATATATTCATGATGCTCTCACCCAGTTTTGTTTATGGCTTTTCGAATTTTCTGTCTTTCTGGGAATAACTTTGCCTCAAAAGTCAGTTATATACATTTGAGCAGTTTTTCTAAATTCTAAATGTCACATTTATACCTTCATAGATATTCTTGAATTATTGTATTGTACACACCTATAGTTTTATGGTGCTAAATACATCGTCAACTTACTTTTATTTCACTTTTTGCCACTTTAATTGGGCTGCAGTTAATTCCTAGTAATTTTTACGATAGATTTTTTTGCAATCTAGACTTTATCCTTTGTCTGAATTAATCGGGAGTTCCCCTTTTAAATAATTATTCATTTATTTTTTACAGAAACGATATTTGCACTGAAATTTTATATTTGCATTTTGTGTTTTTTTCTTTTTCTTTTGAATTAATTTCATTACAAAATCAGCTGTTCGTGTAAATTTGGCATTGAATAATAAATTCAAGGTTTTACTACTCATTATGCAACCGTTACATGTTGAATAACATAAAGTGTAGATGAGCATTAAAAATTTTAATTTCAGGAAAACTGTTGTTGAGTTTTGGAGAAAAAACAATGTTGGAAAATATTGTTGAAAAATAGAAAAGTGATTGTTAAAATATATCTTTAATGAAATATTTCTAATATTCACGGTAAAATCAGCAAATCAGCTTTCCAACTGAATGCATGATGTAAAATAATAAAAATGCACAAATTTTTATAGTGTAGTAATGTAATTGGATACAATTAAATATTCGATAAATCCAACTTCAGATGGATTCTGTTTCTACATAAAATTTTCGCCATGGCTAAAATTTGGAATTGAAATTGTATTATTCAACTATACGATAAACTAATTAGTTTTAGAATGCGTTTGTTGACAAAGAATACTTTCCCTCTTTTTAATCAGTCTTTGATAATTAGCATTATTTTTGATAATCTCGATTAAGGTTTTTTTTCCTTAAATCAATTCTTTCTTGCTTTGGCAGCCGAAGAAAAGAATCGATTTATATTCGCTATTAGCAACTCTTCTTCACGGATTTTATTTACTTAACTTTGGGCAAGATTCTTTCTTTTATATAATATGGCGTAGAAGAACACAATTCGAAGTTTTATTAACTGACTGACCTCCTGGGCCGCTGCCTCGAGTAAAGTGTTCCTCTAATAA
Organism: Glossina pallidipes; assembly: GCA_000688715.1. NCBI lineage: Eukaryota > Metazoa > Arthropoda > Insecta > Diptera > Glossinidae > Glossina > Glossina pallidipes. The sequence continues at coordinate 283,188 of KK499810.1, forward strand.
TATAATTTAATATACTGTTGGGCTCATTGCCCTACAATGCAATGCAATGAAAACTTATTATTATTATTCTATGGCCGTGCCTATCCATCACGGTAGTGTATCTCAATTTAATTTTTTTCCCAATACCTTTATAATGTGCGGAAAAAAATTCCATAAGTCCATAAAGAATATAAATTCATGGCCGGTATTAAATTCGGACTGCACCTAAGCATATCCGCGTGTTCATCTGCCCATCTGTGTGAAGAAATAAAAAGAAATAATAACATTCAACCTACATCAATCAAAATCAACCTCTTAAGCAAGAAAATAAGCGGCTTAGACCAAGAAATAATTTCATTCAACCGACATCAAAAAATAATTTCAATCAACCTACATAAAGAAATAATTGAATTGAAGCCTACACCAAACAATAATTCAAGCCTACATCAAGAAATAATTCCATTCAACCTACTTCAAGAAAATAAACCCTTCACACCAAGAAAATAACCCCTTACACCAAGAAAATAAACCGTTTACACCAAGAAATAGTTTCATTCAAACGACATTCAAGCGCATTCAAGCTTAGGATAACTATTGATTTTTCCTCTTCTTTCGACGTAAACAGCCAACCCTGCAAGCATTGACGTCTGAGTATCGTTCAGAAGCGAATTAGTTTTGATACATATGAAAACTTATATAAAAAGGGAGAAAGCGTAGCAGGAGTAATGTAAATGTTCTCGGATTTTGCAACTACACTTATCGACAATTTTTAAGGAATTATAAGAATTTTGAAATTCCAAATAAATTTATATTTTTATTAAAATAAAAAAAAAAATTTATACTTCAGCGCTCGAGTTTAATATAAAAAAATAACTTAAATTTAAATCATCCACTTTCACTAAGAAAATAAATCCCTTACACCAAGAAATGATAACATTCAACCGACATCAAAATCATTCGCAATAGCAGTAAAAAATAATAATTATAAAATCCGACGATTGGCGCCGGCGCCGCGATTGACATCGGAGCTCCCTCGCAGCCCGTTTCGACGCCAACGTCGCATCTCATTAATTCGAGTGTTGTCGTTCCGACGCCGATCTGCGTCGGATTCTCGCTCCCTTTTCCAATTCCTGCTGTTCACTGAAAAAAGGAAATAAATTAATAATTAACAAAAAATGTAAAAAAAGTAATATATACCTGAAGACATGTTGCCGAATTGTAATCAAGCGATGTTTTGAATTTTGATAAATTTCAGCGCTTGTTTACAGCGCTGTAAAACGAAGTAGTCAGTAAATACATACAAGCATAACAAGTGTGCACATTTGTTATTGTATGAACAATTGTGAGATGCAAATCAAAGTAATAAAGAAACAAGGAAAAATTAGTAATTTAGACGCATTGTAGATTCATATTTTATTATGACAGATTTGTTTATGTTTTCTTAAAGTCATCGCGCGCACTTGCTGCTCATTTTTCACGCAGGATTTAAAACATTTTTTATCTTATTTTATTAAATTTTTTATTTTAAACATATTTTATTTCAACATTATTCGAAACGACTGTGTGCTCTCTCCATTCTGCACACATGATATTTTTTTTAAATGGTGTAAAGGAAAAAACCAGCTAACGGCTTTCTGTGAAATTTCACAAGTACAAGAAAAAGGTAATACAAAAGATATATAAAAAAATTGGAAAAAAGCTGCATTAAATCAAAAATTTGTGTATTATTTATTTCTATTTAACAAGTTATTTTAGAGGAAGTAGTTTTACCAAAATTAAGTCAAAAATTTGTGTTTAATAAAATTAAATAAGTTATTTTAAAGGAAGTAGTTTTACCAAAATTAATTCAAAAACAATTCAAGCCATGCAAGTATTAGGTTTCGACCCAAGATAGGTAAGACAAAATATACAAAATTTTTCAACTTTGTTTAAACGATTTGAGCTTTTTACAGATATCTGATGTCCTTAAGATTTTGGGTGGCGTGCTACACTTAGGCAATATAAAGTTCGCTAACAAATACAAAAAAGTCAAAGAAGAACTAGATTTTGAAGATTGTAATATTTACGTAAGTTTCAAGTTGCATTTTTTACGAAATTCTTTCATTTTTCATTGTCTTCTTTTTCCAGCTTGATGATTTACATTTACCGGTTATGGGAGAGCTGTTACTTATTAAGGCGGATGAATTACAAAAAAGGTTATTAATGCGATAAATTGAATCGGCCCACGCATTGGTTCTAATACCTAATAACACCTAATAACGTACGGCTGTAGCCGTACGAGATGCTTTCGCCAAACATATGTATGCCAGTGTTTTGGTAGCTTACTTTTCATGTTAAAGCGGTCGACAATTCCGTAAATACGCTTTGGTTTGCACAAACAAAGCAATAACTGCAAGTCTTATATATCGCGTTCTAGGGAATAACACAAAGGTATTGTGCGATCAAAACGCGGACCCGAAAGTTCCGAAATAACCAAATGTATGTGCATGTTGATATAAATCGCTGGTATGTCATTGTGCCGCGTCGTAGCTTGAGACAAATACAAGACTTTGTAAGATTATGTATTAGGACAGCTCAGTCAATGCAAATGCACATTTCGGAGCCTACTTAGTAAGTTGACAGTTTGATGTTACATATGTAGGCATTTATTTCAATTTACGTATATACCGTTTGAAATTATAGGGAAGAAATGGGTGATGATCGTAATGCGTCATACCCCCAAGCCATTGATAACGCAACTGCAAGGATCCGCAGATTTCAATGTTAGTAATGGCAACTAACAATGAAGAAAGGTGAGTTTTTCTTTGTCGACCCAAAAGTAAGAAAGATTCTGAGGAATTCTTTTCAACTTACAATTTTAAGATATTCGTGCATCAAAAGGAAATGCTGTATTAATCGTCCTGTCCCATCGCAAGTGGTTACATTGACAACAATTGCGCCGCGCGGTGACGAGGCATCGGAACTTGCGTCAATTGCCATCAAGGTTGTAATATAAATGAACGCGAAATTAATGGGCTCTCTTTGGATGATCAACTTGCTGTTAAGAGGTTTGATGGCTGTCGGATATGATGCCTGTCATTCAGCCAAAGATAAGAACAAATCGTACGGAGCTGTTGTTGCTATGACGGACTTGACTTCTAGAACTCGATATTACTCAACAGTTACGAAGCATTTGAGGGGCCAAGAGCTATCAAAAGAAATCAATCTAAATATTACTTATGCCTTGAAGGCTTACAGAGAAGAGCTTGGAGCATTCCCAAGGAGTATCCTTTTCTTCCTGGATTGGGTAGGCGACGGCCAATTCCATCAAGTGATTAATACCGAAGTCCACCATTTGAAAAAGAAGCTCGGCGAGATATATGCGGCGGCCAACAGGACGCTCAATGGCATTTATTATAGTTTCAAAGCGAACCAATACTCGCTATTTTGTCAACAAGTAAAACCCAGTGTCAGGAACTGTCGTTGATAATGTGATTGCTTCTTGGTGTCGCAGTCTGTGCGTCAAGGTACGGTTTCGCCGACAAGTTACAATGTCATATTTGATATTATGGATTTCCCATAAGTTGGCGTATGTATGAGAAACTATTCCGCTTGTCAAATTTTAAAAACAGAACTGTATGAGAAACTATTCCGCTTGTCAGATCTGTATATAGCTTTCTGAATGGCCGAAAGTATCCATCAAGCCCCAAGTGCTGCTTTAGACAGGCAACTTTATTTTCTCTAAAACCGAAATACCTTGAGAAAAGCTCACTAGTTTTAAAAAACGCTCGCTTTCTCAAAATAACTATAAACATAATTTTGTATAACGTCAATCTGATTATATCGCCTTCATTAATTTACTGCATTGTATACGTGAATTAATTGATATATATAATTTAAGGTGCATCTAATGAAAATTCGTAAATTCAAAATAATTTGTAGCCCTTAAAGATTTTTACTTTGCTAGACCTCCTTCCCACTATGTTTTATTAACGTTAACGATTTACATCCGTTACTAACTAATCTTTTCATTTTACTTTCGTTTTTCTGCTTGCTTTCCTTTGCTTCTGGTGGTTATTAGGTTTTTGACTGTTTTGACTTTGAAACTAACATGACAATGAAAGGTGTTTTTTTAGTTGAAATGGTAAAGGAATGGTTGCTCAGAAATTCATTTCTTTATTCATTCTTTTTTAACAAGCAACATATTTCCTAAACCACTTTTTTAACCAATATCTTTATTCCGGGTTTGTTGAATTTACAACCACACTATAGAACTAATTGTTTTTGTCTTAATAATTTTGTACTTTTTCTTTTTTAATTTGGTCTTTATTTTGTCAACGTGTGAAGATTTTTCGACGTATGTATGTGTAAATGAGATATTGGACGCAAACCAGAATAGAATAATGGAACAGAATGGAACAGCTGAATACTTATCAAAATTCGCCACTTGCGGCTCTAGTAATAATATAAAATTAAAAAATTCGATGTACAAATGATAAGTTGCATAATAATGACGAAATTTTACCAGTGCCGGTGTATCATTGGAATCATCAGTGGTTTTGATTTAAATTTTTAAAATCCACTGCCGAGCATCGAATAGCACTTGGCTGAACTGAAAAAAACCAACACTTATAGTTATGATATATTCCCGGTTTCCTTGATACAAAATGGGAAAGCCATGGTATCGAATATACACACATACATGATGGTCGGATTTGAACAGCACATAAAGGCCAGAATTAAACGGGACGCAAATGTTTCGGCTTAAATGGGCATATTTCAATAATGTTCTGCCTGTAGACAATTTTTCGCCTAATACGGCACTTGATGCTCTTTCAAATCGAGCACAGTCAGTCAAGCACTTGTTATACATTTGAGGCTCACCATGTGAATTTCTGATCCGAACACTGCGTTTGAAGAATCTGTTAAATTTTCGGAATACGCCTAAACGTTTAGTAATATTTTTTGATTTTTTCGAACCGAAAGCTTCTAGAGAAGCCAAATTTGATTAATGCTATTAAAGATGTGTATAATAAAAAAAGAACTGAAAACTCTAATAATTCAGATCTTTTATTTGTTTTAAATCAATTTTTTGCGTTTGGTAAGTTTATTTGCTCAACAAAATGGTCTATACCTTGAGTGATAGAGACGTCTAATGACGCTTTAATGGATTCCGCTGTTAGCTGTATGCTTTCATAAGTATTTTTTAAATCCTCCACTTGAGAGCGATGAATACTTATATTTTCGTGATCTTCTGCGCCATCGAGTAGCTTCTTAAATTTCTCCAATTCCGTGATGTTAATTAAACCGTTAGCAGTATCAGAATTTAATTTGCCTTTTATGTTCTCTACAGCCTTCTCAGTCTCTTCCAATGGTAATTCTACCTCAGTGCCACGTTGTAGAATTTCATGCAAAGCAGAAAGTTTTAAAAGAGAGGCAAACTTTGTATACAGAATGTTATAATTCAGCATGTTTTCCGTCAGAGTTTTATTAGCAAACTCAACTTGACGTTTAATGTTGGCCTCATTATCCTTGACACGTTTATGTGCTTCCAAATACATCAGCCATTTTATATCATCAAGATTATGTTGATTTGCTGCTGCCGTATTGCTGCCGTATTGTGGGCTACAACTGGAATCGATAGTTTGATTAGCGCCTGATTTGCTTTTCTTATTAAATGGTTTAGTTTTAGTTGACATTGTTTTTTCTTTTTTAGAATTTTTTCAGAAGGAAATCGTAATCTAAGCGTCCGAAATCTGCAACTCGTTTTAAATAATTCGCGGTATATTTTATTTATTAGTTATGGTATTTTATATTATTTAAAACAGCGAAACATCTGTTCAAAATGCTTCATAAAAGCAGGGATGTACGATAAATAACTTTTATTTTTCGATATTGTTAAATAAAATAATTATATATATTTTATAAAAGACTGTAAGTAAAGATAGTAAAGTAAAAAAATATTTACTAATATGTTATAAAAGACTGTAAGTAAAGCTACTTATAAAGTGTCATAGGCCATCGAAGGCTAATATTATTTTTTTTAACCACCTATTAAGAAAACCAAATAATATGTTTTTAAAAAAATTTTCTAAATTTTTTATTCAGTACAACATTGTGAAGTGAATGATTTTCTACTAACTTCCAGTTCCAAAGCATCTAATATACTAAAAAAAAAAATCAAATTTGGAGCAAAATTGACTGTAGAAATTTGTATTTAGTAGAAACATTTTCGATCATTGGTTTTCAGTGGGGGATTAGCACAAAAGAGACCATTTGTGGGCTTATGACTTAAACTAGAATCAAAGAGAATATAAGCGGTCCTACACGTTTTTTACTTTTGCTAAGCATATGCTTATCGTCGGCTCTTTTGGTGACGTTAACATTAATTGGCATTTTCCCCATGGATTTCATTTTTTAATTAAAATAGAAGACGCTTTCAATAAGATTGTAGGAAGTTGTTATATATATTACTTGTCATGAATTGGAAAGGCGCTGTAATATATTGTGGCCGCCAAGAATCACCCAATGATTTTCTTTATATGACTATTTAATCACTGGTTATATAAAATCAATAAATTCTTGATTGCCGCTGTCTTGTTTGTATTGTAAACATATACATTAAACAAATTTAGCAATTTTTAATTAAATCAACAAACAATCTTTGGTCCATTAAGGATGTGAGGTTAAAAAGCGGTCGTTTTAGAGACACGCTCAGATTGCAGAATAAATTAAATCAACCTCCGAAAATACCGACAATCTATTCATATTTCCATCTATAAAATTTAATCCAGTGAATATATTGGTGAAAAACTTCTGCCAAAATATTCGCTAAAACCGACCACCTTTATGTTCTGCGCAAAAGTTGTCTCGCTCGATTCGATAATACGTTCACAGTTAACAATTAAATTTTAGTTTTTTCCCATTTATTCTAACGTATTAGATTTTTGAATTGAAGATGAAAATGATCCTAGTGGACATCTGGGTCAAAGTTTTTTGAAAACATGGAATCGAAAGTCATACACGAACATATAAAAAAATTGTCGGTATTTTCTCGAAATTGTTTTGTTTCGTGTAGCCGGTAGGCGTGCCAATAAGCCTCGTATTTTTAATTAATCAAGAAATATTTATGCTAAAGATTTGCCCATCTAATTGAGGAAGTTCCTGTAAACGTAGCGTTAAAGTTTAGTAAAAAAACATCTTATACATTACGTTATGTATAAAGTAACTGCATGTATGCATATATTAAGCTTCTTACTTACATAAACAACGACTGCGAATTGGATTTGGAAAAGTTTACACAAAGTTTTAAATTAAAACTAAACATTGAAGTACCTTATGTATTTTTCATATTTTATTGCCTTTTTATTCGAATGTCATTTTAAAAAAGTATATAATTAAATCGAGTTCGAATCTAATAATAATAGCCAGAATAAGTACATTTTATAAATCTGTTACAAATGGAATAATGAAATTAATATAACGACTGACGATGGTAAGTATAAACCAATGCATCTAAAAATGTAAAATAGAAAAAGTTAAATAAATTAAAATAAAATTATAATTTTGATCATTTGCCAAAATTTTATAAAATTCGTTTGTTTTTTTCTCATATATAAAAGTATGCGGATATTTATAGTATGTAATATAAGTAATAAGTACATATGTAAATTTTCGAGTTTTTTGTTTATCTTAAAAAAAAGTAATTATAAATTATGTTACGACAATGAGACGCAATTAATTCGATTTAGGTCAAAAATATCGAAATTCCCCCTTCTTTCCCATTTGTTTGCTACGTATCCATTCCGTATTATCGTTTGACGTTGGCCGCCCTGATGGCGGCGGTGTTTCGACATTATCCTATAAAAAATTGAACGTTAACCAAATGCGAAGTATAACTTGCAATGGAACACGTTTTTTAACTTACCAGCCTATGGGTATTATTGCTTGTTTTTAGCGATGTATAATTCGAGCTTGTTTGGTGGCGGTTATAAAAGGGTTCAACGCGATTAGTGTCATTGTCGCCATAATTGAAGGGTGTAACTATTGTATGAGGCACATGAGCAATTTGTCCATGAATGTTACGGGCCTTCCACCATTTTCGTGAATCATCAAGGATCTTTTTTATTTTTATAAGAAACAAAACGCATACAATAAAAAATAATGATAGATATAAAGTTCAAAAGACAAAAATTGAAGGAACTAGTTTTTATAAATACTAAGATGCTACGATTGTGTTGGATTGAAATAACAATCTTCATTCCCGGCTTATGTGGAATCAAAAAAAGGCTTTTGGGAAAAACTAATAAAAAAAATCACATTACCCTTTGTACCTAAAAATTGTAAAAAAAAATTGTTAAACATTTTCATCTATTTATTTTTTTATTAAATTAATATTCCAAGATTTAGATGGAATTTGGTTATTTATTCACTAAAAACTATGGGGAATTATTGCAAATTGTTGATCATTTAAAAAAGACAGCTTTAATATCATGGGCAATCAATACAGGGGCATGTGCATGTTTGCCTTCTTCTGGTAGTCTGACTATTGCAGGCAACCTTGTGATCGAATTAGGCTTCCCATCAAATTTGATCTCTCAGCGCTAATTGAAATCAGGGAAAACAAACATGAACTATCTGGTTGAATTTCTGCCATGGTGAGCTATAGTAGATGACAGATGGACGCTTAGTTGTAAATCGCAATCTAACGGTAATTAGATTTAAATTATGACGGAAACGATCTATCTAGTATACTCAGTTCTTCGCTGGTGGTTGTACAAATTTAAGATAAATTTTACTTTCATCGAAAGTTTTCCACTTTTGACAGATAGGAAAAACTATCGTTTTTAAAGTGTAAAAATATAACATGTCTTCGTTATATATTTACGTTGCTTTGAAAATTCAGAAATAAGTCCTACATCGAATTAGACAAGATTATACTTTAAACCTATTCATACGAACTTTTGCCCGCCAAGCTAACTGCTTTCTAAAAGTCCTGCAGCGAATTCCACATAAAACCGGATCAGATCGCGAGTATATCGATAGGCTTTCATAACTCACCTCCAAATATTCACCATGGACCACACTTAATTCTTTGTCATTGTTAGCTGTTCTTGGGTATGTAACCAAAACGATTTTAGAGCCGTTACCTTGCAGCTCATCCAACCATTGTTCCACTTTTTGATCATCGCCAATTGTTGAGCTATTCATTATTTCCGTAGTTGTTGCTTGAGTTTGTTTTGCGGAAGTGGCGAGACGTTGTTGATTACGTGTGTACAAATTCTGCATACCCGCAGTAATAAGTTGGACTGGATTATTCGGACCAATTTGGTTTTGATGGTTAACATTACGCTGATGTTGATGTTCAATTAGACCGCCTGGTCGTTCTACAGATTCCATATTGAGTTCACTACGCGCCAAATAATCGCCTGCATTAACTCCAGGACTACGACGTATATTTTCAGCAGGATGGCTAGAAATGTATTTATCGCTGCCTCCATCATAATCATCGTATCCACCAGCATCGTGTATTAGAGATGTTGTGTTATTAGAATCCGGCACAACAGTTGTGGACTCACGACCACTGTCTGCACTACGTGCATTGCCCACCCCAATTGGTAGCGTTGATGGGGTGGTAGGTTCCTGCTCATCAACAATTAAATAGTCAGGTGACCAACCGTCAAGAAAGACCGGATGATAGGATCCTACATCTTCTTTCCATTGATCACGTGGAACTGTCCAGGCGTCGCCCAAAGACCTCCACAATTCAGTTTCCTTGCTTGTCACGCAGTTAATTAATAAATTTACTGCTTCTCGTGTTAAAAGGGGATTAATTACTCTCGTCGGTAGCTGCGACTCATAATAAGTGTCATTGGCTGCTTCCACAATCAAAACTAATGGCGTAAACAAAAAATGGACCAATTCGGGGGCATTGGGGTCATGTATATGAGATTTTAGTTTAGCCAACAGATTAAAAGATAATTTAAATTTCGCAAATATATCGATGAATTCCTTTTCATGAGGTGGTCGCGTACGCAAAGTTAAGAGACCTTCACCCGGATCTTTTTTTTTCGATTTACGATTACGACGTCTGCGCTCTAATTCTCGGGACGCTGCAGCTGCGTGTTGTAAACGAGCTATAAACTTTTCAATATCATCGAAACAATGGTTCAGAACATTAACATCCCGCTCATATTTGTCACTTGAAACTGAACTTGTTTCATCATTCAAGCTGATGCCCACACCAGCATGATCCGAGTCCGTATCGCCACCAACTCCGCCGGCTAGATCATTATCGAGAGCCGCAGCGTTACGACTACTATACGCGTGTTCTTTTCCCAAAGTTTGTGAATAGTGATGTCCATGTGTGTTATGATCTGAGGATCGAGAGTGCATAGGCTTGTTGACACCAGCAGCATCAGAGTAGTTATTATTATTCGTTTGCTTGTAACCTTGATGAGCATTATGCGAAATCGATTCAGTTTGTGGCATAACAAAATTACCGCGCTGTAAGTTTTTTAAATCCTCCACCAGATGTACGGCTGATACACTTTGGGACTACAAGACATGAAATGAAAATTAAAATTCGGGCAGCCACAACAACGAGGCATTGTACAATTACCTGGAATATATGCATTTCGGAGCGTGCTCCATTTCCTCCAGAAACGATAAATACTAAGATGTTATTGTATAGTTCCATTGCATCAGTAGATGTGAAAGCGGTTGGCTCTTGTATAAGTGAAGCCGGAAATTTCTCGATAATATTCTATAATCGTGTGCATACGTGAAATACATCTTAAGGTTCGTATTCACAAAACAAACTTACTCCCGTTTCATAGTCCATAATTAGAACCCAACGATGATCGAGACAAAGTTGCATTTTCTGCGACCATATTCCAGTTGTTTTTTCCAACTGCAGCAGACGTCGCATACCATCAGCCGGATAAACAATGCCGGAATCTTTGTTAACAGTGAAGGTGGCCAAGTGCTCCAACAGATAAGTCGGCTTGTTATGAATTATTATTTCACTGTTATCGATACGATCGTCACCACCGCCGCTTCTGGATTCTCGCTCATCGCCGGAATATTCGCCGTGCAATGGCGGTCCACTGCCGCCACTTCTCTGCGTACCAGAATCCACTCCAATACTGCTGGCACCTCCATTTAGATGATGATGATACGACATGCTTAGAAATAAAAATTCAACATTCTCCGTATATTATATAATTATTATATATTCGATCATTTCAAAATTTTTTTAACATAACAACATTGACGACGTTTAGCTCAATTTAGATTCAGGCGCGCTAAGCAGAAATTTGAATATAGAATTTCCAACAACGACAGACACGCTCGTTAAGGATCAAATGTTTTTGATCAACGTCAAATATTGAGCTGTTTTTACCATTTCCTCTTATTCTGCTTGACGCGTTTTTCTAACTTTTAAGTGAAAAAAAACTATTACGATTTGCATATTTTATTATCTATTAATAAATAAAATAAAATAAATATATAAAAAAAAAATTTAAAAAACTAAAATGTTAAGCTTTGAGAAGTCCAAAGAAATTAGAAAAAATATCGTTACATAACCTTAATGCCACAAAGTTTTGAAGAGATTCAAAGAAGAAGGAAAAAACTATCAATTCTTTGTTAACTGTTGGCGGGTCCATGGGCCTATAGACTCAATTTTAACGCTGTTCGCATTGCTGAAGAAGATATATATATATATATATATATATATATATATATCTTCTCGAAAGATCGGTTAAATATCTCTATGGTTTACAAACATTTCACGAAATTAATACTTTAGCTGAGGTACATATAAGAACCAGGTTAAAGAATAAAAATGCACGCATCTCTCTATCCCTGAACGCGCAACGTATAGATTACCGTTAAATTTAGATTTTATAGGCAACTCACTAATGACATTAAAAATATCCATTTTAAAGCATAAAAATGCGCTTACGTTAATCTAGCTTAGGGCGCATCGGTCGAATCCCTGATTGCGACCTGAAGACCTCAACTATAGAAGAATAGGTAATTATCAAGTTTTTATTGTCAAATTACATCCATTCTGATTGTGCGCAATTGAAATAAAACTTTTTCTGAACTAAGTAATTAAATAAATTTTTAGATGGCATTAGTAGAGTTTTTTATAGATTATGAACATAACCTTATTGGTTATTTTTCTCTTTTATTATACCGACCACTGTAAGATGGTAGCACACTCATTTTGTTTTTTTCCATAATGTATGTAACAACCAAAAGGAAGCTTGAGAGACTCTATAAAGGGTATGTATTCCTGATCAGCGTGAAATTCCGAATTGATTTACCCGTTTTTGCCAGTCTTTGTATTTGTATGCCTGCATGTGCGGTGTTTGTTGTTGGCATTCTCCTGGTCGCAAAAAATAAGATATCGACTTCAAATGTGGAAGACATATTGGAAGCGTTTGCATGCAAGTTGGTATTCAAAATGGGCCAAATTGTTCAAAGCAGAAGTCCGCACTCGAACATAAACTGAACGCAACTCCGGTTTTCTTAACAAAAATTTGTGTGTTTTTGCTCGTTACTTAGAAATTATAAAAGTTAGAAGGCTGCAATTTTCCACATTTACTTTACGAAACACTCTACTCTTTACATGCAAAAATGAAGAATATCGGCCACGCACACACAAAGTTACAATTGATAAAATTTTATTTTTTCACTTTTTTGAGGTTTTATGCTTATTTATCACAAGGCAAACAAGGCAGAATGTTTAAAATTATTTTGTGTTGTTGTATTTGTTCTTAAATGAAGATATATTATCTGCCTAAAAATGGGTTAATTCTAAAAGGAATATGATCGACACAGCGATTACATTTTTCTTAATAACATCAACGATATGGGTATCAAATAAAAGGATTTGGAGAAGGCGAAAAGCATAGTGGTGGGTGTGCGATATTCGGCACCCGCCGAATATAACTTTCTTACTTGTTTTTTTTTTTTTCAAGAAACTCAAGCAACCCTTATCTAGCTCGAAAATCAATGAATCGGCTCAATAAATTCTATTCTTTTCCTTATGACTTTTAACTTATACGTAATTGCGATCATCTATACACATCCGTCTATATTTCATGATGTGCAATATCGTATATAAATTTTATTAAGAAATATCATCAACCTTCTATCGATCTTACGTTACAATCAATTATCTTACGATTCATTTAGGCATAAGTGATTTTTTTTGGATTTTTAAAAAAATATTCTCATGTTACCACCTAATAACGATAAGCAAAAAACATCCATCCCAAAACGAACACAATGCGTATTTATAAAAACTTTATTGGCTTTACTTGCCCAGCCTTAATATGAATCAACTAAATAATGCAGCCACTACTACACTGTCTTTCTTAACCCACACGAACATCTTCATTTTTCTATTAATGTTATTAGAATTTATAATTCTAATCTGAAGATAGCGAAACAAAAGCAAACTCACAGAGTAGTAGCAGTAACCGAATGTTTTGCGTTATCAATATATTGGCTAAAATATGCATAGGAAGAGCACTACAAAGGACGATTTTTTTGTTCTTTTGCCGTACTACCTGTTTTTTCCTTTAATTTACAGAAATAGATGCATTTCGCGGTGGTTTATCTCGAAAACTACTTTAACACAATTTTATGCTAAGAATTCCAAATGACTTTTCTAAACTCGGCCTGAAATTCCATTGTAATTACGTTATTATATATGTATACGATTTATTGCATACGTGTTTTAAAAGAGAGCATTAAGATGCAGCTAATGTTCTTCTCCTTGTTTATTATTATAGTCCTTTCTTGCCTGTATGTTTAGACGTTTCAACATTTTATTTACCTTAATCCGTTATGATTATTTTATTACAACAAATATTATAATAATAACAGTAATGAATTCGTAACTCGCAACGTTGCTTTTCACTATTTTCGCTGCAAAATATATGTTAAAACTGGAAACAATACCAACAACAACATATATAACAAGTTATTTTTAAAAAATTCCAATATAAAACAACAACAACAACAAAACTAAAAAAAAAAAAGAATTAAAACCAACACGTCTACACTATACTAACACTAGTTAGTTAGTAAAAACACTAAAAACACAACAACAATCAAAATATCAGTTAAAACATCACTGTTGCCAACTCTCGCCATTTTTCTAAACAAGCTTTTTACACAAACCTTTCAACAAGCAATTATTTACTGAAGGAAAATAATTTTTGTATTTTCTTCATCTTTTAATTTTTTGATTACTGTACCCATGTTTAGAGATTTTTCTGTAGCATTCAATCAGAGGAATATCAATAGATTCCAGTTCTTGAAGCTTTGGGAAATTTACCAATAGATAAATAAGAATAAACGATTCGTAGTTTAATATAATTATATTCAGACCGTCTACTCTTGTATGGCGAGACGAGCTAATCCATTATACTAAAGTAAGCTGGTCTATTTGAAATTTATTATTGATGGATTAGTTAATGAAGCAGATTAGCAGGCCTAACTGACTAGTCTGTTTAGACCGGCTAATCTCTTCTATTGACTAATGTTCGATCAGGCACGTCGATTCTGCTACTGCAAACTTGTTTTTTTTTTTTTTTTATTAATATAATGTTGTGTATTTTCTCTTTTTTCATAAATAAAAACATGATAAAAAGTTACCCCCAATCATGAAACAGCTTGGCATCAAAATCTATAGTTCATAGTTAAATCCGTGTTATAAAAAAATGTATCAGTTTTTTGCTGAAAGGACAGAAAAAAAATTCAAGATTAAATTTTTTTTTCGGGGTAAAATTTTGGGTTTATAATCATGATATTCGGTGATTGAAGACATTGTTTTACATGTAATTATTTGTGAAAAAAAGTCGCTAGATCCAGCAGAAAAAAGGTTACGTTGACAGTCTTGAGACTTTTTGCGAATAAATGAATGTTTACGGACACATATCACTGTAATATAGATATATTATATACACAAGCAGGCATGATAACTATACATACACAAGCAAAAATTCACTTTAAATAGAGGGTATATAGAATAAATGATACGGAATAATTAGTTTGGCGGTTGATTGTGTTAAAGTATGTCTGTGGTTGTATGTAAGAAAAACTAAACACTACCAGGGTTATTCTAAAATACACTGCAACAAAAAGGTGCCTTTAATGCACACATTTTAAGCAAGCGCTTGTCGGGAATTCTCATTTATTTCGTATAAGGAGGGACGATATTTGTTTTTAATACATTCCACTTTTTCTTTTTGGAAAGCACAAAAGTCTACGTAACGAACACCATAAACAAAAATAGCTGCGAGAACGGCTTTGCGACACCCCTGTACCTATATTTTAGCCTCAATAATCAAATGAGATTACTCCGAAATAGGAAAAATGTCTTCGGGGCGTCTAGCAAATTTTTATTTATTATATCGCATTATTTGATTTCCGGCTATCTCAATAATCGAATGATGACATTAACCCGAAACCAGAGAGGTGTTTTCGGGGCGTCTAGCAAATTTTTGTGTGGATAATTTGGTTTCCGGTAGATAAGAATTTAGGGTGTGGTGTGTGATGTAAACATAATATATAAATAATAATTTTTGAGTTGCCTGCCTTAAAAATATACGACATTTTAAACGGATCAAATAAATTGCGATGAATACACCTTTTGCCGATTTTATTTATTCGGTAATAGTTGCTATCGAGTACTTTAAATATTGGCAACTCTTTAAAACACCATACGATATCTACCCATCACTAAAATTTATTACTTTTTCGGTTCTCGTCGTGTGCGAATTTTTAAAAAGTAGTGAAAATAGTTAGAAAAAGAAGGTTTCTTCCTATTTTTAATTTACGAAGCTCAGAAAAATTTAGCCTAATAGCTAATTTGAAATTATGACTGAAAGATTTTTAATTAATTATTTAGCCGCTTTAAAATCTAGAAATTTACTTTCTTAGGAAATGAAAGTAAGCAAATGATAGCAAACAATATTGCTATTTGCAAATGTTATGTATAATCTAAAAGTGACCATTAAATCAAAATAAGCCATATCAACAGAGCTGTATAATTTAGTAGTGTGCGCTATTATTGTTGCTATTATTAAGAGTGCTTTACGATATTTTATGCAAAAGGATTGTATTAAAATAAAAAATTAATAAAATCGTGCGTGTTTAATGTTTCTTCAAGTAGCTCGAAATACGCAGGTGTTATTCACACAGCCGCAAATGCCGTGGTACTAATATGTAGACAATTGTTTATTTCAGCTGACATTGTTATTATTAGAGATAACTACATAAAAAGATGTCCAAACATTTTTTTCAAAGTTGAAAGTAGTAAATTCTCAAGGACTTTTGGCGGTTTTGATGCCAATAACAGCAGTAGCATTGTTAATTACCAGCAACTTAATTGCCTGCCCTTTCGTCTTTATTATTTATATGGGCAAAAATTCTTTTAAACTGCTAAATTACGAACCTTTACGATACAAAAGCGTCAAGGTTTCTGTATTTTTAACTGAATGTGCACTATGCTATACATATGAGCATATCTGTATGAAAAAAAAAAAAACAAACTGCAGGTATCAAACATAACTTGTTTTCATTTCGTAGTTTATTTCACATTTAAGGAATCGAAATTTGATGTTCGCCAAAAGTGTGTTAGATTCCACTGTTTTCAATTTTGAACAAAATGTTGGGACGTCTTGTCATTTGGTTATCTCTGGTTATAATCATATCGTATATCGGAAAAGTATACATTACATGAGCCGACGCAGCAGAACAGGAATTTATTCAGTATCAAAATATTTTTAACCCTTATAAAGCATGTAATACTTCAATCAGCCAAAAAGAAATAATTAAAATAAAAAACAAATCCAAGTTCGTGGATAGAACGTAAACTAAAAATTTTGTAAAGTTCGAGTACACGATTAACAAAAGAAAACCCCGTATTTATTATCGTTAACCTGATAAACTAGCCAGCAGCGGGTTATAAAAAAAGAAAAGGAAAACATTTCGTTGTGACGTCGTTTGTGTATTTTTGGAGTATTCATTTGTAATACTCTCTTGAAATAATAGCAGGCAAATAAGAAGAAGCGACAAAATTTTAAGGCTTCATTTATTTAGTGAGGGTGTTGCCGCTATTGTCGGGTACAGACTTTAAGAACAACCATATATACATTTTATACGTTACCGTCATCGTTGGTGACTTTTGATATATATATATATATATAGATATATACATATATACATATGTATTTATTCATACATACGTATATTTTCTGCCGTTAAAAACTTTTCTCAACCCTCTTAAGATAGTATTTTGTGGAAAGTGGAGCGAGTAGTGCTCGAGTAGTGTTGCGTTTTAGCAAAATTAAAAATATATCTACTACTACCCGTATAGCAGATACCTGTTGTTGGTCTGTTAGGCGTTTCCTACAAATTACTTAAAAAAGTTTGGACACTTTTAAATAGTTTAACTTTTTTGCGTGTTTGGCGTTAAAAATTTGAAGTAAATAGTGGCAATGGCTGAAGCGGCAAGTGCACCAACAGCAGGTGGTTCTCAGCAAAATAATAGTAATAATGCAACGAGTGTGGTAACAACCCCTGTCGCCGCAGCTGCTACTACAAATCCCAATGCAGAAGTAATACGCGGTCAAGTATTCGAGGTTGGTCCACGATATCGCAATTTAGCTTATATCGGTGAAGGTGCTTATGGTATGGTCGTGTAAGTATAAAATACTAAAATAAATGTATAATGCGTGGCTGTGTCTGTAAACGTGCACTATGTTATTGTATATGTGCTTGTACATATGTATTTGAATCTTGAATGTGTTTCTTGGTAAAGGTTGAGCATGAGTAACAATATTTGTTAACTTATCGCATATCTGGATATTTTGTGTACTTAACGGCTCCTCATGTATTACGTTTACATTTTGAGTCACATTATTTATCTTCGACTTTTCTTTGGTAAATTAAGGCTTGTTTCGTCCTACAACGAAGGGGATTTTTTTAGCCACATCAACAACCATAAAAATCGAAACCGCGGGATATATGAAATTTTTCACACTGAAAGTATAGACATAACTTGTTCTGGACTGGCAAATACTTTTTTGGTCGAACTCATTTCTCATTTATATTTCAGTTTGATGTAAAACCCATGGTTTTCTATTTCAGTTTGATATAAAACCCATGGTTTTTTCTTTTATATTCCAACAGGTGGTCGAACTCATTTCTCATTTACATTTCAGTTTGATGTAAAACCCATGAATATCCCATGGTTTTCTATTTCAGTTCGATGCAAAACCCACGGTTTTTTCTTTTATAGAAGAGTTATCTCTTTGCTTCGATAAGGTTTTGAAATTTTGTTCTGAGTTCATCAATCAATGGGTTGGGTAAAGGCTATTAAAAAATAGCCTAAATGCAGTTAAAAGAATTTATAATTACAAATTATATTTTGCTTACTTATTCTTTTTCTGGGACATCTCCGTGCAGTTAATGCAATTTTGCGATTAGCGAAAAATTCTTCACCTTAATCTCTAGCACGATTTTTTGTAGGGTTTTGAAAATAACCATGTACCGTTACAAAAGTTACTTTTTTGTAAAGCTTTTATTGCGTATAAATTTTTTTTGATATTTGGTTTGGCGAGGTCTGCCCATATACCGCCTTCCTGAAGCGAAAATTAAATTATTTCCTTGCCTAGGTCTCTTCTCATCAATTTTCCTATCTAATTTCTCTTTATACAGCTTTTATCACTTTGTCGGCTCAAAACTGATGCTATAGCTTATTGTTTCGAATTTTAGGAACTTGAAATGTAATAAATAGTTTTTAATTTTGCAATCGTCGCATATATTAGCTCATCGTCACCTTTCCTGACAATTTGATTTTTTATAACAACTGGTTTTTATATGCAAAAAAAGTAATATTTGGAAAATATACCTGTCCATTCAATTCAATGTCAATATATTTCAGTATCACTTTTACCTTTTCGCTAGCAATAGAAGAAAGTGCTGCTTGCGACTTTGCATATTTAGTAAGGCACCAAACGAAACCTTTCCGCAGAATTAATAAAACTTCCCCCTCACAAGCATTACGGCATCAGCTATCAAATATAAGTAGGCAGTGCGGCTTAAATGTGAACTTTGCTGTAAAAAAACTATAATTAAATACACTTTTGCGAAAAAGCGATATGACTTTTGCGAACTACCGAATCGAATGAATAAATTGTTGAGAGTTAATTCGTCCAAAAATGGAAACAAAAAGAAATTGATTTTTTTTGTCACATATTTAATTCAAAATCTAGCAAATTGAGGAAAGCCACAAAGGTTACTGTCCTCCCCATTGGTAACAATATAACAACGTAGATATGATGCTTAAATAAATAAAAAAAGAAAAGAACACCATGTAAACTTAAAAGGTTCATTAAAATGATTTAGATAACAACCTAATATAATTTCTAAACGATAGATCCACTTTGTGATAACTTTTCAATCGTTTCATCCTATTGGATTCATTCAGAAGAAGTATCGCTAAAGAAAAGTGTAAACCTGACAAGGCAATTTAAAGAAAGGCGTTGAATTAGGTTTTTAATTTATGAACTGCACAGGCTACCATATACGGTTTTGTTGCAAATAGATCAACCGGCGTTAATAATTGGACAAACTTGAATGCCGTAGGTTCAACTGAATTAGAGGATATTCTTGCCTAAAATGCATTAATTTTTCAAATTTATACAATTTTAATGCCTCCCTCTAGTTTGTCTATTAGCGACAATAATCATAAAGAACGGGCATACAAAATTATCATGAATTCAGCAGGGTCGATTTTCTCGATTTTCTCTATACGTTGTATACAAAAGTTTTTCATCGCAGCTTAAATGGTCTTAGATTCCGTTAAGAAATAAAAAAGTATAGGTTTTCTATCGTTTTTCTGTTAAGAAAGTGAAAAAGTATAGGTTTTCTATTAGGGCCGTAATCTTCACTTACTCAATGCCATTTTCAACCTACGGCCATCTCGACCTCATTGTAAACTTGTAACTTGACGTCGACGAAGAAGATATGTATAACAATGAAGGCTTCTTTGTATGCCTTTGGCTTGTTAGCTTATATTAAAGCTTATCATTTTCTAGCATTAACTTCAAGGGAAATTTTGAATATTAATATCCTCAGGGGGTAAGTAGGACGTAAAAAATTGCAATTAATACTTTATCATTGAAAAACCGTATCGCAGAAAGACATACCGCCTTTTGGCGACATCAGAAATACTCTATAGGCCATTTAGTACTCGTGCCCGCTAGCGATCAGGCGATTCTCACTATATTGAATCACAGTCAAAGAAATAGTTCTCTATAAATATTCCAATTGCTAAATGTACTTTCAAATCGATATTTGGCTTTTCTTTTTTGCGTTTATTTCTTAAATCAATTTATTGTTTTTTTTAAATAACTTTTTAGCTCTGCTTTGGATACGATGACAAGTACAAAGGTGGCGATTAAGAAGATTTCACCGTTCGAACATCAAACATATTGTCAGCGTACGCTGCGTGAAATCAAGATTTTAACACGTTTTAGGCATGAAAATGTAAATACAATATATAAATAATACCAACTATGGATCCTATATTAATTTCTAACATGCAGATTATTGATATAAGGGACATTTTACGTGTGGATAGCATAGAACAAATGCGTGATGTATATATTGTGCAGTGTTTAATGGAGACTGATCTATATAAATTACTTAAAACACAGGTGAGTCCGGTCCGTTAATACGACAGGATAATGTAATAAATATTTTTACATTTTTTTTTTTTTTATGTTATAGAGGCTAAGCAATGATCATATATGCTATTTTCTATATCAAATCTTGCGTGGTCTAAAATATATACACTCAGCGAATGTTTTGCATAGAGATTTGAAACCCAGTAATCTATTGTTGAACACATCATGTGATTTAAAGGTAACAATCAATTGTCTCAGGAGGTTTTAATCAATCATTTTTATTATTACTTATGATAGATTTGCGATTTTGGTTTAGCTCGGGTAGCCGATCCCGAACATGATCATACTGGTTTTTTAACCGAATATGTAGCAACACGTTGGTATCGGGCGCCAGAGATTATGTTAAACTCCAAAGGTTACACCAAATCAATAGACATCTGGTCCGTAGGTTGCATTTTAGCCGAAATGCTTAGTAATAGGCCAATATTTCCCGGCAAACATTATCTAGATCAATTGAATCACATATTAAGTGTATTAGGATCACCTTCTAAAGAAGATCTGGAATGTATTATCAACGAAAAAGTAAATGCAGCCAATTAAAAAGTTGCTTTTTTTTTTAAATCTATTAACATGAATATATTTATATATATTTATAATATATTATCATATATTTATTTTAAAGGCTCGTAATTATTTGGAGTCATTACCTTTTAAACCCAAAGTGCCGTGGTCACGATTGTTTCCCAACGCTGATCCTTTGGCGCTCGATTTACTCGATAAAATGCTAACTTTTAACCCGCACAACAGGATACTAGTTGAAGCAGCTTTAGCGCATCCTTATTTGAAACAGTATTACGAACCAGAAGATGAGGTAATGCTTATTTTGGCAAGAGCACCGACACATAACATTGCATATATATAAATATTAAAAACTTTTAGCCCGTAGCTGAAGTACCATTTCGTATCGGTATGGAACTAGATGATCTTCCAAGGGAAACCTTAAAAGCACTCATATTTGAAGAGACATTAAAATTTAAGGAACGACAAGCTGATCAGGCCGTGTAAAGTTGCCAAATATTCAATATTTCAAGCCATGCAAGACATTAAGTAATAAAGCATAAATCTTTCGGATTTTAAAGATGATTATTGCGAACTAAAAAGGCGACACTATGGCTATCACGCGCTATTGTCATTGTTTCGTCATAATCGTCGATCCAATCATTAAGTAAAAAAACAAAAAAAAAAAAATCGTAGTAATGCCACTGCGCGTTTGCACCTTATCGATACGGCTATTGAGTGCTACGCACAATCTTTATGATCTTCTCTTCTCCTGTGTATATCTTCTTTCATCAATTGCACTATCCGAGGTGTAGTATTTCGTGCTCCCTTATTTTTATTATTATAATTAACAACCAACGACGTTTGCAAAGTATTTTCTTAAAAGTAGTCTTATTGTTTTTAAAATTTGCTTCTGCCTTTATTTATTTATATATATTTTTTTTAAATATTTATAGGAATACAGATCTTTATGAGCTTACGTAATTATTATTGTTTTGAGTTCTCAAAGTGCACATATTTTATTTGCATTTTATGTATTTTCTAATTACATTAGACAATGATTTTTTATATACATACGTCACATATTTTTCCGACATTGATGATTACGTTTAACACTTTTGCACAGAAACTATACGGTATAGAGTTGAGATTTGGTGCCACCATCCTTCCTTCTTTCACTCAAGTTTGTATTGAAAATAGATGGAAATTGCTCGCTACTATTTTTTTTTTTTTAATTTTATTAATCACGTTAAATTAATTCTAAATTTATTTATTTTAAGAGATCTTTTGGGTAAAGACGTTTTTCGATAAATATATTTGTGAATTAATCTAAAACGTACGTATTTGAAGTATAAAGTTTGAATCAAATTATACAAATTGTATAAAAATTATTAAACTCATTTTACAAGGTAAAAACAATTTTATTCACTCCGAGTTACCTTCATTTTTGTCATCATTTAAGCGAGGCGTATGCCATGTTAGTCCCCCATCCTTTTAAAACTCAATAATAATTGCGGGATTTACGACTTTTGCGTCTCATATCTGGCCACCAAATCAGCTGTCAAGCTTCACTCAATAAAACCCATTAATTCTCCCGAAGAAGCTGTAGCATTTCATTTTGAATGTTTCTTGAAACGCTTTTATTAGACAGTCGCGATTCTCGGCGGTTTCCCATGTCGTATCATTGCGGGGATAAACGTTTCATTTAACAAAAAAGTTCTTATGCGTGCCTTTATCCTTGAGGCTATCGGCAAAAAATTTTCTTCTTCTTCTGACTTCACCGTCCACTATCAGATTCCTCTTGAAATAATTACCCTGAGCAAATAAAGATTTTTGGGAAACCGACTTCCAGCAAATATTTTGCTTCGTATTTGATTTCATTAAGACACAACTCTCCTGGTAATTAATGAATTATGTATACGAACGGTAAAGTGAGCCAATTACAAAATTGTTGCTGAAGATTCCTTCTTTTCTCTTTCGCTAAAAGCATCAACTACAAGATGTCTGAAACGATTATTTTCTAATTTAGTTTCTAACGTACTTTTGTTGATTGTCATTTGTAAACTTTTTATAAATACTTTATTTTAAACGAATCGGTGATAAACTTACACAAAAACTTGTGGGGCGTCCCACACCAAATAATTTCAATCAAGCCTACACTAAGAAATAATTCAAGCCTACACCAAGATCAGCTGATTAACATTTTAGACATAAATGTTATGTACAAGTAATACGGTAGAAGTGAAATTAATTGCTCCTGTTTATTACCGTCGTCATCAATCAAAGCAACTTCCTTCCTCTCCTGCACTTACTTTCAATAACTTGTACAATATTGCATATCGCTAAGCGTGGAAACTTTTATGTATTTTCAATTCCCTTGAACTCTTATTTTCGTTGCCTCTTAATGAGACAATATCGGAATATCTTAAAACTATATACTTTACTGCGTCAGTTTGGTGTTTATAAATTTCCGATAATTCTATTTTTGGTTCTTCGAGACTTTAAGTAAACGCCAAAATTCCCTTCGCATTGTTAAGAGGTTCAACATAATTGTATTCTGTAAAAAATTAACCACCATGGCGCAAGCCGGCGACTATACTAGTTTCCTAAAATTTCGCAAACATTCTTAGCAAAATCAATTAAAAGTTAAATAAAAATAAATTGTTATCTCGATTTGAATTTTCAAAATTGATCATAAAGATTCTTAAGTTTTTGTTGTTCATTTCCGACTGCGTTGCAAATATATTTACATATACTACATCATAGTCGCTCATTTTTCTAACCATCCTTTGCTAAATGATTTGTACTCTGGAACTTCCTTATGCTATGTTACATCCCTTAAAAATATCATATTAAATATATACAAACATGTAGATTTTTTTAAAGGCGTTTAATCGAAGAAAACGGTGATAGACATTTGATTCTACGTATTGGCCGTCGTCGTTCTGCGAATTTGCGAATGCCCTTATAAAAAAAAATTGAAGTTTTGAAGGAAAAAATCTTCATCGACCCATTTTCCAACTTGTTAAAAATTTTTGGGGCGACATACCACGCATGAATCCACTTCGAGGATTTTTATCATAAAGTTTTACACGTCATCATACTGCAAAATCACGATGTCATACTTTTAGCAAATCGATATCGTATCTCAGTGCAACTGCATCGGTAGTGCCAGTTAAAGTAATGTTGGAGTTTATGCATATATCCCAAAAAGCCAATTATCCACAAGAGGCATTATGTAAAATTGATAAAGTTATCCTATCCTATAGTAATTTCCTCTATTCTCTCAATTTCTTCGGCGGTCTTCATTTTCGTAAAAATAGAACTTACGTCTTCCGGAGAGCTTACTGTTACTTGACGACAACTTTGCAAAATCATTTTAATAGCAATAATAATTTCAAAAGTTTTGTTGTACTTCGAAAGGTATAAATAAGACAAAATTAGTCGGGACGTAGAAAATGTGGATGAACGAAAAGAACATTACGTAGTAGGCAAAGCTTTTAACCAGTTAATGGTGCCTATCTCTTTAGCGATATATCCGTGTATTCTTTAAACACAGAAAGTGTATCTAATATGAAATTAGGTTGTAATGAAGTGACAAAAATCTTTTCTAAAATACATTACTATGGTAATTACACATTCACAATGACACAGAATTTTATAAAGAAATCCGATAAGGACGCATGGACCCAGCATGTCGTATACGTATACAGTTAACTGGTTAAAGTTGAGCTCACTAGGAAAATCTAGATTCTCTAGGAATCTAGGAGCTCTAAAGTAAAAAGTAGATACTCAGGAAATCTGAAAAAAAAAAAAATATAATTATAGTTTAAAAATCTAGGAAAGAGCGTTGAGGACATAACATTTGAGAATGAAAGAATAGTAAAGAAAAGGAACTATAACTGAAAAGATTATCTTAATTCTCCGATATTGTTTTGAAAGGATTATTGAAAACTATATTGTTACGCATTCTACAGCCAATTGGCCAGCGCTAATAATAAAAAATCTGCATGGTGGCTTCTTTAGTCATCTTTGACAAACGAAATATTTGAAACAATGTTTAACAAAAGGAAACTAAAAAAAAATACTAATTTTATTTATAATTAATATACACAAAAGGCATTTCTTTTACTTATTCATAATATTTATATATCTGTGTAATGTATGTATTATTATTATTATATGTTTATGTCATATGTATGTACATTTACCTTAAATTTCTGCTAAAAGTTATATAAAACATAATATTACCTTAAACCCCAAAATGAAAAACAAGCTTTTTTCGATAAATGATTGTAAATAATATTTAGTAAAAGTTTTTGGCATGTTTTTTTTTAACTCTTAACATTATTTTGTCACATCACACATAAAATTAGCCTAAGCAATTTAATGTAGAAACGAATTCAAATTTTACTTGAAAATCAATTTTTCTCCCGCTATTACAATTTATTCGGTTTTTCAAGCACGGATTTAAGGAAAACGGTGTGTGCATTATGCCTCTTTGGAATTAAAAGTAAATCAATCTATATATGTTCTGATTTAAAATGTAAATGTCGAGAATGATTATATTTATGCAAATATTTACAATTGTTGTTAAATTTTTTCATTATTATCAACGTATATAACTTTAGCAAAGAAAATAAAATAAATTGAAAAAAAGCAAAAACAAAAGGAGAATAACAATAAGCATTAAATAAAACTTTAATTTCAATAAATTTTAAATTTAAATAAAATTATCAGAAAACTACTTTGTCGTCTATGCAATATAAGCTTTCTTTCCATTAGAGTGTGTAGAGTTAAACGATTTCCGATGATAACAAAACCTTAAATCCTGTCGCATCAAATAATTTTAGCGTCTATATGTTTTCTAGAGTAAAATAAAAATCAAGGAATAGCATCTGCCATCCTTTGAGCAATAGCCGCAATTGGGAAGTGTTTATCGATTATTATTTATCTATTTTTTTTTTTTTGTTTGCATATAGGGTGGACCAGGTCAACGAGAAATGTGGCTTAAATGTGAAGATAATAGAATATTACTTTTAGAGAAAATGAGAATGTGAAAATTAAGAAAATTGTATATTCAGGCCAATATATGAAGTGGATTAGTAGATTGTAAAGGTGTATATAACGACGTAAGAACAAGTTTGCAAGTTTTGGCTAGGACAAGATTATTTTAGCGGTAAATTTGACTGAAAGTGACGATGATGAATGTTAAAAATTTATCATAAGTTAAAAGGACAAATGCAGATTTTTTAAAGCAAGCTAGTTTCCCAAAAATAAGCATAATTTCTTCAATTTGAAGAGGTCGAAGAGGCCGTCATTTAAACCGTAAACGCTGAAAGTATTTCTAATATTATCAACCATCTGAAGGTGAAATTTTCAACAGATTCGCTAGTATTACAAGCTTCGCAGGTATTATTTGGTACAGCATGAATCATTTTTAAATATACTGTAACGTAAAACTGTCCTTTTTGATTTTGCATTTCTTACCCCAGTCTTTTCGAAATTAAGTTCGTGCCACATTTTTAGGTTAACGTAGGTTTTATTTACAATTCCTCGGCGATTTATTTACGCATTATTTACTGGAACTTCCATTTACACCGATTCCTCCGATCTTGTCCGTTTGAATATTACGATTTAACTCTATTGACTCCACTGATTTTGTCTTTCGCAAATGTTCTGTTGATACATCCAAGCAACCAGTAGCTAACTTTTGTTTAAATATTCTGGGAAATGATGTTAATCTTTTCACCAGTCACCAGCTGCACGAGGCAGGTATACCGATTATCATAATAATAGTTTTATCACAACTTGAAGCAATGCTTTACATTAAAAAAAAAAAAAAAATAATGAAATTCAGAAAAAATGTCGTTAATTCGCTATGACACACTTAACTTGAAAATGGATAGGTATACCGCGGCAGCGAACAGACGAAATTCGTTACCTAAAAGAGGCTGTCTTAAGTTTGTGCCATAGCAAGCAAAGAATTGAAACTTTTATCATATCTTAATACGGAAAACTAATTTTCTTTTTTAGCCTTATCTCCTCTAACAACTGCAGCAAAGATTTACAAAAATTTACCATTCGTAAGCAAACGATTGGTAAGTGAAAGGTAATCAAAATTTTTAGGAATCTAATTAGATACTTTCTGTATTATCTGTTTTTTTCCCAACTATCATTGAGCGTAAAGTAAGTAATTCTGTCTGGATATTGCTTATTCTCCTATTCATGTCATCGGTTCAACTCAATTTTCGCATTAACATCAAAGATCCCATATAATCATAATAAAATGAATCCTTTTTTGAAGGCCTTTATGCATATAGACCTATTGAGAGTTGCATACCAGCCTGACCATTTCTAGATAATATTTAGATGAATTTTAATATGTGGCAAATGCTACACAAATGCGGAATTATATACCGTGTACAATAGCATACGAATGTGTGCGGATATCTTTTCTAAAAAAAACCATAACATTGAGTGAATAAATATGACAGAATTTTCAAATATTTACATGCTTAGAAGACCTAAGAACAGGGAAAAAAAAAAGAAATATCTCTTACAAAATTCAAAAGGGATTAATGCTAATTAATGGTATTTCTCTTTTCCGGAGCAGTAAAACTGCCGTAGCAAAAATGAGCATAGAAATAAAATCGTTGCAAAAAAGGATACAAATTCTTTACATTTTATGATATCGCTTCATGTATGTTTTATATATATATTATAAATTCTTTTTTGAGAATATGTATATATATGTAAATATATATATTTAACTATATACATTGAATATTTCCTGAAAATGACATGTGAGCGCTTTTAGAAAAAGATAAGAACTGGAAAGTTGTGTGTACAATAAAATGAATTCTGTTTTGTTTTCTGGATATCCTTTGGCTGAGTTTATGTATACTCCTTATGTTCGAACGAGATAACCTTAGGTGTACATCATTTCCGCCATTGGTGACATTTTCTTTGGGATATGAACTAAAGTATCAAAATAGCTTGCCAGTTCATTTATAGTTATATCATCGCAGATAGCAGTTGCGCTATTGCCAGCAGCCTGTTGAGAACATGAATTGCCGTGACGAGCATTTGTCGAGATTTCTGGGTCCGATGCAGTGCTTTTATGCGATGGCAGATTGGTACAATTCTGTAGATGCTCTCTTAATGAATTGGTTGTGCTCCAATTTCGATAACAGACATGCTTAGGACGTGATCGGTTATATATTCGGACAGATGATCTAATACGTGGCAACTTATTTGTTTTTGCAGATGGTTGCATAGTAGTAAAATTCTTTGAAATGCGATTATCTAAGCTTTTTTGATTAGAAGAGCCGTCAACGTCGTCATCTCCCGATATATTGCAGCATTCTGTAATTAGTTCGCCAAAATCCGACATGCCAGATTTTAAAGCACCATTAGTGTGTGAATTATGATGTTCAATGGATTGATTAGGTGAATTACCCGAAGAACCCGACGAGAAATACCGTCGACGCACTCGTCCTTGAGAATGAAAATGAAGAGCTTTAAGTACTGGTTCACGTAAAATAGTTCGGCGAGATCCCGCTTGCGTTGTAATCGACTTTTTTGGAACCTGCATTCCTTTAGTCGCCTTTAATTCATCTAACACACTCTCTGAAGATCTTCGCAAGCGACATCCACATCCATTCAAGAGCGAGTACCGTAGAACGGATATCTCCACCATATCGGACGCTGTCGGAGCGATCTTCAATTCACTACCCGAAAACGGATTCATCCCTATTGGTGCATCCTTCGATAATTGAAATTGAGGCACAGATGTAATCTGTAGTTTATCTAATTCTTTTGGCAAATCTTCTTCAGCGGCCATTTAGTTATGTTCGATTATATTGCTTTAGTAAAATATTCGTACTCGGAAATTTTGTTTTTTCAAATTTCAATGCTCTCAGAAATTTAATTTAGTCGTGGACGCAACAAATTCTTTTTCTGTAAATATTTTCAAAATTTCGACTTAATATTTGACAAAAAAATTTTCTTTACTTAATACGTTTAATGATTAGTTCCACAAATTTGTTCTTCTTATTGCAAGTTTATCGCTTTTCTTTTATTTTGCTTTACTGTAATATGGCAGAGTTGATTCCAATTTAGTATTCCCACAAAAACTACAAAAATTCTTACTACGCTTCTTCAAATCTATATTGAATAATATAGAGAACACCTGACAAGCTGTGGATCGAATAAGAATGCGGATGTGCATTTCATGTTATCATATCCATCAGGAATATGAATTAAGTATGTCACGCGTTCTAACAAATACACACTATAATTATTGCTAGCATCGAAAAAAATGCAATCACGTAAATTTGAATCCACATTAAAATACATAACTGCAATTAACACATGTTTTATGTTTTTGGTGCAAAGCGCAGATCGTATCTACGATCTTTACAATAATGGCTTTAATAAAATATATTACAAGTCAAAGTAAGCGGGTTTTCTACAGTTCATCTTTCCGAAATTTTAATTCCCACATCGAATATCCAGTTATAGAAGCTCTACTACCTAAAAAGGCAAAATCCACTACAAATGCGAAGGTATATATTAAATGGAAGCTTTCATTTGATAAAAGAAAAGCATCTTCTTGTCCAATCTCTAATTTGTAGCCCTATCATTTCTCAGATTCAAAAGTTATACGTACGGTAGGTGGAAACGGAGGAGATGGATCGATTTCTTTCTTACAATTATGGTGTAATGAAAGAGCTGGGCCGGATGGTGGAGATGGTGGAAATGGCGGTCATATCGTTTTTCAAGCTACAAAGGCCGTGAGGAGTTTGAATCACTTGCCATCAAATATGCGCGGTGATGAAGGTCAAGGTGGGCGATCTAAAGAATGCCATGGGAGGAGTGGTCAGCATACGATAGCTAAGGTGCCTGTAGGTACCATTGTGCGAACCCAGCGAGGAACAATTGTTGGTGATTTGGATAAAGAAAATATGATGTTTGTTGCCGCAAGGGGTGGAGCTGGCGGCAAAGGAAATCGCTTCTTTACAACAGATAAGGAGACCGCTCCAAAGATTTGCGAACATGGGCAGAAAGGAGAAGACCTAACCTACGTTTTGGAGCTTAGAAGTATGGCGGATATTGGTCTTATAGGATTTCCTAACGCTGGCAAAAGCACCCTGTTAAATGCAATAACGCGTGCTCGTCCAAAAATTGCGCCTTACGCTTTTACCACCTTACAACCTTACGTCGGCATGGTTCAATATTCTGATCACATGCAAATAGCGGTAGCGGATTTACCAGGCATAATATCCGATTCCCATCGGAACAGAGGCTTAGGCATACAGTTTCTCAAACATGTCGAACGTTGCCTAATTTTGATCTTTCTTTTGGACGCCAGCGCCGCATCCCCCTGGTTGTATTATGAAAATCTTTTGTTTGAATTAGGACAATTCAACAAAAAATTGCTGGATTATCCGAAAATTATTGTCGCCAATAAAATTGATAAAATAGAAGCGCGAAATAACCTCCCGGAATTAGAAAACAAAATTGATAGCCCCATTATAAAGATTAGCGCCAAACACGGCACAAACTTAGAAGAACTTTTGAAAGTAATGCGTAAAATCTATGATACCTGCAAGCCAAGTGCAGAATGGTGATTTATAAATTTTATTTCAAAATAGTATCAATAAATAAACTTTTTAGTAAGATTTAATTTTTTGATTTAAAGTCCTTCATCAGATACTGGTAACCAGAAAGCCATATTCGTACAAGCGGACGCTAATAGCATGTACTTTGGGTTAAACTGAACACATTGCACAGGGCCTGGGTGGTCTCCATTCAAAACACAAACTTTATAACCAGTATCTGCATTCCAAACGTGAACACGACCGTCGGTGCTACCGGAAAATATGAACTGCGAATCAGGACTGAAGCTTGCCTCAATTGCGACGCCCTTATTATTTGGATAACCCGTAAACGTTTGCAAAGGTGTTCCGTGAAAAGCATCTACCAAACGTATAATAGAGCCATTTGTGCTAATTAGTATAGTTTTGCCGTCACGTGAAAATTTCAGGCCAGTCCAATCGCACTCTTTCTCCTGATTCAACTTGAAAGTTACAAATGGTCCTTTGTCAAAAGATCTCAAATCATATAATTTGATACTTTCCGAATTCACACCAGCTGCAAAAATTAATCCCTCGGGGTCGTAAGCGGCTACTGGACGGCCAGATAAGTGCATAAGACCTTGGCAATTAGGCGAACGTAAATCCCATAGTCGCAAAGTTTTATCCAAAGAACCAGATAGAAATGTATCTTCGACTGGCGATATGCATAACGAAATCACTTTCTTTGTATGACCCGGAAAATATCGCAAGTACTTGTTGTCGTGAAGGCTTAAGTACCTAATAGTATCATCTACTTTAGTTGAACTGTGAATAGCGGTGTTATTTGCATGAGTAAAATGTATAAGATCAACGCCGTATTTCTTTGAATTCACCGTACGTGACTGTGTTCCTTTTTCGCAATCGTAGATAACTATTTGATCGTCCTCACTGCAGGAAATCAAGTGTTCACCGTTCGGAGAGAAGTCAATAGCGTTTATTTTGTCGGTATTTTCCCTGAATACTTTTGCAACTTTAAAGCTACGCACGACCGGATCAATTAGTTTCATTTTCATTATGAATGCTTGTCTTTCTTTGCAGTGTTTCCGACTTTGAAATTCTAACAAAATTGGACATTAAATTGAAAAACGAAACGATTGTCAACAAAATATTAGTGCAGTGCTACCAAAATTTTAGTTTTTCTATCAATTTAGGGATGAATGGTTGCAATTTACTGACAATCAAAATTCACCTCAGCTTCAATCGATAATTCAGCAAAAGCTCGCTGAAAAACATGTTACGTTTTCAAGAATAACCCAGAATTGCAATTTGTTTTCCTATACGGAACTTAGCTAATAAAAAAGAAAACTTAAATATATAATTATGTTTAGATGTAGACTCATGCCACCATAAATAGCTTATAAATTGGTTGTTAAAATGTGATGTGTGAAGAAACACCCCTTTTTTTTATGTAATAGAAGTTTGTTACCTTTTGCCCAAATGTAATTATAACCTTTGTAGTCTTGACACTGTGTATTAATCTTATTCCTAAGTAGAAAGGGAGTCCCATGCTAACTGCATTCTTTAAAATTTTTTGTGAATATCCCTCATGCTGTGTAAAATAAATTGAAACTTGATAATTTCTCATCAATTTGTATTAAATTTTCTTTAGTATTCTTCGATAGTTCTGTCCAACTAATGTCCAACTATAT
This sequence comes from Glossina pallidipes, assembly GCA_000688715.1. Taxonomy (NCBI): domain Eukaryota; kingdom Metazoa; phylum Arthropoda; class Insecta; order Diptera; family Glossinidae; genus Glossina; species Glossina pallidipes. The sequence goes on from KK499810.1 coordinate 315,714, forward strand.
ATATAACCCGTTTATTCCCGCCAACTTGGATGTGAGAACTTAATATTAATTTATTCCTAAAAAAGAGCGTAAAGTGTTGAAATGGCATCACTAGCAATGTGTGAAAGATTGTGGTGTATTTCATTGTGATTTTTTCTTTACGGAAAAATTGTGAAATCAAATATTGAAAAAAACCTTAAAAGAGTGCTTAAATTATTTTAAAAACGAGAAAAAATTGCAGAATTTGTTGAAGAGGATAGTATATATTTTTCAGACTGTGTTATTAAAGTTCATTTACGCATATGGAAAAATAAGCTAAATGGTAACCAAATTTATACTTTTCAAATAAATTAGATCTTAGTGGAACCCTAATTTTTTTTTTATGTTGAGAAATGTATTAGGAAAGCATAAAAAGATTGGTAAGTAAAATATTGATAATCGTGAGAAAAAATAAAGAAATTGTAAAATTTAAGATTTTTTCAGTTCGTAATTTTCCTTGACTTCGGTTGCAATCAATCGTTTTTTCGTTTGTGGCTTACGACATAGCATATGTGACCAAAAAAAAAACTGCAATATGAAATGCTATTTAATAAGTTTGTTATTGAATTTGTGCACCGTTCTAATATACACTTTTGCAGAACTGTTTAGAGTGACAATAATGTGTGTATTTCTTTTTTTATCGTTTGTTGAAAGTCTGCTCTCATTTCGAATATCCCACCTTCATCTAATTACAATATTTGGAATACATCCACGCTTCTATCTATATAAAATTATTCTTTAGCTTGCATATAAGCTCACCCTTGCTATATATTGTTTTTGTTGGTTTTTATTGCCAGTTTTTTACGTCGCATGTGTGTGCTCTGGATTGCATTACGTTTGAAAGAAATATTGTGAAGATGTTAGTAAAATGGCTGAATGCCGTTATTACTGGTGAAATGTTTTATTGAGTTTACAGCTTTCATAATCTGTAGATGCCGTATAAAATAAAAACTTTTTTTAATCAAAGATTCGAATATATTTTGACTATCTATACAGGAGAGTTTAGAGTTCGGAAATTTTCCTTAAATCATAAAAAAAAATACGCACATGGAAGGAATACGGATTCAAGCATTTTGAAAAGTTTTATGATCAAATTTGTTCCCTTTTTATATAACATAAGTAAATGTCGTTCCAGTTAATTTCGCTAATAAATAAGACATGTTAATATCGGTTGTAATTTAATTGCCGACATGTTTTCCTCAATCATTATCGCAGAAAAATCACGTGCATTTCTTTCCATTTGCCAAATATTTGTAACAAAGAAATATGCATAGAACTTGTTACACACAAGCATATATTTTCTTGAGTCGTCACGATTATGGACTTCAAACTTTGCTTTAAATACCTTTTTACATGTGTGTACATGTAATATTTGAAAGAAAAATAATTATTAACAAATAAAAACACTATTGTTGGTCCATTGAATATTTTATACCACCCTATAATTGTTCATATAACAACATAAGGCTTTATATGGGGACCAGTCAGATTCGACCCATTTTCAATAGCATTCGTTTTCGGACTAGCACGCTTCAGTGAAACAAAATTCATCAAAATATTTCAAAAATTGCGGCCTGTCACTTGAAGACAAAAAAAGAGAAGGCGCGCTGATGGATTGGCAGACTCAAATTGATTCAGAAAGTGATTCCGCATCGATCGGTATATCTTAAGCCCTTCAGTCTGCACGAACTTAATATACCACTTTACGAGGAGTGCTGTGCAGTATAAAATGTTAGCTTTCCGGAATAGAATCTTTCTTAGACTGAAGCACTCATAGAAAGGATTTTCCTTTGTGTAGTGTATCTTTTTATTATTGTTCTCTCTGTTTGATGTGACTACGACTAACACATTAAGGTCTTGTCTGTGGAAGAGCAAACTATTTTCAAAATTTTTCCTTTCGTTGTTCTTTTATTCCTTTTCTTCCCCTTTTAAATGCAAAAATTATTTATGCTTGGAAATATTCCTTTAATTTTTTACAAACAAAGCATTGTCAATCGACGAAAATATACAGCAATATCCCCTAACGAAATAGTGTTGCTTTGTTTTACATATTTATACATTTATGATTCTGATTTATCGTAGACAATTCCTATGAATATGCGGTGCATACATGTGGGATAAAACGATTAAAATCTTTTCCTTTATTCAAAACACTTTCTTGATTAGATTTTATAATTTTTATATATAAGGCAATAAAAGATGAAATACCTATTAATGCATAATAATTCTTCATTTGTTTCAGATTTTTAAATACTTTCTTAGTTCAATTTAAAGACGAAGTTCTTTTTGAAGTCAACTTACAGGGCGCAACTTAATCGAAAAGGTATGTTCTCTGTTATGAAAAAAAGTCTGGTACGCACATATCAACTGCTATAAATATACATCTATAATGTGTTATTATTATTATTATTATTATTATTATTATTGTTATTATTATTATTATACATTAGGTTCAAATAATATTTGTGTTATGAGCTAGGCGGGATTTCGTCGTAAAACTGTACAAACATACAAACATTGTTCGATGATTGCTTAAGTTGGCGGAAATTTAAGATTTACTTCAAGGCACTTTAACATAAATTACGCGCTTACTAATCATGGATTGATTAGCCCCGTTTTTGCACAGAGTTAAGAAAGATTGGAAAATTATTTAGTTCATTTGACGTCTAGGAAAATTAATAATTTTCACATTTTTTAGTTTACTTCTTTTTATTTATTGTGAACGAGCTTTTGAATAGGCATTACGAATTTTCGAACTCTGGAAATCGAGTATGAGTGTGTGTGTGTCAAAACCTGAGGCGTATTTGTAATAATATTATGGATGATTGATGGAATTTGTCACCGCGCAGATGTATTCGTCGGGGCGTCCAATGAATCGGTCTAGTGTTATTTACATTTTTTCTTATTCTTGACATCTCCGCAGTGTTCTTATTTTACAAATTCACTGCCGACTCTAAAAATTAACATTTTTTGTTTATAATAAAAGATAAAAAATTAAAGAGCTTTAGCTTATATTTCAAAATTTTCAAATTTTTTTTTTTAAAGCTTTCACTTTCAACAAAATTGTATTTGAATTGACATTTACCAGTTCTCCGATCAATTGCAGATGGGGGACGTAGATCCAGAGACACTCTTAGAATGGCTGTCTATGGGCCAGGGAGATGAGCGTGATATGCAATTGATTGCATTGGAGCAACTCTGTATGCTTTTGTTGATGTCAGACAATGTGGACCGATGTTTTGAAAGGTGATATTTATTTTGTATACTTTTTTCACTTTACGAATGATTTCTTTACGTTTCGTAGTTGCCCACCGCGCACTTTTTTACCGGCTTTGTGCAAAATATTTTTGGATGAATTGGCACCGGAGAATGTACTGGAAGTAACTGCCCGTGCTATTACCTATTATTTAGACGTGTCAGCCGAATGTACACGACGCATCGTTGCTATTGATGGTGCGATCAAGGCAATTTGCAATCGTCTAGTTGTCGCCGATTTATCCTCGCGTACTTCGCGCGATCTGGCAGAACAATGCATTAAAGTACTGGAATTGATATGTACACGCGAAGCAGGTGCGGTTTTTGAAGGTGGTGGTCTTAATTGCGTTTTGTCATTTATACGAGATTGCGGATCACAAGTTCACAAGGACACTTTGCATTCTGCCATGTCTGTAGTATCCCGTCTGTGTACAAAAGTTGAACCAAATTCTCCTTGCATTCAAAATTGTGTAGAAAGTCTAAGCACTTTGCTACAACATGAAGACCCCATGGTCGCTGATGGTGCTCTCAAGTGTTTTGCATCAGTCGCCGATCGTTTCACTCGTAAATGGGTGGATCCAGCACCGCTGGCTGAGTATGGTCTAGTAAATGAGTTGTTGAAACGGTTGAGCAATGCTGCTGGACCTAACTCGGCGCCAACAGCAGGTGGTACGACTCCAACTGCAGGTGGTCCCTCCACTTCTGGTTTGCAAAACGAAAATTTGACTGCCAACGTGCCCAATACAATTCAGAAAAATCAATCGGCAGAGCCTAATCGTTCTTCACAATCCATATCGACGACAATATCATTACTGTCCACGCTATGTCGTGGTTCACCATCCATTACTCACGATGTCCTGCGTTCTCAATTGCCGGACGCTATCGAACGTGCTCTTAAAGGTGATGAACGCTGCGTGTTAGATTGCATGCGGTTGGCAGACTTATTATTACTTTTATTGTTTGAGGGTCGGCAGGCATTGAATCGCGTAGGAAATACAGGAGGGCAAGGACAATTAGTTTCAAGAACTCGTCGCAGTGACTCAACTGTGGAACGCACTCATCGGCAGCTAATCGACTGTATACGTTCAAAAGATACAGAAGCCCTTCAAGAGGCTATAGAATCTGGGGGCATTGATGTAAATTGTATGGATGATGTTGGTCAAACACTTCTTAACTGGGCTTCGGCCTTTGGTACATTGGAAATGGTCGAGTATTTGTGCGAGAAGGGCGCCGATGTTAATAAGGGTCAACGAAGCTCTTCACTTCATTATGCAGCTTGCTTCGGTCGGCCAGGAATTGCGAAAGTTCTTCTCAAATACGGCGCTTACCCCGATTTACGTGATGAGGATGGTAAAACGCCCTTGGATAAAGCTCGCGAACGTTCTGACAATGGACATCGTGAGGTAGCTTCTATACTACAATCGCCGGGCGAATGGATGGCTGCTGGTCACGGATTAGGTAACAAGGATGGCAGTGACGAAAATTCTAGCAAAGAACCACGTGGGGACCCCGAAATGGCTCCTATCTACTTAAAATTATGTTTACCAATGTTCTGTCGCACTTTCCAAGGTACTATGTTAAGCAGTGTACGAAGGGCTAGTTTGGGATTAATTAAGAAGATGGTTCAATATGCCCAACCAACAGTCCTAAAAGGTCTTTGTGAACCGCAACAGCTTGAAAGCAGCGTTTCGACTTTTCCCACTGCGACTACTGCAAACAATTTAGGAACATTGCTGGTTGAAGTTGTAGCTAGCGTGCTTGATAATGAGGTAAGTGGCACAAACCCTGTAATTTAATTTACATATACGCAAAAGAATGTAAGGCGGAAAATCAAAAACATTGAATTAATCGATATTTTTTCGCATTTATTTTATAACCATATCCTTAAAAAAATGTTGGTGATATTTACAATAGATCAGCTATAGTTGGCCACCTTTCAGAGCGAATGATAACGGCTTGTTGACGTCCTTCTGCGCAAAACCAGCACGAGCGGATCCTCGTTTCATTGTGCCTATGGAATCGAAAGCATATAATGGGGTAACCGATCTTTCCTTTGGGTTGCTTGAGTGTCTGACACCTCTTATCATATTCTAACCTTCATTTTTGTCGCTTTCCACTCCACCTTCATTCGATCATTATCAATGAATTGAAAAAATGTTTTTGAGTTTCCAAAAAATGAATTTTTGAATGAAGTTATTGGAAAATTCCTTTAAAGACGTCCAGCGTCTTAAATTTTATTTTGTTTGGTATAAAAAAGTGACTAATATTATCTTTTATAACTATCCTAATTTTGCAATAATAGTAAATTTGGATTTTTAGTGAAAAATATAAATTTTTTCGGAAGAAAAACTCTGCCAAAATCGAAATTTAGGCGGATTGATGTATGAGATTCGAATTTTATTAGGCAATCAACGCAATTTGTATAATTAATGTTCCCGACGGCAAATCATGACAGACAAACTCGAAGCAGTTCCGCCATTTTGAACATATCGAGTTGACATAGGGATGCTAACAGAAGAAAAATACTTACGAAATAAAATACGGATTAAAGGCATATATTTAGGTCAAATCTTTTTTTTTTATAAAACAAAGTTAAGCATTTATTATATACGGCCCAAAGCTTGCTTCGTATTTGTGCACTATTTCGTAGCGGCACGTGTGAAACGTTTCCTAAGTTTGAAATTTGCGGAAAAAATTTGATTATCAAGATGCTCATCGCTTTGCATACCAGATACCAGTCAAAAATCTCTATTTATTATACCATTCTCTTCACTTATAAGAATATATTGAACTTGCGCGTACGCTACCTAGTGAGAGAGATCCACTTTTTATTATGTCCATCAACTCAGAATTATTATCTTCCTGTTAGGCTTTTCCTTCATAGATTTTTATGTTAATCTAAGTCGAATCAATTTTACGAACACGTTTCTCTACCACGACGCCATACTTTAAAATACGATAAAATCATTGCATATTAATTGAATTTGGACAATTGCGATGAGATGGAACCATAATAAATAATCTCGCATATAACCTTTGTTATAGAACCAACCCCCAGTAGAGCCTTAAAGTCTAATTTTTGGTATTCTATGATAAAAATTACCATAATGTAGTGATAGTGACATACAAATTGACTGTTGTAAGTTTGGACGAAATTTTATGAAGAATTGCATCAGGCGAAAAGCATGTAGGGCAGTCGGCCATGCTTGACTTTAACGTTTTAAGCTGTTGGCTATTTGTTATTCACTCGATTCATTCAATTTTCGATACGGATTTGTGTGCATAAGCGCAGTATTTTTATTGTTTGTGCTACTTAGCTTATTAAATAATTAAAAACAGGGGCTGACAACATAAGATTGTCATTCCCTTAAAAGAATGCCTTAATTAGTTTTGGCATGTGAAAAGATTGAAGGTCATATCTATAAAAACAGTAAGCTCTCGCTTAAAATAAAGCTAATTGTATCTGAATGAGTAGTTTTGCTGCCTAAGAAGTATATCGAGCGCTTACTAGACACCGTCCAAAGTAGCTAAATTAAGTTCGTCCTAAGACGAACATTAGATTCCCAAAATTGTGGTTTTGAGTTTTATTGCTTGGAAATAAACGGGTGTTAAAGCTTTGATTGTTGTATTATTTTCTTATTAAAAAATGGAATGTGTTTTTGATTTTCCCTTGACTTGAATTCTAAGAGCAAATAATAAAAATTAAGTTTCATGTATAACTTATTAACCTTTTGCAGGACGACGATGATGGTCACTTAGTTGTACTTACTGTAATCGAAGAGCTTATGAGTAAAACTCAAGATGAATTCCTCGACCATTTCGCTAGATTAGGAGTGTTCTCCAAAGTGCATGCTTTAATAGAACCCGAGACTGAGAGCGATGCAATTCCGGCCACTAATAATACAATAACAGCGACGCCTGATGAACAGAATGTGGTGGCGGCTAATGCACCACCACCACCACCACCACAACAACAACAACAACAGCAACAACCACAGCCAGGTATAAGATTCAATTTGGCTTTATTTTTTTTTGCATAAATATTTTGCATTGCATTTTAAGGGGAAGATGCTATGGAAGATGCTAAAGAAATACTTCAAGGAAAAGCATATCATTGGCATGAGTGGAGTGTTTGCCGTGGCCGTGATTGTTTATATGTTTGGTCAGATTTTGCAGCCTTGGAATTATCGAATGGATCTAATGGTTGGTTTCGTTTCATACTTGACGGTAAATTGGCCACCATGTACTCAAGTGGCAGCCCAGAGAACGGCAACGACAGTTCTGGTAAGTAGTTTTACTCATACTTACTTCACAGATATGCGTTTTTCTTTTTCTTATAAACATTACAATAATATTTAGACGTTTCACACAATCATTCAAAATTCAGTTTAATTAGAATTATACCACATATTAAATGTAAATACGGCTTCTCTGTATATTGTTGCGAAGATCAACAAGATCTCTGTCTCGTTTCTCCTTGAATTTTGAAATCTCAACTCTATTGTTTTTGATTAATTCATTAATATGTGTGTATGTGGATTTTACGATATTTTACTTTTATAATTAAATTAGTATTTCCGTAATGTAAGTTAAATTGTAATGTTTTTTTTTTGTTTTGTTTTAATATTCTAGTTTCGGGTTATTTTGGGCTTTATTTCATTCTATTCGGGTTTCTGTTGTCGTTGTTGTTGTTGTTACTGTATTTGTTGTTACTTTCTAATGATTTCTTTTTGATTGATTTTAATTTGACCAAAAAAAAACTTTACGAAACCTATCTTTATGTCTTAGGGAGGGGACGTGGCATGGATTCGTCAAATAGTGAAGGTGAGAATATTAAATTTGGTTAATTTTTTTCTTTGTAACGTAATGTGTGTTTTTTTTGTTTTTTATTTTTATATTTATTTAACATCCATCGTTTGCGTTTATATCTAATGAAAGTAACAGAATAACATTTCCAAATTTTCGTTTTACTAACTTTCGGGAACTTGATTAAAAAACAAACTAAATTATATGTTGTACATTTATCTAAAGCGTAGGCTGTGCAGGCTTTTTATTTCTAAATCTGGATGGGTAATCGATATATGTACGTGTAAGTTCATCATCAAGCAAACACAAATTATTTAATTTACTCAGCTATATAAAGTTAAATACTCATCTGGAATTGTTACCACATTGCGAAACGATAATACGACAGTGGTTAGATGTAGTTGTAGTAAAAAATGAGGAAAGCGTTTACTACCATTCAAATAAACTTTATGCACAATGGCAACAATTAATGATTTCCAAAGTCCTCTTTATTAAACATGTTCATTTGAGTTACAAGGGTATATTAAGTTTGTGTGGATATATGCAACTTCCAGAAGAATTTTTATTATACCGACAAATCCAGAATAATTTTCTGAATCTATTTAAGTGTCTCTATCCTTCTGGCAGTCTGTCCTGTGTTCTTGGGTTCACACTTCAGGCCGCAAATTTTGGAGATATTTTAATGAAATTTGGTACACGGGCATGTTTTGATCCAAAGGCGAATTCTACTGAAAATGGATCTTCGAATACTTCCAATATAACACTTTATTTTAAAAAGTTACTGTATGAATAACTGTATTAGGCGAAGTGGCGTAGGGTGGGCCGTTGCCCGTTATAGTGTTCTTACTTGTTTTAAAACTATGAAATTGGTATGCATCTAAAGTCTATCGTTCCAGTATTCTCTACTGGAATAGGAAGGTTTTGTGTCAATTAAATGTAGCTATTGGATGTTAACACATAGTTCCAAGGAGAAGTGTGACTTACAATGAACAAGACAGATCGGTATTTAGCGTAAAGCGAATTTTTTTGAGAACGGGTCTGAGCTACAGGATTAATTACAATGATTAAAGCATTTACAGTACGACCCATAAAAACAAACCTTAATCTGAAGCCAATACATAGTTTCCCCCTTCTTTCCAATCTCGTTTAAATTACTATTGCCCTGTCGGCTGTCAATAAATAAAATAAATAAAAAAAAAATAAAAATAAGAAAAACGTATGAATAACCAAAATAAAAGTAAATGAAAAAATATAAAAAATAAAAAACTTATTAAAAAATAAACAAATTAAATTTTATGTGGATTATGCACGTCGACGAAAATCATCAAATTAAGCCTATCGGTGCTTTGCCATTACTATAATCTAATAATACTGTTGGCTGGAAATAACTGCAAAGCTTTCAAATATTTGTTAGCAGTTTGTTTTGCCAAATACTATACAGAATATGTATGCTTAATGTCCTGAAGGTTTTAGCCGTGAACTAAGATTTCATGAACGCATATTTTAATAACAAAAAATTCATAAATAGATATGTAAAAACAGTACAACCGAACAAGGACGACCATTAAATGTCTTACACCACTTCATTGAAGGCAATTCTTTCTGTACTTTTCTCATAAAGTACCAAAAATTGTTGTATCTTTCTACGCAAAACCTCTTTCATAGGGGCCCTGATAGACGAAGTATGTAAACTGACGTTCTCATCTTTCTTCTTATATTTTCGTCATAAATTACTAATCCTTAAGCCTTATAAAAGCTTACATTTGAACAGAAATCATGTATAGGGCGTAGTCTACAAAATAGAACTATGTGGTCCAAATATACTTAATAATTATTACGTTCATTTTAAAAGTTGCGAATTCCAATTTGAAGACAAAATACGTGGACAAACATTAGACGGGCCAGAAATCGATTCATAAACTGATTCTATATAGTAGAAAGTGAGTGGTCTGGATGTTACATGCCTTTGCACAGACAAAATGCCATGAGTCACAAGTTGTGTAGGATACAAAGAGATCAATATATCAATATATATGTCGTTTGTACATATGTATAAATCAGCATACAGTCGGTCATTATGTTTGACTTTTATTTTCTAGATTATGCAAAGCGCATATGTTTTTCTTTTGTTTCGCTCTTGAACGTGTTCAGATTATTTGAATCGACTAAGAATCAAGTCGGTTTGCTGTCACCCCTACGTTTTTATATTCAGCAGGCAGATTGTAATTTTCGAGACATTTTAAACAAACTTGTTTCGCTGACATATTTTTCTCTTAGAATGAACGCTATGAAAAATGATTAGATCGGGTCATTTTTACGACCACTTTTCGTATAATGCCGTGCCCTAAAAAACAGTCGTTACATGAAAAAATTTGCCATTTTCAATATTTCATGACGAAAATTTGTAACAAGTTACAATTTTAGTGTAATGGTATGGGCGGGACCACCTTTAACACGCATTTTTTTATGAAAGCATTTAGAAACGATAATCGTTTATACAACAAGAAATTGTAATTTTTTGTATTTCCTAAAAAAAAAAAAAAAATTTACATATAAATGCAATAAATATGCCAGGTATGGATTGCATTGGCTTCATTTATGGACTTCCTCTCGCCTAAGGGTTCTCATGAAAAGTAAGTCAGTCTTCACGTGGCAAGAAGGAGTAATTTTTGCTACAAAAATAACTATATCGAATCGACACCCCAGAAGTCCATGGTTGATGGGTTATGTATGCAAGATGAATGTTTTATAATTAACGCTTGATGATGGATATTAAAATTTATATCAAACATTCTTTTCATTTCATGATTTGCGATATATTAAATAAATCTTGTACTGTTCATTAATAATATTAATTAGAAAATTAGCTAAGCATGTCTAACGAATTGTTATGTATAATATTAATCCAGTAGTAACATGCCATTTACCTTTTATAAATTCGATAAAGATGACGTATTCCTTTCCAACCTTAATCCAATTAATTTGAACAAAGATACTCATATCGAACTATTTGAAATTACTATTTCGAAAACGTTAACTTATAACTTCAGATAATAAAACTTAAAAAAAAAAAACAAGAAAACAAAAAAACTGTAATCAGAACTGAACACTCAACTCTCGGTTACATTTTAAACGATTAATAGAGTAGAAGAGCATTTTAATAAACATTTGATTTCACAACATACATACATATATTTTTTGACCTAACACTTTTCTTTCATCTAACTGCTTTCTCTTTTTTTTTAAGAAAATTTCGTTAGAAAAAATATCAGATATTCGCTGTAGCAGCAACACATAATAACATCGAATTTTGGTTGTTTATGGTTTATCCGCAAATTATTGTTATTTTTTCTTTGTTTTCCACAAGTGACCAAGCGCAGCTGCTTGATATTTTTTCCATTTTCTTAAAATTTTACCAGTTAGACTGAGGAAAATTTATAGTCTTCAAACACCCTTACACACTTATTGGTTGTTATGAATATCGTGTAACGACTTGAATACACGTCTTGCGTAAAGTGAAATGCGTTGAAAAGCAACCAAGAATATATATTCGGCTTTGGCCGGAATCCTTTTGTAAATCACTATTTGTTCTAACGAATCTTAAATCAAAGTATGGCCCTTCGCTTGTTGCAATGATTGTATTGTTGTACATCTTAAATAGCAAAACCGTAAAAAAAATCTAAAATAACAATAAAAGTTGCAAAGTGAAAATTTTACAATTTTAAATACTTGACATTTCAAATCATTTAGGAAATGCATTTAATAACCTAATGTAACGTAAAGTCGAAGCATCAATAAATTTAACAGGGTACTCTACCTTTAAGTACCTACTAAAGTGAAATCATTTGTTCGACTTGAGGCACTTTCGTACACATTACACATTAAAGTTAAAACGCCGGAATCCTTACTTCTTCACAATCGAACGTAATTTCTAACCTCATCAAAAATCTGAAGTGCTGTCGCAGCAATGTCTGCAGTCGTTGCACTTCTGGCAGCGTTTCGAATATTACACCTCTATGCTTTCTCAAAGTTTTCAGGAATAGTTACAATAGTACGAAATCGTTGGAACATCTAAGGCTAATTAAGTTAACAATTTAAAAGGTTTCAGTCTGGCAAGACCGACCTCAAATTTGCTGAAAAGTTCCGCACAAAACACCTAAAGACAAGCTAAACCGTCAGGCAAAGCCGAACATTAAACATTCTACACAGCACTTCTTTTAGTACTATTCTCCAGCTATTTTCATCATAAAAATTAAAACTTATGGCCACATACACTCTTATCTTTCACTAGAGATCACTTGTTTTCTCTTAGTGTAGTAAAGTAATAGAAACAGCACAATATTACTATATAAAACCTTCCTTTTGTGAGAATGTGTGGCAACATGCGAAGTGTTCATAGGAATGGCTCGATCCAATATGTTTTGCATGGTTCAGTTTGCGCGTTAAAGCGGGGTCAGCGTGCCTTTACATTGAACACATAGGCAGAGATTAGATAGACAGATAGACGAACAGATTCATCATGCGAGTTCAGAAAATTGTTTTGAATCGTTTTTGTTTCGTTGGTATAATCAAAGGTTTACCTATCTCAAGTCATTTTGGTCATTGCATACATCCGTACAAATTTAACATACACCTATAAGTGCAGTATAAGATAAACCAATTAATAAGAAAAGATTTTTATTACTTTTAGAAATTCTCCCCTTACTTTACGAACGTGTATATACATCGAATGACTGTGAACTAAGATTTGTCATGTAAACGGCTTGGTTTGCATTGTGACTAACTGCTAACTTTTCGTTTCAATTTTAATTCCATTGTTTCAAGAAGAATGTCACTCAGGTGATTACCTTTTAAATTGCGAGAAATTCTTAGGAAAACCTAACCCACACTACCATTGATTAAATAACGTTTTTTAAAGTGAATGAAACTCATATATAAAACCGAAATTCAAAAAATCCTATCGTTGCCTGAAATTGTCAGCATTTGTTCTCTCTCTCATTCATGCATTTGAGTATTTAGAACTTTACAAGCATACTTTTAGAAATGATTTCGAATATAGTTAAAATTGCTCACATTTCGTTACGAATTTGTATATCGATCATTTGATTATTTTTAAAACTGCAGAAGCAAAGAAATAAATTTTTTTTCGATATATTATTATTTTTATATCACGAATTAAATTATCAAAATATTTATGCAGTTAATTTAAATCCATTTGTAGAAAACCGCGGCGAGTTCCTGGAGAAATTGCTTCGTGCACGTTCCGCCGTCCGAACTGGTATGCCTTCCCAGCCGATCTTGCCCTCTGTTAGTGTTTTACGCCTAGTAGTAGGAAATTGGGTGTTGCAGTCGCAGAAAGCTAATCAATTGCAAGTGCACAATACTGAAGGACACCAGGTAACCATTTTGCAGGATGATTTGCCTGGTTTCATATTCGAAAGCAATCGAGGTACGAAACATACGTTCACGGCGGAGACTACATTAGGTCCCGACTTTGCTACTGGTTGGTCAACTAACAAGAAAAAGAAAATTAAAACCAAAACAGAAGTTCAAAAAACACAAGTTAAAAACATGGCCCGAGACATCTATAATAAGTATTTCAAGGCTGCCCAAGCGATACCTCGGGGTGCCGTAGCCAAATTGACAAGCATTGTAAAGAGAATTGAAGTAGCTTTGGAGGAGCAACGGATGCCCGGTCAAACCAAGTGGCAGCATAAACTACGTGAGGCTTTGAATGATTTGTCGCAATTACTGCAGGAGGATGGTGTTGTAAGCGCTTACGAGATGCATTCATCGGGATTGGTGCAGGCTTTAGTTGCGGTACTCTCAAAGAATTACTGGGATAACGGCTTGTCGCGTAGCAAAATGAATAAAATGCAAAAACAACGAGTTGCCATTTTCAAGCAATGCATTCTCAATAACGAGGATTCAACAAAAGGCAATAATACAGCCTCTATATTAGTCCAAAAACTAGTAGCAGTTCTTGAAAGTACTGAAAAGCTGCCTGTGTATTTATATGATGCACCGGGATCGGGTTATGGTCTGCAGATACTCACTAAACGTTTACGTTTCCGGTTGGAGCGAGCAGCTTGTGAGACTACTCTTTTTGATCGCACTGGCCGAAATTTGAAAATGGAACCTTTAGCAACTGTGGGCCAATTGGCCAAATATTTGTTAAAAATGGTAGCTAAGCAATGGTACGATATGGATCGAGGGACTTTCTTATATTTAAAGAAATTAAAGGAACACAAACAGGGCATGGTCTTCAAGCATCATTACGATTTCGATGAGGAAGGTCTCATCTACTACATCGGTTCAAATGGAAAGACATGCGAATGGGTCAACCCAGCTCAATACGGGTTAGTGCAAGTAACAAGTTCTGAAGGGAAAACATTACCTTACGGTAAATTGGAAGATATCCTATCGAGAGATAGTATTTCTGTCAATTGTCACACGAAGGACAATAAAAAAGCTTGGTTTGCTATAGATCTTGGCGTTTATATAATTCCCAATGCGTACACTCTACGACACGCTCGCGGTTACGGTCGTTCCGCGTTGCGTAATTGGATGTTACAAGGCTCCAAAGATGGCGTAAATTGGATCACCCTGGTCACTCATACGGACGACAAGAGTCTTGTTGAACCGGGCAGCACTTCAACGTGGCCTATAGTGTGCGCACCGGATGAGAATCAAGGTTTTCGTCACGTTCGCGTACAACAAAATGGTCGGAATGCTTCTGGTCAGACACATTATCTCAGTTTAAGCGGTTTTGAGATATATGGACGAGTAGTAAGTGTATGCGAAGACATCGGCAAGGGAGCTAAAGAAGCCGAAGCTAAAATGCGGCGTGAACGTCGACAAATCAGAGCTCAACTAAAACATATTACAACTGGAGCTCGTGTAGTGCGAGGTGTAGATTGGCGCTGGGACGACCAAGATGGATGCTGTGAAGGCACCGTCACTGGTGAAATACATAATGGTTGGATTGACGTTAAATGGGATCATGGTGTTAGAAATTCATATCGCATGGGTGCTGAGGGCAAATATGATCTAAAGCTGGCGAATAGTGAAAATCTATCCATGTTTGAAGGTGGTACATCGGTAGCGCCATCAACTGTAAATACAGGAAAAAAATTTGACAAAGGAATCTCACTGAACTCGCGAAAGTCCAGCTCTACTCCTTCTCTGCCGGAAGCCACAGAAATTAATAGAAATTCTGAGGGTCCACCCGACCAAGCAGCGTCTGCCGACAATTTAGCTTGGAAGCAAACTGTGGAAGTTATCACTGAGGACGTTTTCTCTTCAGCAAAATCGCAGATGCTAGCTGCGGGTTCTGGTACCGGAAGTGGTGGAGATGAAAATCAGTTGGTGCCGAGCAAAGGTGCGGCCACTGGACCGAACGTGGGTATATCGACAGCTCCTACGTCAACACTTCTGCGAGAGCGTGATAATATAACCGACTTGTCAACTATAAACAATTCTATGCAAGCCATTAATGCGAACGTAGCATCCGACCTCGCCACAATAACAGAGAATTTGGCATTGAACGACAATCAGCCCGGCGAGTTGGGAAACAATACGAATACGGGCAATAAAAATAACTTGGCTTCTATATTTGCTTCAAGTTCCTCCTCAGGAACATCATGTGAAGTCAATAATAAGATGAATGCAAATAACTCTGCGGGGCCTGGTTTAAGTAAGAATCTGTTGGTAAACCTTCGGTCAAGTAGTTCAGCCAGCCAACGCGTATCGCAATTTTCATCCGAAGCTCTTGAAATGATTGATAAAATGCGCGAAGGCGTTGACATGTTGCGAAATAACACGAATAATATATTATCATCTGACATTTTGTCGCTACCTGCAGCCAATTTGTTGTCCCAAACCGCGATAAAGTCAGCAGCAAGAGTGGATGCAGGCGAGATTACATCTAATGTTGAATGCTCTCCGAATGTGCACATCAATACAAATATGACAAATAATGTCGACACAGTTTTGCAAAGCGAATCTTGCGGCGACGATCCTAAATTAGTTGCGGTGTCCTATGGCGACCAGTCTAGCAGCGTTAATGTATCGATTAATGGTCAGCAATCATCACAAAATGTTCAAAACGCAGAAGTAAATGAAGCAGTAGTTTCTGTTTCGGTATCGAATCAAATGAGTGTCAGTGTACCAAACTTAACTACCACATCGGTGTCAGAAGCTCAATCCCAGTCAGAAACTTCGGCACATACTGGACTTTTAGAAACCTTCGCCGCTATGGCCAGACGACGAACTTCACAAGGCACAAACTTACAGAATAATCAAATGATAAACTCATCAAATTCTAACTCGAACGAGCGAAATAATCAAAATTCAAGTGGAGCTAATACGTTCTTTCCCAGAGGACCTAATTCCGTTACAAGCTTGGTTAAGCTAGCGCTTTCATCGAATTTTCATTCGGGCTTACTAAGTACGGCTCAAAGTTATCCCAGTTTATCGTCAAACAATGCAGCTAATACCGCAAACACAAACATAAGTTCTGGCACTGGTAATGCATCGAATGGTCAACAGACGCAAGCGTCCATAAATCCGGCACTAACAATGAGTCTCACTTCGACTTCAAGTGATAGTGAACAGGTGTCATTGGAAGATTTTTTGGAAAGTTGCAGAGCGCCTGCTTTGCTAGGAGATATGGATGATGATGACGAAATGGAAGAAGATAACGACGACGAAGAGAATGAAGACGAGTATGAGGAAGTCGGTAATACGTTGCTGCAAGTAATGGTCTCGAGAAACTTGTTAACTTTTATGGATGATGAAACTTTGGAAAATCGTCTAGCCGGCGTCGCGAAACGTAAATCTTGGGATGATGAGTTCGTATTGAAGAGGCAGTTTTCAGCTTTAATACCAGCCTTCGATCCTAGACCAGGTCGAACCAATGTGAACCAGACCTCCGATTTGGAGATCCCTGCACCAGGGACTAGCTCCGATTCGGTAAAATCTAATGAACAAGAGCCCTTGCAACAACCCGTTTTAGCTTTATCCTTGCGAGGGCCGAGTATAGGAGGAGTTGCTGACGTCCAAATAGAGTTAGTTAACAACGATTGGACTATCTTTAGAGCAGTGCAGGAATTGTTACAAGCTTCACAGCTTAGTAAAGCAGACAAGTTTCGCAAAACTTGGGAACCCACCTACACTATTGTTTACAGAGAAATTCAACCCAACGTAATACACGAAGGAATAGAAACTGATGAGGGACCAAACACGCCGGTTGTTTCCTCAAAGAGCGGCGCTTCGACTTTGTCACCAAATTCGCCAATTCGTGGCGATTTTATTACATCTGAAAATGTCAACTGTTCCGTAGAAGATGTCCTACAATTGTTGAATCAGGTGAACACGCTTAATCAGGCTACCTATGATGCAGTTGATATTAATGATAGCATTAGCAATTATCTTCCGTCAGAACTCTTTATGAGCAAAAAAATTACAAATAAATTGCAGCAACAAATTCAAGATCCTCTAGTATTGTCGAGTAATTCTTTACCTACCTGGTGTGAGGATCTCAATCAATCTTGTCCCTTCTTGTTTCCTTTTGAAACAAGACAACTATATTTCAATTGCACAGCGTTCGGAGCCTCTCGTAGTATAGTTTGTCTTCAGTCCCAGCGAGATGTGACTTTGGAGCGTCAACGTATGCCGGGTTTGAGCCCACGCCGCGATGATCAGCATGAATTCAGAGTAGGTCGTCTTAAGCACGAACGCGTTAAAGTTCCACGCAATGAAAACTTATTAGAATGGGCAATGCAGGTGATGAAGGTGCATTGTAATCGCAAATCTGTTCTCGAAGTGGAGTTTTTAGGTGAAGAGGGTACCGGCTTGGGACCTACCTTAGAGTTTTACGCACTAGTAAGTGCTGCATAACATCTTTCTTGTTATTGAATTTTCATATGTATGAAATTTTCGGTTTTGCCCTTACAGGTAGCAGCGGAACTTCAACGTTCCGATTTATGTATGTGGCTGTGTGATGATGAACACATGCAAAATGAACTTTACGAAAATGAAGAACTTACATTAAATAAGGACGACGCCAAACCAATCGGCTATTATGTGAATCGTCGTGAAAGTGGACTTTTCCCAGCGCCACTGCCACAAGATTCTGAAGTTTGCGATCGGGCTTCTAAATATTTTTGGTTTTTAGGCGTTTTCATCGCAAAAGTTTTACAAGACATGCGTCTGGTGGACTTGCCACTTTCGGACTCTTTCCTGCAATTGTTATGCCACAATAAAATGCTTTCCTCATCGACCGGTCAATTACGAGCAAAAACAGTCGGTTCGGATGATCTGATGGCATCGTCGATAATATCGGAAGATTCCGAATTAGCCGATTCTTGCTCAAAGTTATTAGGACGCCCTGACATTAAGTGGTATGATGGTATATTGTCATATGAAAACTTAGCCGAGATTGATCCTATACGGTATGAGTTCATTAAGGAATTGCAAGACTTATTGAGCCGCAAACAAGCTTTTGAAACTGATATGAATATTTCGAACGAGAACCGACAGGTTGCGATCGATGATCTTAAACTTCAAATTAAGAACGGAGCTGAAGTTAAACTTGAAGATCTAGCTCTAACATTTATCTATTTACCGAGTTCATCCATTTATGGATACGAATATGCTGAATTAATACCGAACGGCGTAAACATTGACGTTACTATTGACAATCTTGAAGAATATTGTGAGGCATTAATCAACTTCTCTCTGCAAGATGGCCTTGCGAAGCAATTGGACGCTTTCCATCGGGGCTTTTGTGAAGTGTTCCCATTAAAAAAATTAGCTGCGTTTAGCCCGGCTGAAGCTCGTATGATGATTTGTGGTGAGCAGCACCCACAATGGACTCGGGAAGATCTCATTAATTATACTGAACCTAAGTTAGGTTATTCCAAGGATAGGTAATTGCAATCAATTTTTTATTCAGGTACAAGTCTCACCACAAAAAAATTTTCTCTTTTTGCACAGTCCTGGTTTCTTGCGTTTCGTTAACGTACTGATGAGCATGACGGGTCCTGAACGCAAAGCATTCCTACAATTTACAACTGGTTGTAGTAGTCTGCCACCGGGCGGTTTGGCAAATCTACATCCCCGTTTAACAGTTGTGCGTAAAGTAGATGCCGGTGATGGCAGTTACCCATCGGTGAACACATGCGTCCATTATCTGAAATTGCCCGATTATCAAACGGAAGATATTATGAAAGAACGTCTATTGACTGCAACTAAAGAAAAGGGATTCCATTTGAATTAAACCATATAGATTTGGTTCAATTAATTTCCTCACCCTATTTTTCTTTTTTTTTTTTTTACTCTCATCTTAAGCTGCAATAGATCAAAAAGAGGACTAATGACCTATTCATCCTCACCCAATCTTCAAATCATATAGAGTGTATGGGATAAAGGAGGTGCGAAAAAATTTACTTAGGGAACTTTCATTAGGCAAGAAATTTGAAAATTTTACGCACTCAAAGCCTCTCCAGAAAGCGTTTAACTACTTTAGTTTCATTTTCTATTTCACACTTTCTTATCTATTCATTTCACTTTATACTATTGTCTTTATATATGTATGTGTTTATGTATGCGAGAATATGTGCAGGTGTGAATTGACACATTTTTCGCTATTCTGCTTCTACTCTGCATTTTGAATTTTTTATATCATTGATTTCGGTTTTTCTCTTTTTTTTTAGGTATTATAAAATTTTTTACAAAAAAAAAATTATATTTATAAAACAATTTTCTTAAATACTATATTATTTCACTATTTTTCGTTCATTTAAACGGCATATTGGGTCGATTTTAATGCGAAAGCTTTGTTTCTCTAATTGTGAACGTTATTCGTGATATGAAACATGAAAAGGGGAACAAAGAATACCAAATTATCATGAATAATTTTCAATTAAAAATCATTTATATATACTTAGTAACACATTGACATTTATATATGTTACGAAACGTTTTTAATGAATTTGAAATTCTATAAAATTGAAATGTTTCTTAAATACGAAATTTTTATGTAATTAGTATCGGTTTGATTACAAGTCAATTGCGTTTCATTGAAAAACTTATATTCGAAAAATAAACTCGTAATAAATGTAGACATTGCATACTATACATATATACAAAAATATTTTCTTAATAAAAAAAAGGAAAGCAACTTCATCAAGATTTCTTCGCAGAATTTGAAAATCTAAGGAGAATAGATGAGCTCAGGATGAGCACGAGGAGGCTTATTATCAAATATTTTCATGATTAAATGATGATTAGGAACAATTTTCATATGTACATGAATATATTATTAGTATTAGTTCCTCTTTTAGGTTTTCTTTTTTAAGTGCATTAGATATCTCATCATAGCTTGAATTTCATCACAGCCGGTGGCAGCCAATTTCTCATGATTAAATTAGATAAGAAAAAAAACACATACGACCCATAAAAAATATATTGTGATTTTGAGAAAAAAGAAAAAGAAAGAAAATGAATACGGCGGATATGTTTTTAAATCTCGACTCCAGAAATTTAAATTAGTTGATACTGATATTTTTAACATAATTTTTGCAAATTACTACTATATTTCCCCCTGAACTTATCCATCACGTTATATATATTTAATCAATGAATTAGTTTTTAAGTCTTATCTTTCTAAGTGTTGATTCAACATGAAATCAAATAAAACTTATCAAATATCTAATAATCTTTTGCTAAATGTGTCAAATAATTCTCTTTTATATCACAAAATTTATTAAGATTACACAACTTATTAGACAAAATTGTTTTTTATATCGCTGGTGGTGTCGGTTTTATATTCTGCCCGTCTACGACTTTAATTATTACCATCTTTATTTACGTTAATATATAGAGCCGAAGCCTGGGCTCAGCTAATTTTTATATGGTATTGAAAGGCGATACTATGCTCGGCTGGCTTGATGAGCGCTTTTGTTCGATCAAAGCTCGATCATAGAATGTGGATGCGACTGCGGTATAACGTATTTATAATTTTGCAGGCAAATGATTTTAAAAATCATTGCCGTTGACGGTAATTGAGCAAATTCCTTTAGCGGCGTTCCTGTCGACTGTAGAGAGCTGTGGTGCTATCTGCAAGAGCCTTCTTAAGAATACGTTCGAGTGTTTTAGCATTTTCTTTGATTAATTGCGATACGTCAATCGTTTTAGTAACCGTGCGCTCAAACTCGCTCCAACAAGTAAGACTTGGTTCGTCATTTTCCTTAAAACGAATAACGTTTAGACTTGTACATCGATAAGGTGCTTTCCGAGTTTTGTCATCTTTGTTGCTAGTCGGCTGCAAATCCTTTGGATTTTCTTCTCGAGATTTGGAAGCTTCAAACTTCTGAAATGGAAGCAGTGATGAAGCAGCTTATTTAAATTTTTGATTAAATTCTTTAAAGTTTTTCATCATGATATGGCTCTATTATGAAGGCTATTCTGAAGTATCTATATGGATGAATTGCTGAAGGAATTCCTTAAAGATTCCCATTTACAACGGCAAGGAGTATATTGGACATAGTGCGTGCTGAAGTAAAACAACTAAATGGGAGAGTCTGTTCTCGTCAATCATTCCAAAATATTAAAGTAAGTTCAAAGCATAATCTCATTGAAGATTGAAAATTTTCCTTTATCGTTTCGTGGCTTCTGTGAAGTTTTTAGATTTCTTTATTAAAACTGGCTGCAGGTAATTCAAAATTATCGAGTAATCAATTAAATTTATGGGAGTCCAGTTATGAGCATTTTCAAGTAAGTCCGATTTTTTCGATTCACAATGAATCTTTAAGGAAAGCAAACCAATGTAGGATCCTAAAAAAATGAAAATTTTTGGAAGGGAGGGAAGGTATGAGGACAATAATATTCGAGAAAGTTACATTTAAGCATCAAAAGAAATATTTTTTGAAAAATATTAAAGTAGTTACAGTTACGAAGTTGAGCTCAAATATAGGTATCTTGGAATTTTTTTAGACAATTTCGAAAATTAATATACAAACACTAAACATAACATATATTATGTTTTTATACATAATAATCTCAATTGAAACAAGGACAATAAAATGTAATGGAAAACTTAAAAAATAAATTATTGACATGAAAAAATAATTTAAAAAAACTATATGGTGAATTCATTGGAAAGTTATAAATTTCAATGGGGTTTTCGCCGTTGTTTGTTGATAGACAAATATATTATTATGTTGGGGATCATATTTCGATACTCCTAGTAAAACACGTGCAGCATTGGATTCTTCCTTCAGTCATTCTATTTCTAATTTTGTTTTTTATAAAATTGAATTCAGAAAAAACTGGTTCGCACCAGAAGAAAAAATTGATACAATAGCTATCGTCGGTTTTTTTAAGAAATTAAATCTTGAGGGAATGCCATTCCTTGTGTCTAATAATTCTTCTTCCGCATTCTTATAAAAGTTATACAATAATTTTCAATGGTTTGCACTTCACTTCTTAAATCGCCAAACTTTTGTTTCCATATGGAACTCAATTGAAAATCAATTGCATCTCAACATCTTCTAAAGCCACTCGAAAATTTTCATCGATACGAGATCGTGTCATAATCAATTGTAATGTTCCTGCAAATGTTTCCAGCTCTTCAAACCTCAAAGTAAATTCGTTCAGTAGAGATTAAATAATTTCAGAAAAATCTTTTGTTCATTTATTTTTGGCTTTGTTTTCATGAGAATCCAAATTTTGAAAGAAGTTACCTGTGTTTGGAAAATATTTGTATATGTTTGAAATAATGTCTCGATCAAAAATTTCTAATTTAGTTTCGAAAACTTTAATTATATAAAACATTATACTAATTGTCTCACTATCGCAAATATGAACACAAGTCAGTAAAAAACATCAGTTTTGAAATCTATTCATTGTCCATTAATTGGTTATGTTCTCCAGTTAATTTCTCATTATTTAGAAAAAGTCAAATTTCATCTAAACAATCAACGAATCTTTAAAGAACTCTTCCACGACATAACCATCCGATGTTGTTGTTCGTCAGTAACCCGTCGTACAATGAATTTACGTTCGCGAATAGTTTAGAAAATTTCCGTTTTTTTAAAGGTCCTGCAGATAGAAAACTGACTAATTGTGCAATAGGAATCATAATATCGTCCAGTGGCTGTATACCGGCCTTTGCGGACAAAGTCTGCTGCTGTATAATACAATGGAAATCTAGAATTGAATATCCAGCAAGCTGAGCAAGCATTTACCTCTCTAGTCATTTTGCGAGCATCATCAATCGTCACCGAAACAATTTTGGACGAATCTATTTCTTTTTCAACATCTGCGTTTACAGCCACATTGTAATCTCCTTTAGCCATGTTGAGTACAACTGTAATAAAATTATTTAAAAAATTTATGAAAAAAACCTTTTAAAAAGATGGTAATTAAGTAAACAATTTTTAATTTTATGAAAACAACAATGAACGGACTGCAACTAAACATAAAACTGCTCACATGAACTTACGTATTGCAACTCGACAACAGAAGCAAGCCGGATGTAATTTATAAGGAACATTCATATTACACGGCAAGAATTGAACAGGAAGAGAGAAAGTAAGTTAGCGATACCTTCCGTCTATGTATGGGCGATTATTATTTGCGTTTCATTACCTGAACTATAAGTAAATACATATTTTGCAATGACTGGACGAATTCATTTTACAAAAGCACACACAACTTCTAAAACATGGGTCAATTTCAAAAGGAATCAATTTATATTAAATCCAATTAAATAATAAATCCTTCACATGCTAGCAAACGGCATTAAAGCTTTTATCCTGAACATTAAAATCGTTATTGTTGAAACATCTAAATTAAAATCCATATATTGTTTCAAGCGACATATGATCGCTGTAAGGCTCAACGAGAATTCTATATGCTCCAACTGCAGATTTTTTTTAAAACTTAGCGGAATGATATTCCGCCAAATACGACACTATCGATGCTATGAAAGACTGGTTTCTATGTTAATGGTTTACCATCTTAAACTAAACATAATCAGTCCTGATAAATCTACAAGTTAGAAAACACCGAGAACTTACTCAATCGCCGAATATTTACACCATAACATATCAGACATTAGTCCTTCTGGTCACATAACGAATAACTTTTTTTTAGAACATTTTCGTAAGAGAAGCTTTGGAGAAAAGACTAATGTGGTTCCCATTCGCATAGGACGATGTTTTCAAATCAGGATGTTATATAGGGGATTGATGTAAAAGTAATCCAATTCGAACCACTTTCAATATCAGTGACAACAGACCGAAAGCTTCAAACCGACTCAGAATCTAAATACGAGTTGGGTCTGTCTCAAGCTATTCTGTATGT
Organism: Glossina pallidipes; assembly: GCA_000688715.1. Classification (NCBI taxonomy): domain Eukaryota; kingdom Metazoa; phylum Arthropoda; class Insecta; order Diptera; family Glossinidae; genus Glossina; species Glossina pallidipes. The sequence goes on from KK499810.1 coordinate 340,164, forward strand.
TGAATACATACAGAAACTTTGTATAATAATAATAATAATAATAATAATAATAATAATAATAATAAAAAGCATTTCCATTTTACAATCAAGTGTATGAAGAGGTACGTTTTTGTTTTCAACAGATAAAAAAACCAAAAAATTCTCTCGCAATCGAAAATAGGAAATTTCAATTTACAATTTTTGCTTGTTTGATTTAAAGTGAGCCTTTGCTTCGATCAGAATTGGTTTTCCTTTAGCTCAGCTTCTGTAACTAAAAAACAAATCGCCAGAATCGGCATACGACCGCTTGTAGGAATTTGTCGGCAATTCTGGAGAGATATCTCTTATTGAGAAGACTGGCAACACTGTTCTGTCGCATGTGTAATACCATCGATATTCTTGCGATTATCTTAATAATTCTGTTTTTAATATAACCGAAGTAATATCTGTTGCTTCGTTGAACACCAAATATTGATTTAATCTCGTAACTACACATATTCTGCATTTAAATTACTAATCACTTGAGGGAGAAAAATGGTAAGTGAAAAAAAGTGAAAAGTGAATAGAAAATAGAGCCACGAGTATATCTATATACAAATATTCAATCCGTAGTTGACAGCCTAATTTAATGTTACGTTGCATGCATGGATAAAATAACTTATTTTCTTGTTGTATTTAATCAATAATAGTTGCATACAATAAAGCAATTCGTTCTTTTCCAATACGACCCAAGAAAGCGAAAACTTTGGACACTCCCTCTGTAAATCGACTAATCGAATTATTAATTAATCCAATTGGAAAAATAACTTTCATTTGACCTTCGATGTTAAATTTGTGCGTGTATTTAAAAATTGAACCTAATATATGTGACTTGAACCATAAAAACATTTGTATCTAACGGTGCTCTCTGTAATAAAACAATAAATACAAGACTTTACAGGTGTCGTAATGCTCTGATAGTACACTACAATTATCGTTTCACTTGTAACATTTGAACATCCACATCGAAGACTTAAGAATATAGATTCTTAACGAACATTTTTAATTTCAGTTTGATAGATCGACTGCGATTTAAATCATTCCGGTTTTTGGTATAAAAACCCGATTCTTTTCAATGACAATGCCTTTAAGTAATAATTCATCTCTCTATACCTAAAATACAAACTTGAATGAGATAATTTGTATGTAGTTGGGATATTGATATTAAGTCAATAGCAATTATGCGAACTTTCTTCTTGATTGGATCAGCTTGAAAATATGCGGCTTAGTAAGATTAGTAAACTGATAAGAATTGTTTTTCCTTTATTTATGGAAATTTTCAACACATTTATAAGTGCATATGTAAACTTGTGCGTCTGAATTATGTTTTTATGTCTATCAACGAATTGTGGCTGTATTTTTCTTGCCAAAATGTTTGCAACAACTAAAATGAAGCGCTATGGACGCTGTAAAGTAAATACATTCGCGATCAGCAACAAATGAGCCGGCGCAGATACTCAGGTTCATTTGGTCGTCTTCGCATTCTCCCAGTCGCGGAAATTAAGACATCGGCTGCAAATGTGGCATAAACCTTTAACATTCCTGCAGATAGACTAAATCGGTTGGTGGAGCACCTCTGCTTTTCCAGGTTTTGCTCATTACTCTTAAATTCTGATACAACAATAAATTTTTCCATGTGTATTTTATCACACCTCTACACCTTTACCTACATTTATGCATAACTCGCCTGCCGAATATCAAGTATCGAAAATCGTTCTTATTGTTTCTTTTTGTTTCTGAAAGACGGCGTTTGTAAAAGATCGGGTAAAAGCTGAATATATTTTCTTACTTATTACATTGTACAAGACTTGCAGTACAAGGGTACATTAAGTTTGTGCGGATGTATGCAACATTCACAACGACTTAAGATAGACGCAATTCTTATTATACCGAACGATTCGGGATCACTTTCTGAACCGATGTAAGGAAGTTTGTCTGTCCGTTTGTCTGTTTACTTTTCTTGTGTTCAGCCTGCAGGCCGCACATTTTGATATATTTTAATAAAATGGGTTACACCGACGTGTTTTAGTCCAAAGACAAACGCTATTACAAATCTCGTAAAAGCGGTGGAAAGCAAACTATTTGGATGAAGTTGGATAACTCCTGTTTTCCTGAATACCTATGAAACGAAATGAAAAATCTCATTAATACTCCTTTCAGTGCAATCACATATTTCGCTTTTCCTCGAAAATCGCTCCTTCTAAAGATGTCGTGTATCGCGACCGTCAGCTATCCGTCATCATTAACTTCCTAATCTTCCACGCGTCTCAAACATAAACAAAATTTCAAATATCTTGTCAAGTGAACGTAATGAGGTGACATATAATCAATCACGTAATCCAACTGCATCTAAAGAATATACTTGAGCTAAACGGATATTTAAGGTACTACGTTAATTTTTTAAGGCTCAGAAACTTTTACTGCATAAAGAAATTGGAACAGAGTTACTTTTTACTAGAGATTATTATTATTTTATGTTAAGCCCGTAGGGGCCGATTACAAGTTGTTTTGGATAAAATTTGGTCTCACTGTTCTAATATTTCAAGAGGGAATTGTAGTGCAAGTTCTCCCCGTTTTTATTTGAATGCTTCCCTTACTTTGGAGATTACAGGAATTCGAGCATCACACAGTCCGATTGAAGTGACTACCTCGGCTCTAAAAATTTTTCCAATATCTGACCGAAATTTTTATTTTTAGGCTGAACCAATCCGTGTCGTAGTTACTGGTGCTGCCGGTCAAATCGCCTATTCACTACTGTATATGATTGCTCGTGGTGAAGTGTTTGGTAAAGACCAACCTCTCATTTTGCACTTATTGGACATTCCACCTATGGTTGATGTTTTGGAAGGTGTTATCATGGAGTTGACTGACTGTGCTTTACCGTTATTACGCAGTGTAGTTCCTACTACAGATCCAGTTGTTGCGTTCAAAGATGTTGCGGCTGCGTTTTTGGTTGGTGCTATGCCACGACGGGAAGGAATGGAGCGCAAAGATTTACTCTCAGCGAATGTAAAAATCTTTAAAATTCAAGGCCAAGCATTGGATAAATATGCCAATAAAGATGTTAAAGTGTTGGTTGTTGGTAATCCTGCCAACACAAATGCCGCAGTATGCGCTTATTATGCACCCACTATTCCACGAGAAAATTTTACGGCAATGACTCGCTTGGATCAAAATCGCGCACAGGCACAAATTGCTTCCAAAGTTGGTGTGCCCGTAGCCGATGTAAAAAATGTGATAATTTGGGGCAATCATTCGTCTACTCAGTTCCCCGATGCTAATCATGCTGTCGTAATGATAGGCAATACAGAAAAATCGGCCATCGAAAGTGTCGGTGATGCTGAATTTTTAAAAACTTCATTTATTGAAGTCGTGCAAAAACGTGGTGCTACGGTGATTGCGGCCCGTAAAATGTCCTCGGCTATGTCGGCAGCGAAGGCTGCTTGCGATCATATGCATGACTGGTGGTTTGGCACCCCGGCCGGCAAATTTGTTTCAATGGGTGTTATGTCTGATGGCAGCTACGATACTCCTAAGGATGTAGTTTTCTCATTTCCAGTTGAAATAAAGAATAAGCAGTGGAAGATTGTTCAGGGACTTCCGATCAATGATTTTGCAAAATCAAAAATGGCACTTACTAGCAAGGAGTTATTGGAAGAAAAGAATGAAGCGATGGCTGTTTGCAGTACGGATTGACTAGCCAGCCCGTCGGATTCCAAACTGTAGACGACTATTGACCTCTTTTAGGGGAGGGTATGACAACATAATATATACGCATTTTCAATATTGACGATGTGCACGATGTTTTCTTACTTTTATATGCAAACAAATTTGTAACAGCGGTCTTGTATAGTTTATATGTATTATATATGTATGCATAGACATATATATATATAAATAAATGATGTTGTGGTTTTTTTTCCTGCAATCGTTTCCTTGCATTTCCGAATTAATTCTATGGTTTCGTGCAGGCTACAGCCAATCAAAACACATGTTTTTATAAAACGTACTGCCAACGAAATATATGTATTTGTAATTAAACGAGGTTTACAAGCGAATTGAATTATATTTTATCGAGAATTTGCGAGCCCGGATTTCTCGTTTTATTTGGGATAGAGTATATCATAATGGCCCGGTCTATAGATAAGAAAAACTTTGGGTGTTTGCCCCTCAGGGAAATCGTGAGCCTTCACCAAGCCACCTTCACCCCGGTCCATATATTCAACACGTACGCCTACTCCTAAAGCTGAACAAAGAGCAATGATATGGATATGATCTGATTCTTTATACATGGGCTCGACCTCTTGATGCCGAAACTCTTCAATAGTATAATTGCCTTCTATAAAATTTTGATAGAAATCGGCCTCCTCTTCAAGTTTGCCTGAGGTAAGTAATCTCAAATAAACAACGACATAATCTGAATAGCCCTGGTCGTTAAATACATTGTGCAACTGTGCACTCATATCACCTTCGGATGTGGCATTTGGGTCTACTTTTCTTACAACTTCCATGAACTGAAAATATATAAATATTTATTTTATTAATTTAAAAAAAATGCGAATAAGTGCAACTATTTTTACTCTTGAAAATAGTATTAAGTAGCATATACCGTTTCATGAAAATCTTCCAAAGTGAGTCTTGGAAAACCTAATTCGACCAACTTGTCTTTAGACGTTTCAGCTAATTGACGAAATTTCTCGTAATCGTCTTTGTTTGAGATCAAATGCTCCAAATATGCATAAGCGAACGCCCTAAAAAAACAGTTGCCATCGGGACGTGTGCGCCGCATGAACGAATATTTACTGGCCAGGTCTAGAATTTTGGAGGTGAACACTGCGTCGCCTAAATATTCTTCATTTAAACATGCCACCGGCAGTTTTTCGCTAACTAACGGAATAGTTTCACTAATCTGGAAGATAAAAACCAAACATATAAAAATAGCGGTTCCTAATGTTGAAAATGTCAATCGATGCAGACCTCTTTTTCAATTTCCCTTTGTTGTTGCATTATTAGCTCGTCCCTGTTTACATTGTCGTTTTGTTCCAATTTTTCCATGATGTGTATTTTCAATTATTTTTAAAAATTACAAAAATCACAGTTCATCAATAATTTCTTTTATTGTTAGCTTACTCAAGGTTGATATAAAAAAGCGCCTGTGTTTATTTTTAGCGTTGCCACTGATTTTATCTTTTTTCAAAGCGAAACCTAAGATTTCATCTTTTTTCAAAGCGAAACCTAAGTTTTTATCTTTTTTCAATGCGAAACCTAAGATTTTATTTTTTTTCAGAGCGAAACCTAAGATTTTATCTTTTTTCAAAGTGAAACCAACAGTCTTGCCATTTTTTATTATCAACTGTAGCAAAGATTTACAAAAACTTACCATTCGTTAGCAAACGGAAATCTTTCCCATCGATTCTTTGATTTTTCCATTAGGTAATCAAAATTTGTAGGAATCTAATTAAATACTTTCTGTATTATCTGTTTTTCTCCCAACTATCATTGACCGTAAAGCAACTAATTCTGTCTGGATATTGTTTATTCTCCTATTGTGGAATTATATACCGTGTATGAAAATATATTTCATGTAAATCGCGAGTACAGTTTTAAGATGAATAATTCCTGGTCAGATCAATGAAAGCAAGTGTCCCATGCGCTTTGTATTTAGCCCTATCTAAACGTCTATAGTACAATGACAGACATTGAGCAGTACGCATTCACAAAAACGAAAGTCTGAAATGTAATATTGCCTTATTATCGATAATTCGCCATCGCGAAAATGGTATTGACTTCATTTGTGAATTGAAGAACGTCGAGTTAAAAAAAAAAGGTTAAGCATTAGTCTTGCACTATGTTTGTGAACTTTTCAGCCGCTATTCAAGAGCTCGGACTGCCCCCATTACGCATTTTAGATGATTTCGCTCTGGGCTTAGATAGTTATAAGTTACAAAATGTCTTTTTATTAACCTCAACTACTAAAAAAGCAATAATTTTCCTATATATACTGATATACATGGGAATGCTTATATATAAAATATTCGCTTGTTAAACTGGTGCATACTGTCGGAGACTTAAAAATTAATTATTACCGCAACGCTTATGTGTAGAAGTTGTTGTCATCAATACCGAGTGCAGGGACTTTGCTTCTTTTCAATAAATTTTCTTGTAATGTAACAGCTATTTCTAGCAAGTAACGTCGTTACATTTAGATAACTAATTATTTATTTTTACTTGTAGTAATCCTCGTACATTCGTCGTTGCGCCTTAGGTAATATTGATTCTAAGTAAAGGTCTTGATTGTAAAGCTTTGAAAAACATTTTTTTTCTTTCATTAATTTTTGGAAAATCTAGTAATTAGGATTTCAACAAACTAGTCAATGCCATATAAGTAAGGATCTATGAAGTAGTGGGCGCACAAAAAATCAATCATATAATTTGGCATAGGCACTGCTCGCAAGATTTATTATGATAATTTTACTGCTTTGTCACAAGTTAAAAAGAAAGTATTTCACAACGGCCCGAGTTAAATAGGAAAACGTTTTTATAACAAATTCAAGTGTAAAGTGTGATGGTATCGAATTATCGTTAATGTGCCATCCCAAAATTGACAGTGACTTCATTTGTGAATTAAAATTCCTGGACTTTTAAATAAACATAGGTCAAGTATTAGTCGCTATAGAATTGGATATTACACTACGTATCTGTTGTACAAATAAGATTTTGCCGTACAATGTCTGCTGACGTTTCAGAGGTTATTCAAAAGCTTGAGCTGCCCCCACTACGTACTTTGGATGATTTTGCTTTAGGTTCGGCACGTTTTCAATTACCAAATTTGAAAGATTTCGACAAATGGGGTAATCGTGTGGTTAAGAACCTTATCTACTATCAAACCAATTATTTTCTTATGTTCATAACGATCTATGGAATAATGGTTATATTCAACCCTTTTAAAATTGTGTGCGGTCTTTTGGTACAAGCTATGATGATGGCAGTTCTCTTGCAGTTTTTTCAAAAGAAGACCCGTATTATAGCTAGTCACAGTGCTGCGGATAATCAAAAGTGGTATATGCTTGCAGGCGCTTTACTTGTGGGATATTTGTTTTTACATTTTTTTGATGCGCTGCTTTTATCTGGCTTTACTTTACTATTGCCATTTTCATGTAAGTATTTCTTCGCATTTATATCTAAGAAGACTCATAAACGTGAATCACCACCAAAAGTAGGACAAGTGTCTTCTTTCAGTTATGAATAAAGAGGTTTTCGCTCTTCCAAGAGTACCTTTTATTCTTTGCTGACAACTTGTTTTAGATAACTGTTTCATTTACAAAGTTAATTATTAAATTAAGTCTTTTGTAATTATATTCAGTAACCTTCGTACATGCGTCGTTGCGTCTTAGGAATTTGAAAAATAAGGTGGCAAATACAATGGTGAATCTAAGTGCTTCAACACCAATGGCAGTTTTTTTGGATACCTTCAACATTGCAGCCGATAGTTTACTCAACTAAACATGAACGTGAACGAATTTACAATAAGCAGATTTTTATATATAGCCGGCGTGGTGTCTTAAGGCTACAGATTGTATATAAATTAATTTAGCTATCAGTGTAATTTCATTCAAATATGCACAAGCATTATAACAAGGAAGTCGTTCGATTTATAAAATAAAAAATTATGAATTATGTACTCTCGATTTATAAGGACATAAGGACATGAGAGTACTTTCTTATTTATTACATTTAAGTATTCACTAAATAAACGCAATTATACTCCTGTTTTATTTTAAAACTTTCTTCATAATAAAATAACGGAACCTTGAAGACTACACTTTTCAAAGAATAATAAAAAGTAGATCATGACAGTCTACTCCATAACCGTTTTAACGGTCGTAATTAAATATAAAAAGCTCAACTAATAGCACAAATCAAGTTTAGCAGTAAATACGAATCTTTCACAAGCTTATAAAGTTAGAAACAAAATGCTCACTGGATTACTAATAAAATTGAAAATTTTATTATATTGCGCTTGCACTGATGAATGTCTAAGAAGATTATGATCGTTCTCAATTCATTGGATTACAACTTGTATATAGATATTTCATAGTTTTATTATAATAAACGAATACGTTAAAAAGAAGTCTCAATTATCAATCAAACTCACTTTCTAACGTATAATTTCAATTGATTTTCTGAGATTTCATATCATTTCTTGTTCTCAAAGAACGAAAATTACTTTAAGATTTACGTCGGAAAAACCCGGTTGTGTGATAAAAGATTTTGAAGACTCTTTTTTTCTATAACCGCTATAAAATGAATTAAAAAATAATGGATGCCGTTTACAATGTTTGTTCGCTCTTGTACGCTTGCGTAAATGTTCCACAGAAGTACTTTTCCCAAGTGTCCTAGGAGAGTCGTTATCGTTCCTAATCTTCTTTTCTGTGCATAGTAAAAATTTTTTTTAAAAATTTTACATAAACAAAATTCGAATGCCTTCATAGAAAGTCTTCGCGAAGAACATATTTTACATATCGTTCCATTCCGGAACTTGTTGTTGTTTTATAGATATTCAAAATCTGGCAACGATAATACAATACAATATCGTACATAGTACAATATCGAAATAATTGGTCAATGTTACATCTCTAATCTGTGAATATCTTAGCAAACAAAACATTGTTCTTTACGTGTAAACTTTTAATAATTGTTCCTAAAGTAGAACTAACAAAAGAATTAAAACAAAAATCATGGATTGTGAAGATATGCAAATGATAATATCGGAGGAACCGAACCTCTCTGTAAGTAAGCAAACTTTGATTTAATTAAAAGTGTAATATGGCCAAGTATGTATAAACGTAGATACGCAAATTCATCTAATCAGATGTTACAAATCAAATATAAAAACTTGATCCAATCAATCAGGGACAACATGTTCCTTTAAGTTTAATTTAAAAAAACTTATACATCCTTAGTCAAGAAAATTCCGCAGCCTTTGCTTAAGTATTATTTAAAAACTGCTAAGCGTAATAATAAAAAGCTCCATTTGTAAAATCATAATATTTAAAAACTACGTAGTAACGAACAAAGTGCGTTATTAGACAATATTAGACGTACAAAGCGTGCGTATCGATGTGCGTATTATTGTATATCTAATGAAAAGCAGGAAAACGGGGAAGGGATGATTTCACCCCTTCTTTGCTTAACCTTTAAAATTGAATAATGTCGAAGGAATGAATGGAGAACGTGTATGATTACAAAGTCCATTTATTTTTAGGAGCGCAAGGAAGGAGGTAAAAGAGGACGTAAACCCGGCCGAAAAGCATCAAACGAAAAAATTGATATTAGAGCTAAGTTGGGTAAGTTTTGGATTTGCTTAATCATTTTAACCAAAAAAAAAAAAAAAGGATCTACTAAAAATGAAAGTGTAGTAGTAATTCCATAAAGTAGTCAATGGCAGTGTAAGTAAGACGAACGTAACTGAATTATTTAAGAAAAAGCAAATAATGCAATAGACTTGATATTGAATGGCTTTGAGGTCTGCGTATGAGGTTTAAAGGCGCAGGCACTATTGCTTTTGTATCACAACGAAATTACCACAATTATTCTCAGATTATCAAAATTAGCACTTGTTGCTTTATAAGAATTATTCTTATAGTACCAGAATTATTCTCACACTGCTACGGCTGCCGGGAATTATGGAGACATTACGCAAATGGACAATTAATAAAAAATCTATATTTAGATATGTCTGAGGAAGGTTTACCCACCGGCATACCGTTTGGTTGTTGATGAGAATTTCAAGCCAGTCGTTTCAATGAAGTTCCTTGGTGACGAAGAAAGTTTATACTTGGGGCTTGTGGGCTAATATTTATAGAAGAAGAAACTATATGAAAGATTCATATGGCTTCACGTATGCACATTTAAACTAACCATACATCCGAGTTTCCTCACGTAAATATCTTATTGTATAGGATTATTGTAATAAGTTGAAGGAATCAAAATCAGACGTGTTACATCATTTCTTCACTGTCACTGAATGTATACTTAATTTATGCAAATTTAAGCATATCTGGTTTAAGAAACGATTAGCTTGATATATTAAATTTTAAATTAGTTGTAAGCTTTTAATATCAAACGAGCATGAATGTTACTTTCGCCTTAATACAAATTGTGATTTTCAACGACTTTTTATTCTTAAGAATGCGTTTACTCGCCAATCAGAACCATTTTTACATAAAGACCTTTGGGGAATATTTGTGCAAGAGTTTAGATTCATATCTCGTGTATTTGAAAAATATAATTTTATATCATGTGTGCTAAAAGATCATCATCGAAAAAGACAATACTTTCTCTTTGGTTAAGCGAAGAAGGTATCGTGTGCTATGCGAACTAGCATAATATAACTTCAGTCTTAAAGCCTGTTAAACACTTCAAAATCATATAGGAATTGCACACAAACCCTATTAAACAGTTCTAAAGCAAACGATAACTGATTACATTGAGCCGAGAATTAGGGAAGAAGCAGTCATTCTATAGTGTGGTTTTTCAGCACCACGGCTCTCGGCGGCGAATAACAAAGCCCGTCAGCAGCACTGAACTGGAACGTAGTACCATGTCTGATGTATTTCTCAGAAATTCTCACTCCCAACAATAACTGAAGGTACGTAACAGAAGACCTCACAAGAAAAACAAAAAAAAAAAAAAACAGTCAAAAGCGTTGCGAATTTAATGAGAAATTTCTGTAATTATTTCCGAATAAATTTCCTTAATAATTAGAAAGTAGTCTTATCACATACGCTTCAAATTCAATAAATCTCGGGAAATATTCGCTTTATATGTCTACCTAAATATGAAAAATTTGTGCATAACTTCAGCTTTTTTCTCTTTATTACATTATCTTCAAAACCGGGTCATTCGAAAAATAATTACACTGCATTTGTTAATTTGTTTCGCATCAAAATTATTTCGTTTTTTTTTTTTTACCCCTTTACACCGCACATACATATAAGAGAGATGTCCATCTAAGCTTGTCTGACCGTCTGTCAGACATAACACCGCACTATATACTGTAGTGTACTATATATTGGATGGTTGAACAATATTCTCATTCTTATGACGATACGCAAAAACTTGTTACTTGCTTGGATAGCCTGATCAATCGGATCAGTTATTCTTTCAGCATTGAAATTATAACCTCTCGCAAATATTGAAAAAGCTAAGCACAGTTTGAATAAAATATGTTTTTCCAAGCCCTTAAAATAGGTACTGTTTAGATCTAACTTAGTTAATAGCAATCACGACAAACAATTTTGTATTAAGAAAAAATTATGGATGAGTATTTCTTTATTCATAGAACGTAGTCGTCAAAGCGCCCGTGAGTGTCGTGCTCGCAAAAAACTACGATATCAATATCTGGAGGAACTAGTTGCTGACCGAGAAAAAGCTGTTCTTGCATTGCGTGCAGAACTGGAGCGTGTAAGTTAGTATGACACAATTTATTTTTAACATATTTATTTTTAATGTATTCAAGGTTTCTAATATTCGGTAATTTTAAAAATGTAATTTTCAGTACAGACTATGGAGCTCTGAATTGAGTGAAGGTCGTATACCGAATGGCTTTCAGCAATTATTGGAGGAGTCGGGTTTTGTAAAGCAAGAAATAGTTGTTTGATTTGTCTTAAAATTTCTTATTATATTTAAGTACAAATGTTATTGAAAGTGTCTAATAAATATATTTTTAACATTAATAACAGATTGGAGAACACCGAAGCGGGAGAGTATTACAATTACAGTACAAACTATTAAATAATTAAAATTTGCTTTAAACGTTACTTTTTCTTATTTAATTGGAACACATTAGTTGAAAGGAAGAACATTCGAGAGACAGGGAGAGATTGATTGAACTCTGAATTTCACTTACCTTAATATTTTAAATTAAAATTCAGATCTTTATCCACATAATTTTATAAAAACAAACTTACATTCTATGTTATAGTGTAAACGACATATTTTTATGGAATAGAGATGTTCATGTTTAAATGTTTATATGTTTATATATAAACATACATGCTCATTAGTTTTGAAACGATATTATTTACAACGCGATTTCGTCAGGATGCTAGAGAGAGAGAGATGCACCGACTAGTATAAACTTCTCAAGTTATGTGAATTTTTAGGTAAAGCAAGTTTTATTTATACTGTGATGATCTGTTTACAGTGAATCCAATAGGCTGCTGATACTGTATAGGTTGATAATGTATAAACTGTAAAGGTAACGCTATCGACTGGACCGGAGTTAAGTGAACCGAATTCGTAGATGCTTGCGGAACTAGATCTAAAGAAGAGTCGCTGGATGGTGGTATAGCGTACTGTGGCTGAGGGGCACTGCCAGCTGGTTCTTCATCCGGCACATGTATGCGAAATTTGGAATCAGAGTTTACTTCGGGAGGTGCTATAGTTACTTCAACCTTTTTAGTTTCTTGGGCCGAGTGTTGCTGATTGTTTGGGCTGTTCTGGTTCTTTTGATTGTAGTTGTAATTGTGCGCTTGTTGATGGTTTGGTTTATGAATTAACTCCTGTTTATAGCTAGTTACGCTAGGTTTGTGATTTGACGGAAACACAGACAAATCATGTCCATGTTGCACGTGATATGCCTCAACTTCATGTTGATGTTGCCCATAGTCTTCCTGATGACTCGAGTGATCTTCTTGAATATGCGTATCGCTTGACTGTTCATCTAATTCCGCGCCATGAGGATGCACATATTTGTAAGGCTCTTTCGAATGTATATATACTGGTACTTTTTTTTCGATTTCTACTTTATATGGAACGGGAATTTGTTTCTCCACTGCGTATGGAACTGGCTTCTCTACCTGGTAGGGCACTTTTACTTCAACCGGATAAGGAATCGCTTTTACAACAGCGTAAGGCTTTGGCACTGGTATAAATTTATTGACAACCTTTTCTACTGGATATGGTTGAGGAACATGAACAATTTTTTCCACAATTTTCTCTACTGGAATGTGAACAATTTTTTCAACCGGGTAAGGCACTTTTTTTTCGACGGTAACGGGCACTTTCTTTTCTACGATTTTTTCAACGGGAACATGTACGATTTTCTCAACCACCTTCTCGACCGGATATGGTTTCGGAATGTGGACAATTTTTTCAACTATTTTTTCGATAGGAACATGTACAATTTTTTCTACAGGATAGGGTACTTTTTTTTCTACAATTTTCTCTATGGGAACATGAACAAGCTTTTCTACTGGGTACGGTACTTTTTTTTCAACAATTTTTTCAACTGGATACGGTTTGGGTACATGAATTATTTTTTCCACTGGTACTTGCACTACCTTTTCGACAATTTTCTCTACCGGATATGGCTTTGGCACATGAACAATTTTCTCTACAATTTTTTCTACCGGTACATGAACGACTTTTTCAACAGCGTATGGTTCTGGTACCTTTTTAATAATTTCTTTGACATGATTATGATGATGATGGTGATGATGATGTTTGATTTTGATTTTTTTGGACTTATCATGTTTTCCTTCCTCTGAATGAAAATGCTGCGTTTCCTGCGTATGAGGATCTTCAAGCTGCTTATCGACAGGGACATCATATGTCTCCGTAGGTTCCGTTGGCTGATTTACTTCAGCTGGAAATTTTTCTTCGACATTTTGTTCTAGTTTTTCATCAAGGTGCTCATGTGTTTCTTCAAATGTGTGAAATTCTTGTATATCGTCAAGACGGGGATCATGAAATTGCTTCTCCTCAAGTATGTGGTGTCGTTGCAATGATTTCTTATGACTTGGATGTATTTTAATTATAATATGTTTCTTTTTACGATTCACCGGCTTAATGGCTGCTGGAAGATGATCATATTTTTGTGAGCCGCGCTTTCCTCTTCGAAAAATATTTTGATCCGAATTAATTTTGCGTGGTAACCGTCCCATTTCTTTCACACCAGGATCATCACTCGTTTGTGATAAACGTTCCTCTTCATAATTATGCTGATGAATTGCATACTCGTTCGTCTCGACATCCTCGCTATTTCGTCTTTTTGCATTCGCGCTCTTGCCGAATAAAAGCAGAATCAAAAGCACTTGTATTCCTAATTGCTGGCAACGAAATAAAGAAAGTTTTACAAAAGTTTCATTAATACTTTTATTTTGCGCGGAACATTTCCTTTAGATATTTATAGGAAACCATATTCTAACAGAAATATGTACAAGTCAGAGAAACTATATTGGAAATTTTAATCGAAGTGGTTGGTTATTTATTTTTTTTTCATTAATTTTAAATTTGCAAGTTTTGCGAACTCAGTTGGACTTGGTTTCCATTAAGTTGTGATCGGCCCGGCATTAACTTTTAAGCAAACATATGCCTATATATATATTATTTATCTGAAGCTTGTTAAAAGCATCTAAAATGTCAATACAAAAGCGGTTGGAATCAGCCTACAAACCTGACCGAAAGACTAACTGAACAAACATGGGTTAAAATTTTGTAAAAAAATTTATTTAGATATTGATCTAAGCAAATCGAAATCAAAGATTTTTGCCTCGTCTTTTAGTTATTGTACGCATGCTTGATGCGTGTAATCAATGTCAGGCGAAAGGCGTTACTCGTGCGTCTTTGAAACGGTACATGAATACACAAACGTGACATGACTCGAGCGGCTCTAAGCCCCACGTTCACCCAGAAATCACATAGCTAGTCGGTTCTATTTTGAGAGTTGGAACGGAATGGCTACATGAACAGGGATTAGAGAGAGATATTAGCTGAGGAGGAGAGTAGTGACCTCAATTGGGTTTTCTAATGCCAAGCTGAGTGTTTTTCTTCCTTTCTTTCGAAGTTAATCAAAAATTTTTGCATTCTGTTGTTGGACTGAACGAATCCACTCGAATTTTTGTGAATACTTTCCAGGAATTGGACTTTCATATAAAGCATTGTGGTCTTGTAGAGAATTTATTTATTGATAAGCGTTCTAAAAAATATTGAGCTTCGTTAGTAAATTCGAAATTTGTGAATTAAATAAGTTCGAAGAATATAGGCCGGCGCCGATATTTTTTACAAGACGTTAATGCATGTCGAAGTATACGTTCACACGACTACACTTCACTTTCTATAATGGTATCCAAGGTTTGTAAGTTTGTTTCTTTCAATTTTTTCCATCAATCAATATATTTATAGGCACAAGTATATATTCTCGGTTAAGCAAAAGATTTTATTCACGGTTTGAAAGATGGTTTCATGATAAATAATTTTTTTTTTTTAAATTTTCGAAGAATTTCTTTTCAATATCCATCAGTATTTATAGCGTGTTTAAGCATAACTCGATTTGATTTTTTCTTAATTCTCTCTCATTCATAAATATCGATGATTTTCTTTCAAGCATTTGGGGTAAGATATTAAGAGGCTGATCTTACCATTAATCTCATTTGATATCCTCTTTAAGTGAATAAGAAAAAATCAATTATATTTTATTAATAGCGGTGCGCGTATTCCGTATCGTAATATGTCAATATCACGTTTCTTTTCAAACTGCGATATATATAACGAGACACTTCATTATTTATAACCATCGTTTTTTTGATTTTTCTTTTCAACGATATTCATTTAGTTTCATATAGTTTCGGTTTCGGTTTCGCTTCGGTTTTTCAATTTTCTTTGCTTTTAGTTTTTTTTTAATTTAAACGCATAAATGTAGAACAATTAACAAATAATAGCAACAATTATTGCATTGCAGGCTAACATGGAGAGCCTCCTCTATATTACATAATATATTTTTTCATTAATCAAGTGCAAGGTGAGTTACGTTCATTACAATCGGGGTTTAAACGAATCTTCTTTACCTTTAGCATTTATCCTGTCTGCCTCTTAGCAAAATAGACGATTTCGATTCGCTTGGAAAGTTTAATATCCTGCGGATGTACGAGTAAGAAGCGAAAGCGATATGATATCTTTAATTTTTTTTTTACAAAGCAATCTGCCCTTGTGTGAAGGTCAACTAACAAATATACCAATGGTTTCCTTTTAACAAAAAAAAAAAGAAGAAAAATAACGTTTATAGTACGGTATAGTAAAGTGTTGTCCGTCTTTACGTACTTGCTTTTCCCATATCTTCGCCATTTTATGGATTACATTTTAGAAGAGAGGAAGAAGAAGTTGTCTTTCGGCTCAAGCTATTCTTCGACTGCTACACAATTCTTGTGTCATTCTCATAAAAAGTGTGTTGGTACAAGCCGTTAGTCATCTTACGAAGTTATATTTTTCACTTTTTAATATCATACTAAATATTTTCCCACTAAGTGTTGAAAGAAGTCCTTCCCGGTTTTTTTTTCTTATGACGAAAAAGCGGTTTTTGAAGGAGAAAAAAAAATTTTTTTTAAAAGTAATACAGGCCCCCCTGGTATACTTTTTGACAATTTCTCAATCTCCTTCTAAAAGAACCCATTCGTTTTTTGATTTTTTCGAGCAAATTTGAGCTTCTTTTCCAGAAGAATCCTGTCGTCGTTTAAAGCAAGCCATTCGCAAAGTCTTCATAGTTCTCGAACTCTTACTTAGAAGAGTAGCATTCTGATCGAGTGTAACTTGATCAATAAGACGACTGGGGCAACATATCTGGCATCTACGGGTCCTTTCCGCTCGTTTTTCTGTTAAAGTAATTTATTTGCATAAATCAACCACTTGCTACCGGCAACATGGATTATCAACTGTTTCATCGGGTTTCAATAACTCATCACATAGTACGCCTTCTTGCCCCACCAAAGGCAAAGTGTTCTTATTTATATTGCAGTCATTTTTCAGACATTTGCATCTTTCCCATAGCATATACAAGTGCGTTAAAATTCTGCTGGATCGCATCTAGGCAATATGGCGTACTACAAATTCCTTCCTTCTCTCTCTTCATGAACGATCTTCTGGTATCGAAAGCGTCACTTTTAAATCATCGAAACCAGATTTCTTATATGATAATATTTGGAAACCGCCGCGAAAAGAAGGCTAACTGATGTTTCTTTCGGTTACATAAGAAAGAAAAGCAAGTGCTGGTTATTAGGTCCTAATTCGCTTATTTTTAATAGCAAAAATCTATAAGATGTCGTCAATTTTGAGATTTATCCCTAGGCATTAACATTTTTGTTCAATTCTCATGGCCAAGTGACGCCATTTTTGATAAAAACGAATAAAAATTTTATTTGCGCTCGACGTCTGTGGTTACTCGTAAATGTAAGTGATCTTGGTTTTTGGTGCTAGACTTCTCCGAAACTTGGGAAATGTCTTTTGCTTTTTTTCTTATTTTACCCACTTTGGCCACTTCTTGCTACCGTACAGGCATTCATTGGCGATAACGTCAACAGGAATAAAAATGAGGTGAAGACAACTATCCATTAAGTAAAACCGTTGTTCAGTTCAAACTGCTTCTGCAGACTGCACTACACGCGGATGTGTCCGTTCACCTATATAATGATTCTCATTATGCAGTCAAAATTTATAAAAGATGAAACCGTGATTTGTTGATTGCTTTTCTCGAGTCGACCTAATATAAAAAATTCGACTATATAAGATTTTGATCGGATTGGAGTATTGTTTTTTTTTTAATATGACCAATCACGCAAGGGAATGATGCCGCCCTGTATGTGTGTGTGTAATATCCTAGGGGTCAGAAAGAAGTGGGGAAGGAGAACGAGACGAGAATGTAGTCGCAGCTTAATGGGTGTGTGTGTCCACTACTTAAGTGTTATGTCTTTATCGAGAGAGCTACGACGAAAGTAAAGTCTACCGCACTGAGATTTGAATCCGCGTTCACTACTTTGCTAGTCGCCGTTCTTACTTACTTGGCTGCTCGTGCGGATATTGAAATATGTAAAGGAAAAACTTTGTGGAAGTACATCACGTTACTTGAATAATACTAGACCTGATAGTACTAAGACATAACGGGACATCTAAGATAACATGATTTCTATCGATAATTAGAAAAAACAAAAACATCGCGACAAAAGAAAAATTTCATATTTATGTGCGAAGAAGTACGCGCTGTGCTCTGATCGACTAATGCTTGATAAAGTCCACCGAATTCCTTAAACATTAAGAAAGATCGGCAACTTCTTTCTTATGACATCGTTGCAAAGCTAGATAATGACCACAAACGAGTTTTGAATCCTTTGCCGAACTTTGCTTCAATCTGGCCAAGAGGTGGATTATACTGTCATCCGCAGCCGACCAATAAAAAACTCGGCACACATATTTTTAATATATAGGCAAAAATGAAGAGAGTTTGGCTGGGAAGTTTTGATGCAAGTAGTGCATAGCCCCGTCCCATGGCTCGTTGAATTACCGTTAATTTCACTATTTGCAGAACTTTCTTAATGATGTAAAGCTGACTTTTTAATGATCGCCTGTGAAAACCATTTGTTTCATTTTTTCACCTACAAATCCCGGAAGTTCTACTACTGTGGCGCAATAATGTTAAGGCAAAAGGGATTGCCGATCAAGACGATTTTAAAAAGTTGATTTCAAGTATGAGAAAAATGTGTTTGAACGTTGATGAGAAAATTCTATTAAATTATCCTTGAACTGAGTCCATATATTTGCATCTTCTTTTCATGATAGCCATTAATCTGTGACGTGTATAGATTGGTGATCTTATGGTATACACGAAATATAAAGATTGTTTGAAAAAAGCGTCTAGAATGTGTTCAAGGCCCCATCAAGTCATTATGTCCTTTATCTTGTCTTTGATGCAAACGGAATGCTCGAATTAATGCACCAGCGGTGAGCGAGTGGATTGGAAAAGTGGTAAAGTAGTAAAGTGTAAATTCCCACATACACAAGTATACATTCAAAGTTAATAGGTACATAAACTTATCTGACTGTGGCTCTAATATTTTTTTTTTTAATTTGTGAAGTTTTTCCTTTTCTTTTTTTTTTTTCTCTTTAATATATATATGTTTATGCATTTATGTATTATACACATGTGCGGTTTAGTTCCTTGCTGTAGATCGCGTGTTAAGGTATTACAGACTTTACTCACATACATATATATGTTATATTGTAGGCAAGCATATAGTCGGTCGGCGGCGAATGAAATTCAAGTTATGATTATGTAAACATGATGAGGGGGTAATGTCGACAATACGGTGAGAAAAAGCTAATTAATCCCGGTACCAAATGGTTGGTTGAACACCTAGCTTCCTAAAATAATCATGTTTAAGCGAATGCCTTAGCCATTGATCATCACTGTGAGGGTCTTACGTTGCCGTTGGAGCATAGTTTAAATTCATTGAAAATTTATTTCGCGTTTCGTTTTATTTTCATATATTTTTCTTATTTACTAAATAAATTGAATTCTCATTTATTTTATTACACACATATAGGGGGGGATTTTACTTACTTTATTAGTAAGTAAAGCACACAAACATAAACACATACATACACATCTATATGCGTATATTATATCATATATAATATATATATTTATATGTAAAGGATGTTGTACGTACATGTGTAAGGTTAAGAAAAAAAAAAAAAAAAAGTAAATTGTTTTAAATTTTTGGTTTGATTTCTTTTCTTTCTTTTTTTTTTTTTCTAGTTGAATCTGTTTTCCTGTAACGTACGTACATACGTATTTGCTTTAGTTGAATAACTAACTAATTCATTAAAGCTAATAAGTAATTAACTGAAATGTTATGCAAATAAGGGAAGAAAGAATTTAATTGCATGCACATAAATATGTATGCGTTTATGGCTGAATGCTTGTACATATCACATATATATGTAAAAACACAAAAGACACGCTAGAAAGGTATCTATTTCCATATTTAAAACCCATGGCATAACATTAACTATTTGAATACATTACATAGCATAAGAAATGTTTTTATATATATTTGCAATAAAAAAGTTTTCATTTCGTAATTGTTTTTCAACTGAAATATGAAAATCCCTCTATTGACTCATAAATGTATATGAACGCTGAAGACACTTAAATAAATCGCAGATTGGCCGAAAGTGAATTGTTGTTATTGCATAGATTCGCTGGTGAAGACCGCTTTTGATCTTAGGGAAAAATGCAAATCAAATAATTGGAGTAAATAATTGCAAAACGTTATGGAATTCACGCAACGATCGCTGAAGATCACAGTAAATCCCTTGCTTTTATTGTGAAGCAAAACATTCGTGTCTTAAACGCATGAAACGAAAGCAAATATAATTAAATTGTTTTCATCTTTGAGCTCAATTTTTGCTATTTTTTTTTTTTTTTTTTTTGCTTTTGTCTTTTAAGTTTGCTGAGATTTGGCAAAGAAATCATTAAAGGTTTAAACTTTGCCTTAGGTGGCCCCGAGGCAACATCCCCAAATGAGATAAACCATAAACATGACTGCGATCACTGCCTTTGAAGTATTTCGGGTGCGATTACTCCACAGTGCCCGTTTATATCTTACAATGCATTCGGCGATGTCGTGAAGCCAAATGGTCAAAGGAAGGCATTTGATGTCGGAGTAAAGCCAAAAGTTTTGCTATCTCTTTTACATGATATGGGTCTTGAGACTGAGTTCGACATTCGCTTCTTTTCTTATTTCATTATTTACGACCTTTGCAGGTGTAAAAGATCCACAATACAAAAATTATAAATTAGTATAAGGACACTCTACTCGTAATTAGTTCAAAATTTTCATTCATGTTATTTCAAGTCTTTTGGTTAAAATTCTCATTCCGTTCATATTCGTTTAGAGGCAAAACAGACCTAAAATACCATGACAATTGACTGGAGGACATTTGATCAGAGGAAGCAAGTACGGACATTCCGTAATGGATTAAATGCTTCTTACCGAACCGGTAAAACAATGTCGGACCAGAGCCACGTATTGAACGAAATGTAAAACTTTAATAAGTGACCCAATGTAGTGAATATTCACAGTTGGCGAAAGCGCTTGAATGGAAACTTGTCGGCAACTCTTTATTAAATGAAAACTCCACAGAGGATGAAGCGCGACCTTTCGAATTGTGGTTCCGTGCTCGTTTTTTCGAAGTGAACCCCCTTCAGTCTTTCACCTCTCACATATGTTAACTCATACGATTCCAAACTCGTTCTACTTGGATAGCGATCAGTTGGAGAAGAGACTTACACTTACACACTAATAAGTGTATATGCAGTTGTGTGAAAACTTGCAAAAAGATAAAATTTAAACTCAAAGGCATTTTGTTTTATAAATAATTTATTATGTTAAAGAAAGAAAGTAAAAATTGTATTTGTAATAATAATAATGAAAAATAAAATTAATAAAAATAATCTATACAAGGCTTGTTGTGTAGGTGTATATGTGTATGTAATAGTTTTTTTGACTAGTTTAGAAATAAATGATGTATAGGTTTATATATGAATATCTTATTTGGGATTAAGAGTATATAACATTGTTGTTGTTTTTTTTTTTTTTTTTTCTAAATTAACATTTAGTCAGTTTGCGTATAAATTAGTGGAAAATAAATTTCCGCTATTTTATTAACAAGAATTTATTGTCAATAAATTCTGAAATTTTTTGCAGTAAATCCTTTCAAGTCCGATAAACATAGGTAATGAATGTGTGTATGTAAGATGTTTATACGAGATTGTTTTGAATTAATAAATAAATAATAGATTAAAATATAAGCCAGAGATTTTCAATATTATCTCATATGAAGCTGTTGAGCATTCAACCATGAAAATGTTTTTCTTTTTCTTTTTTTTTTTTTTTGGTGAAATCTCTGATCTCTATAATGTTGTTAGTATTTTTAACTTATATAGGTGTTTTCTCCGTTTTTTTTTTTTTTATTTTTTTTTATATATTTTATTATTATTTGATGTCACTAAAAATTTGCATTTATATATGTAAATGCAAAAAATTATATGTTTTATATAAAGAAATTGGTTTTCAATTATTTGATTTGTTTCCAAATATGAATGATTGAAGGATTGAAGCATTTAATGCTAATAATATGACAGAAAAAAATGAATTCGATTGAAATTATTGCACCCAAGTACAAGTCAGAAGTTTATTTATTTGGCTGAAGGATAATAATAGAGCACAGTGTTGCCGGGCAATTGCCAATGTGAAGCCTGCAATTCAATCAACTGTAATAGTGTACGACGTATGGCTGGAGCTGAATCGCTTGCATTCAAAAAGGCATCGCGTATCATAGAGAGTAAAAGCTCCAATTGTTGAGGTAATTGCATTTCCATATCTTGTCCAATGCATGTGAGCACATAGAATAAGCATTCAATCTGAGTATATCGGGATATGCAAATAAATTACAAAGCAATTAAAAAAAACAAGTAAGAAAGTTATATTCGACGGAGGCCGAATCCCGCATACACATCACTACGTTTTTCGCATTCTACTCTACAAGTTCTTTTATTTGATACCCATATCGCTGGTACTATTAAGCAAAAATTAATCGCGATATCTATTTATATACATTTCAGAATGAACCCATTTTTTGGGCGGATAATATATCTTCGGAAGGAGGAATGTGCAAAATAGTTTTAAAAATTGTGTCTTGTTTGCGTTATGACAAATAAGCATAAAACCTCCAAAAAGTGAAAAAAATAAATTTTAATCATCTGTAACTTTATATGGGCATGGCCGGTTTTTCCATTTTTGCACGCAAAGAGTAGACTTTTTCATCTCAGCCTTCTAAGTTTCATAATTTCTGAGTAACGAGCACAAATTTTTGATAAGAAAACCGAAATTGCGTTCAGTTTATGCTCTGACCAATTTGGCCCAACCTGCGTCTAATGTTTCGACCAAGTTTGATGTCGATATCTTAATTTTTGCGACCAGGAGAGTGCCAACAACAAATACCACACCGATCAAAGACGGACAGACATGGCTTATTCAATTCAGAACTTTACACTGATCAAACATATATATATAGTATACACTTTATAGGTCGTCTGAAGCTTCCTTTTGGGTGTTACATACAATATGGAAAAAAAGCACAAGGAGTACACCCCCATCCTTAAGTGGTGAATGTAAAAATAGAAAATGCATGTGCAAGTTTAAGTTTTGTACAAATCGAAATATTAGTTTGGCCGACAAGCAGACAATAAAAGATCCGAGGATCTGATGTAAATTTGCACCTCATTTCCAAGAGCAGCTGGATTAATAGTTGGTAGGAAATTTAAAGTCTCTTCGTGACCTCATTCTATAAAGTCTTCTATTTGTCCATGATCGGTGGGTGCAAAATTCAGATTTCTACTAAATTTTAGATTAAATTTCGAAAATTTTTAATTTCTGGATAGCGCATAACGTGAAATTTAAACACAATTCTTATTCGATATCGATTCGAACACAATCAAGTTAGTCTAAAGGACTTTGCCGGATGAATAGATTCGATGCAGAGTCAGGTCTGCTCAAGTACCGAATTCATATTATTCTAAAGAAAGGTACAATGTCCCTCCGTCAACCTGTCACTGCAGCGCTAATTGAATGCTTGTGGCTGGCAATCACAATCCGAATATTTGCTACAAGACGGTATACTATGCGATATCACAGCGGAAAACACAAGCTATGGTAAGCGGAGATCAGCTTAGACTCGGGAAATTTATTTGTTGTTATTTGTATTGTTGCAGCTTCGGAGTTAAAGAAACGTAAAGTTTACGTTTGTTTAGCGAAATGGAAAGTTTCGTTCCAGTAGTTTTCCTAACATCGCTTACGTCTAACGCAGATTGGAAGATTTGAAGCTCGTTGGCTATAAGAATACGTTTTTGCCTCATTTCTTGAAAGCATTACTTTCGTATAGAAACAAGAGTTTGCGGACACGAGCTTTGTCTCAACTGTGAAATTCATTCCGCAAGCGTTACATAGGTGCGCCTAAGGCTTTACTTTCACTTAAGTAGTAAATCGGGAGCGAAGATTAAAAAAACGCATTTGTTATAACCTTGGAAATCCGTACCATTGACTAGGATCGATTTGACAAGAAAAGCGTAATAATTCGTAAAATGTGAAGAATGATTTTTAGATTTACCTCAGATAAAGATCTGACAGGTGGTTTTACGCAATCTTCACAGCATTTGGAAAGTAAGGTGAGTAGTACCAGGGGCGGTGGGGCACCTTCGCATTGCGTGCGCAATTGCAATTGTCGTCGTTTTAACTGGCAAAACATTTCGGTCAGAAATGCCATAAACGCGGTAAAACGAGCTCGAGAGGGCGACTTCATTCCTTGAATCAGAAAGAGTAACTGCTCAAGGAAGGGAAGTTATTTAAATGTTTTGTTTTTGGTTTTTTGAATAAAGTAAATGGATATTTTAAACCGACCTTTTCTCGCTCTTGATACCATTGACGGCAGGTATTTAAAATGGCCTCTAAAAATGTTTCCTTGTGTTCTTTAGCGATAATGTTTAAGCATATTCTGGCAATTGGTAGAGCGTAGCGGCGCCCTTCTACGGCACGTTTTATAAAATGTGAGCTCAATTCCATTAGGCTGCGCGAATTCAATTTATTTGGATCTTCGAGAGCAGCATCGACCAAGGCTTGTACTTCGGGTGTGAATTGACCGATATCGGTTATTTCGTTGCCAAGCCCCAAGCCCAGGCCAGCTATGCCTCGTGTCAAAGCATCGGCTGACGATAAAGATTTTGAGCGTTGCAATGGCGTGACACTCATGGCAGCGTGCGAGTCGATCGGCCCATTTTGATTGATTTGCTGATTGTTAGTAGCCATAATGTATTGGTTCATGGCATTCAATTGTTGCTGTTGTTGGTAGTTTTGATTTAACGCATTATTCATATGCACGATGTGCATCATGTTCAAGTGCGATTTGTTATGCATTTTTTGCGGCTCGGGGGCAAATTTAACTCGATTCGTATTCGAAGCTTGCTAATGATAAAGACAAACAAATTTGTGCGATTACTCTTCGACTTACCTTTCTGTGTTTGGTATTAAGACTTGACTTACATGCAATACATTGCCGCCTGATGGTGAATTTAGCAACGGGACCTGTTGAACCATACCACCGGGCATATGATTCATTTGCATAGGATGGGAGTGAGTTACTAGAATCGGACGATGGTGATGTTTAACGTTCATGCTGCTTATGGGCATACTGCCGATAGAGAGTCCTGCCTGGCGACGATTAACCATTGCATTCGTTGCAGCCACGTATTGCATTGATTGCAATGCTGCCGATGAATTATTCGGGAAAACCATCGATGAACTGGAAGAGTGTTGAAGATTATGGTTTAACTCTGCAAATGACAAATCAAAAAGCAAAACGAAGCAATTATTTATCATTACCGATTATTATAGATGTCGTTCGTGGGTGTTGATCTCGTACTGGCCACCAACGGATACGTAAATTCCTGGGCATGAACATTCAATTTATTCAAGTTTTCATTACGAACATCTAACATTAAGATACATTTGTATATATGTTTGCATTTCAATTATATAATACACACACATAAGCCCGGATGGAATACCCAAAATGTTTTAATTGTTATCAGTAAATAAAAAGTTTATCAGACGATGCAATATGATGAAGTTTTCGGTATGAAAAGAGAAGAGAAAGAGAGTGAATAAAGGAAGAATTGCTTCGATTTAGTTAATATAAATGAATTTCACACACAAACACATAAGTAGGTAGTAAGTAGGTTAGAAAGCTCTACTCGCTTCAAAGCAAATTTTCGATATCGATAGTCAGTCTTGTTTTAATTTTTGACGGAATCGTTGATCAAAGACCAAGTTTTATCTTCTTGTTCCAATAGTTGGTTGTCAACTGAACGGCTGGTGATAAAGATTTGAAAGAAAGGCTGGTGTGCAGATATTTTTGTTATTACTGCTCCCTATCATGCCTTTGTGTGAAAGTATTGTATGTCCAATATGGACCAATTGGGAAGGTCTGATTCGGACGACAGTGTCTACCGTAAGGTAACGATGACTGATAATTTTTAAATTAACAAGCGCTGATAAAAGACAGCAAACGTCGGCAAGAGCAGCGAAGCGGCGAAAAGCGGTTAAGCAAAAGCAATTATGCAAATGCTAAATTTTAGGAGATTTTATTGAACTAATTACGCTGAGGTTGATCTTAAGAACTCATTTGAGAGAAGCGTTTAATTCTCACTTTGCAATTTTTTAGGTTAAGTACATCGATATATTGCTGGTCTCCCTATCATTTACAGATGACGGAAATCACAGCACACTTTATTAACATTACGATTGTCTTCCCGTCCGTAGTAAGACCTAGGTCCAGCATGCCCCACAGTACACATATATTGCGCCACCTGTCACCCTATTCTGTCCTGTACACCGCCTGTGTATCCGGCGTATTCGGGTGCACTCAGAGCCAACTCTCTGAATAGGCGGCCTATGGCCAAAGTGCTAAAAAAGATTTTTGAATCAACGAGATGAGAATATGCATGTAAAAAACGATCCGGCAGCCGAGCCGCTGGAGATTCTTTACCAAAACTTTTGATCAATCTCTACATTTGGTTGTCGTAAAAATTGAAGCATGGTTTACGACACTCGCAACAACAATATTATCTTCCGGCTAGAGAGAAATGTTTTTAGTAACTAGGGGCTCTTATTGAAATATACATTCAAACTGTGTGCAAGAATAAAGCATCCGACCTAAGATGATGTCGGCAATGGTGGAAAACTACGGTTATGCCTAAATATATTGTTGTGGTCGGTCATATGAAAGCATTTAAACTCCGCAAAAACCCATCATACATACACATACACATATAAAATATACTTACTTACTTATCTTACACATATACATGTATTCCTTTAATATATGCATATTTACATACACACAAGAACTTATCATTCAATTAAATGTCCTTAAATATAACCTCGAAATAAATAATGAGAGGCACTTACGAGTAAAATATAATTGTTTTTAAATGAAATAATTCGTGTTATATTTTTTGAATATCTACTGAAATATTGGTTACGATGTAGCTGGCAAATGTGATTAGATTTGAGTGATCTGAACGTCCATAAAGTTACTAATAATTCTTTTCACTTACTAGGTGGTCTATATATATCCATAGTGGGTTTGCCACGTACTTGACCCGATTGATTCACGTTAGTCTGCAAATTGAAAGCCAAACTGCGTCTCTTGTTAATGTTCTAATAAAAAAAAGAGAAACGAATGGATATTTACTTAAAACATGCTGCTAGGATTTACTTTCTAAATAAAAACAGTGAAAACACTATACTGGGCCATGGTCTTCCATTAAATACCCTTCATCACAACGACTTTTCACTATAAGGTGCTACATAAGAAGTGGTCGTAGAAATGTTTCAATCCGAACAATTTTCAACAGCATTTGTTCTTCGGCCAGTTTATCAAATTTCATCAAAATATCCCAAAAATTGCGCCCTGAACAAGAAGATTAAGCGGACGGACAAGCTTAGATCCATTCAAGCAGGGATTCTGAACCCAGCGTTATAATAAAAGATAGGTCGACATCAACTCTTTCTGGCTGTCGCATACACTTGTATCCTTCAAATACTCTTATAGCAGAAGTAGCGTAAGGGATAATAAATGAAAGCATTTTAATGGGCCGCTGCCCATCATTAAATATCGCACACCACCTTGCTTAGTGCAAGTATTCAAAACAAGAAAAACAGAGGGACGGACGGACAGACAAGTTCAGATTCAAAAAGTGACTTTGAGTCGATCGGTACAGTAAAAGATGGATGTAAAATCCTTCTGGGTGTTATATACATCCGCACGAATTTGTAAATATAGCTTTCTACCACAAGCAGTGTGAAGCTGTAATAATACCTTCAACCCGAAATTTTTGAGAGTCATCAGTCGTCTGATGTATAAATTGAACATTGACAAGAGCGTGTGCAACGCCACAGTGGAAAAAAATTTAAACAAAACAACAGCTTCTTCGAACAGCACTGTCTATTCCATTTGTAGCTTTGCCCCGTAACTGAGACGACAACGCCTATGTCGAATTGCCGAATGAGCAGAAGCAGAAAACAGTTGATGATGCACCCAATTGATAATTTATTGAACAATCTGGGCATACATCGAATCTACGCGGCTCCGAAGCTCAGTTTTCGAAAGACGGCTTGCTAGCCAATTGCCGGCGGACCTTCGAAATGATTGTGCCGACTGTGTTCTGAACTAATGTGAGTATCGTGCATATTAGCGGGTTTCAGCCGACCTTATGAGTTCAAGTGGGACCCGTTTGGTTTTTATTCTGGCTATTAAGCAGATGCCACATGTACATGGCGTATATCATACACAGGCATGAAAACAATCGCAAACATTTATTAAGAGATTTACAAAAAAGTCGGTTTTTTAATAAGAATTGAAAAAATATTTAACAATTTTTTTAAATGTGCGTTTTTATATATTTTAAATAAAAAATAACATTTTCCGCGTTTTTTATAAATTTCTTAATACATTTCTTTGTTCATTCATTCTCATAGTGAATGCTACTTACGGTCCCATGGCTGTGTATGTCAATACCATAGTAAAACCGATTGCCAAAGTAATTGTTGTTTTGTTTTTTCTGTTTGTTTCTTACCTGGTTTCATCATAGTTTTTTATCATTCTTACCTGTTGGTTAGATGTGCGTACGAAGCTACGTTCTCTTGTTATGCTAGCGGGTACGACAAGAGGTTGCTGTTGTGCTTGATATTCCGGCGATTTACGTACTTTGCGCCCCTCATTGTGGTTGATATGTAACGATTGTTCAGCTTGTTCGACTTTTTCGGCCATATTTCGGCTTCAGATTAGCAATATTTCTTCCGATTGTCAAGTGGACGAAATACTTTCCTGAATTTTAAATCTGATGTTCTGATGATGAAACTATGATGGACGTACGTGTTTATTGGCGAAACATAATTCTTAAGCGGCTTTGTGTTTTGTTTTTATTTTCGTTTTGTTTTCTTTTTAATAATTAAAACATTGGTTATGATGATTATTATATTTTCAAGTATCACAATTGGCATATAAACGTAAAATTAAACATTCGCTGTGCGATTATTCTCGCACATAACGTGGACATATACTTGAGTTTAATTTCTTAATAGTTTTTACTTAAAATACGTTCGAATCGAAGAGTTTTGCAGACTAATCTGAAACGGAAGGTAAGAACAATTTCAAGAAATTAAGATGTCTTCTGGATTTACCACAATATTCAGAAAGAATATTATGTTTCTGATCCACTATTCAAAGAGGTCTCCGTCTGAGGTTTCTGTTGCCTTCTAAATCATGTAAGCAAAGTTGTGTAGGAAACAGTGAACTAACTTAAGCATCATCAAGGGTGTGAAGATAAATTCGACTTTAACTAGCAAAGACATCTACCAATGTTAAATAATTCCAATTAGGATATAGTTGGAAGATGAAATTTGATATGTTAGCGAGAAATGGATATGTCGTTCGTTCGTCATCCTATGAATTTATTGATTTAGGTATTAAGTACTTTGTGAGCTAATCGAGTTTTGCGAAAATCCTTTACAAAACGTATTGCAACGATGATCTGGTCAAAAGTCTTCCCAACGAGTCATTACACACTTAGTGTTTTAAGATGTTCTAGAGTTAAAGTAAAAGTATCGTTCACTACTTACCTTTGTCCTGCTTTGGTTGTCTTTCGTTTTGTATGACTTGGAAACTCTTTTTGCTTGTTTCGATCGTGTGTCGTTTGAATAATGTGATGTACTTATTGGTTTAGTAGCCTTTTAAGATTTAAAACGTATATAAAGGATAAGTATAAAGAAAGTTTCTCTTCTTACTCTTAATCAACGATGAGTAACAATTTGTTTGTTAAATATTAATGAGAAAATTCGTTTGCATCTAAGTTTAAATCGTTTTATAAAATCGTAGAAATCTTTTTAATATATTTTTTAGTTGTTTTCTTTTTAATCGATATATATTTTCGTAACAGATATTCAAGTCGTTGTTTATTATTTTCTTTTATATTCTCTTTGGTGGCGATTGCTTAGGAGGGCATTGTATTGCTGAGAGTGTACATTACTGCAGCTGTCGAACGGGTAAATTAAATGTTAAATTTGGTAGAAATGTTCCTCTATGTTTATGTATATATATATATATATATATATATATATATATGTAAGTGCATATATGTTTATATATATATTTATATATTAAATATAATATATAAAAATATATATATAGAAGGGTGTAAGTTTACAATTACATAAGGATATAAACATATATGCACTTATATATATTTGTATATATATATGTATATATATATCTATAAATACATAAATAGATCTCATCAAATATATAAATTTTTTTAATTGGATATAAAATCAATAATCGAAAAATGGAAATTGGAAAATCTTTGGATCCGTGGGGAGAGCCTTCTCGCCTAAACTGCAAAATATCGTAACTTAAGAGATGTTCATATTTTGAAAAGGTTTTGACAGCGTGATAATTATGCTTAAAAGCCTTTTATTCTCTAAGTGCGTTCACTGGATAAGACAAAAGCAGAAGAATGTTCGAATTCCTTCATGCGCTCTTTTTATCGGCACTACAATGGCTGGTATTTCTAATAATATTAATAATACTATGCAAGAATATTCGCATGCTTTGCAACCGATACGTCAGTACGGCTGTGCAAATAGAAAATTATAGTTAACTAAATCGATACAAGTCACCTTTACATTTGAGAAAGAACGAAAAGCTGGTTTGAAGACGCACCCTCAAGCATAGAATGTAAAGAGAAAAATACAAATAACAGAAAAATGCATTTTGTTTTCCCATCTACGAAGCTCTCTGCTAAACGATTGCACACTTCATTCCGGAACTACGGAATATTACGAAATGTATTTTTAATCAGCTATGCAATATGTTCAGAAGTGAGAAGCTCGAGCCAAGTGTTAAATAAACGATGCCTTCAAAATCAATAGACAGATTATCGAATAATCATCAACTTCTTCTCGCAAGCAAAAGAAACATAACTTTTTCAGTGTAAGAGATTATAGACCACTTAGAAAAGTGTTGTTTTCTATGGTGTGTTCGTTAAACGGGTTGACGGCTTACATTGCACATTGAAGCGGTAAGTATTTGCTTTGGAAGATTCTATATTTCCATATAAAACTAAGTTTTCTTACTTTAATATAAACAAAAAAAGATGTTAAAATGTTAAAAGCGGACCCTACACCCCTTTGCACATATTTTCCTCATAAATTACCAACAATTACCACTCATGGTCATGAATATCCGATTAGGTAAGAATCGTGAATGTCAAATCAATGTTCGTAGATTCAAATCCCAAATGCGTTAGATTTTACTTTGGTCGTAGCTATAATGAGTGCATAGTTGGCAAGACTTATCAAATGGGCACACGTCCGCTAGGCTATGGCCATCACCTCCCTGTCTCTTTCTCACCAATCTTCTGGGTGATTGATCGTATCTAGTCCGGGCGTCACCTCCCTATATATATCTTACGAATCTCCTGATTGATTTATCGTAAAATAAAAATAGGAAAAATATATATGTATACAGGATGTCACAAAAAAATACACACATACACACATTACGTGACTACAAAACCGGTATGTATATAGATGGACTAAAGATTAAGAGAAAAAATAAATTGGAAAGAATGCGGTATTAAAGTGAATATACATTTTAAGGGCATGAGAGCCCTTAAATGCAAAGGAATCCAAAAAATAGATTCTTATACTTAGTCCAGCAAAATTAATTTCAAATCTCTATTACATTAAACATATATTATACATACATATGTATACATATACCTAATTCTCTTTTTACACGATAGATACGTTCCCAAAAAATACGTGTAAAAAAAATTCGTGTAAAAAAATTCGTGTAAAAAGAGAATTAGGTGCAAACAATATTAAAAAGTTCTTGTTAGAGTTCACTTAATTTATTTCGCACTTACACATTTTAATTCATTAAGTATTTAATAAAAAGTAACTCGCTCTTTACTGTTTGAGATTCAAGAAAAATTCCTGGAATATTAAAAATCGTGTTAAAGAAATTTTTTTTCTTTTGAACTCGTGTTAAATCAAATTTGTGTAAAAAAAATCGTGTAAAAAGAGAATTGGGCATATATATATATATATATATTATAACAAACATGGGGCACATAAGAGGTAATTTTTTATAAAAACGTTTATATGGGAAGGGGGAGATCACAAAACGGTTCCATTTCATTTAAATTTCCTGCATTCATTCATTCATTTATCGCCAAAATATATTACTTGCCACCGATTTTTGCAGAGCAATAATCTGAATTGCAAGTATTTATACCCCACACCAAGTGTAATATGGTGTTTGCTGTATATTTGATTTGTGTGGGTATACGTAACATTAATTTATAATGATTTTCTGAATCTATTTAAGCTTGTCTGTCCATCCATTATTAGGTTCAGCCTAGAAGCCGTGATTTTTGGAGATATTTTTGCAAAAGTTGGTAATAAATTTTGCACATTTTGATCGAAGGAGGAAAATGACTGAATATAGATTGAATTGAAACAATTTTGCGTATGATTTTATCTCAAGTCTTTCTATAAGTGGCATGCATTCGCCCAACACTTTGTGTATTTTTATAATAAATGACGTAGAGTGTAAACACACAAGTTCAAGCACTAATATGACGCAAATAATTACGGGGTTCATCCTCAGCTTGCCTGAAAGCATGTTTTTTTTGCTTTAATTTTTGACCTCTGATTATATCGTGAAAATATGATTTTTTCTGTGCTTTAAATCAACTGCCCGGAAATGACCCAAAACATTGACACGACTCTCATATTAATCGATTGAGAAAAGTGCATTTTGTTGGCTCCCTAAGATGTTTGATGTCAAAGTATTGTTTAAGCAAATCCACAAATCAATAAACCTTATGTCCACATCAAAGACTACGTTTGCTGCTTAAACAATACGCGTGTAGTTGTGCATGCACATGCATCGGTAGCAAAAGTTTCTATTGATGTTTATGACGTAGAATCTGTTTGAAAGTCGTTGCAAGTACGCTTGAAAAAAAAGAAGACAATAAAAAAAAGCAACTGAGACAAATTAACATTTGTTCGTTGCACTATGTTAAGTTAAGTTGGTTGAGGTGACACTGTGTAACGTCGATGGTAATGACGTTTTATGTATATGCACGTATTAGGTCGGTGCAAAAATTTCTGCCGTTAATAAGATTTTTGCGACACATGTTCAAGAATAGTTCTCAGTCAAAAATTATTAGCTAATTATCTAATTTATTTATTAATTAACGTCACAGAAGTGAAAGGAAAGGATTTAATTATAATTAATGTTTAAAGATCTCTTAAATCCTTGACACATTCATCTTGCAATTAAATCGCATTATGATTAATATGTACTCAGTACATGTACATGATTGTATAACGAACAGAAATCTTTAAAGATCTGGAAATACATTTTCACGATTATTGCATACCGTACCTGTAGACACTTTTCAAACGTCTGAGGCTTTAACATGTGTGTAGTGAATGTAATGCGTAAACACATATAGAACTTTTTAAGTGATTCATGGTAGGAAAATTGCGAGAATTTTACAATCTTTGAGAACTAGTTATGTGGATATTTCTGAGAACATAACTACGTACACCATTTGTTGCAATGGTTCCTCCAAAAAACAAGACGAGAACACTGATAGTTCATATATGAAACATATTTATTAAATTTGATTTATTTTTATTATTTTTGTACCCTACATCACTTGTGGTACAAGCGTATATTAACTTCGTGCGAATGTATGCAATACCCTGAGAAACATCTGAGACAAGTCCACCTTTTATTACACCGATCGATTCAGATCGATTCACTTTTTGAATCTATTCAGGCCTGTCTATCCATCTGTTCGCCTTATTTTCCTGTGTTCGACCTACAGGTCGCCATTGTTGAGATATTTGGATGAAATTTGAAATTTGATATTGAAAATGATTCGGATCGCATCACTTGTTGGATCATTTCCCCTATTCCCACCTTATTTTAAAAAGTCATAAGTATACGAATAATTGTAGTATGATGTGAGGTATTTAGAGCCGTGTTCCACTGCGGAGTTTTTACTCTTCATTTAATTAGTTTATATACATGTTTACATATTTATTTATTTTAATTTTATTTTGTTATATAATTTTATTATATAATACATTATTTATATTTATATCTATTTCCTTTTTCTTCTTACACTTTACAGTGAAATAAGCACTTAACGTTCTTTAGATCTCATCCATTTTCAATCGGTTAAACAAACGAAGCAGGGAAACTTTTTATCCATTTCTAGCCTAACGTGAGAACGTTTATGCAAGAGGAAGCAACTGCTTACACAAAAAATGGCAATCTAGAACTTTTCCTCGAATCTAACAAACTGTGCACTATAGAAGTTGTGCATGTGTAAGCATTCAGATTTCGATACTAAGAATCAAGAAAACATTTTGCAATAATTTTTGCATTTTTCCTATTTATCTTTTAATATTTTCATTTTACTCATATTCTTTCATTCTGTTTAGTTTGATCGACCATCGATAATTTACTTTAAATTATTGTATATGTTGTCGTTGTCTTCTTTTTACATATATATATATATATATATATACATATATATATCATTACATGCGAGCATGATCAATTTTTCATTTGGTTTGTAAAACTTAGAATTGATCTTAAGTCCCTTAAGAATCGGCTTAGCTCCATAATATTGTTTATCCATCATTTGCTATTGGAACGCTCTGCGTTTAGAAAAGGTGAAGAAAGCAGGATCTGTTATCCTGCAATCCATTGCATTCATCAGACAAGATGAGAGAATTATTGTTTCAATCGTCGCTTAACATAACTAACATATGCGTGACAATGAAGTGATCGCTGCTATAGAAGATGGTTGTGAACTGCAAATATAAAGCGTATGGTGAATAGAGTTGTGAATGCAATTGCGAAGCGGTTAACAACAATTTCGCATTTCGATAATATCGAATCTAAAACCATTTCAATTTTATTACAGACTACTAAAAACTATGATAACTTGGGCCGTATGGATCCAGCTTGGCATCCATGGCTTTAGAAAAATGAATTCATTTTTAAAGATACTAAGCGTGCAGTTAAAATTTAACCAAAGTACTTTTAAGAGCTGATGTCTGTCTATGTAATTTGCGTGTAATTTATAATTTTCGAAAAATTTCAATGAAATTTGATACACTAACGGATCTTAGCTCGAGGGCGCTGCTTATCGAGAATGAAATGAATAATGCCGCGTTCACCGTCATTCCGCATTTTGGAAAAGTCATTGCAAATGATTTAGGGTCAATCTAGTCCGCCCATAATGTTTTAATTTATTTTCAACACGCGGGCCGTACTATGATTGCATGTATGTGTGTTTTTGGAGATGTGCGTTAATTCTTGTTATTGTCTGTAGGCGGGAATATGCCGCCGACTTGTTTTAATATTTTCATAACTCTACGTATGTTTGCACACACATTTACACATAAATACATACGTGTATATATGTATATGTGTATATATGTGTAGCTATATTTTTATGTTTTCCTTTTTCTTTTCGTTTCTTTTCTTTACTTTTTCCCTTCAAAAAGAAAAATGTATTGTATACGAAATAAATCTAAAAAATGTTTACGAAAATAGATATTAAAAATTTATTCGCCATCTCTTTGTTTCTTAAAACATTAATGCTCTTCCGTTTTCCTGCTTCTGCATCTTCGTTCAAACGTGCTCGCCGCCCAAATTTATATGAATGCACGAATTCTCGATGCTTGTCGTGACGTATGTATTTCGATTCAATAAACCCACAATGGATTGAATTAACTTTGATTAATTTAACGAAATTGTCTGTTAATCTAATAAAAAAACCTCTCAAGTTTATTTAATAATTTATGCCTTTTCAAATTTATATTTGCATCGACCTAACAATAAGAGCAAAGAGAAATGATTCAAGAGCAAGTATACCGTGCAGTAGTAGATCTTAATCGTGCTCACGCCACAGGGAATGTAATAAGTTTATGAAATGCAAGTTTTTAGCACACACAGAATTACGCATCGAAGACGACATGCATGGGTACATAAATATATTTATCTATTGGGATCATAGGGGATCCTATGAATTATATATATTCGCGATGTCAGCAAGCAAATTGATTTACACATGTACCCATCTGCCTATGAGTTCGTTTAAGTTACATTTGGTATTTTAAAGTTTTGTTTAAGAAAAGCACTATCGTCTCAATTATTTTTTTATTGCTCTCTTCAGATTAAGTTTGCAAGTTAGTTACTCAATAATCCTACGTAAAGTGAGTTTGGTATTCAAATACGGCTTTAATTTTTTATAATTAGTTAGGAAGTGCTGGCAAATCTAATCTAATGAATATGATACGTTACACGATCGATATATATGGGGTATATGGATATTCGCTCTATCTTGCAATAATATTTCGTACGCTATTTAGTGAATGTTTCAAAGAACGCGGCCTAATGAAATTGTAACTTCCTACTTTTTGCTTCCTAGCAGAATAAATATTAAGCGTAGGGGAAAATTCTGCCCAATCCCCAATTTCTCTCTCTCCCTTTTTGTCACTGAATGCACCGACCTTCCAACAAGGAAGAACTGCTACAGAACTGCGTAGAAGTTGATTTAAAGTATTTGGTGAACGTGCAGTTTCCGATAGAACATGCAGAAGATGGATCTGTCTGGGCGACTATTATTGAACGATGACTATACTATGAAGGTCATATTAGAGCAAAATTCGATTTGGCAACATCGGAGATGCAGCTACGTCGGATCATAACCGAAAATTACAATTTTCCTTAATCTAAAAACGGACAGCACTTTCCGTTGGACTCAATAGTACTGCTCTAGATTTGTCTGCCTGTTAGGTGACACATCCGTCAATAATTACGGTTTGAGGAAATTGCCGAAAAAAAGTTCTAAATGGTGAAGAAAAAGTGCTCTTCCCTTAAGACAATGCACCGGCGTCACTTTGGATGGTAAAATAGCATAAACTGAAGTTCGGATTATTGCCCCAATTATCGTATTTCGCATCCCATCCAGCTCCAGCCACTGTTATCGCAAAGGAAGGCTCCAAATTATGAGCGTCAAAATGTTCAAGAAGCGTTGGACTCATTGCATCACTCCTGAAAGAGACTACGTCTTTTACCTAGTTCTGGGCATTATGGACCAGTATCTTAAAACACCCATGTTTTATATAGAAATCCAAATTTTTTCGTATCCTCATTAAACTGACTTTAAAAATATGGTTAACGAGCGGATATCAAACGCTTATAATCTTACCTCACTGGAGTTACAAGAAGTGATTATTTTCTTACCTGAGATGAAAGTATAAATTGACTGTGATATCGACTTTCAGGGTGCGTTAGTGTTTATCAAGTTTAGAAAACAAAAATCGAAGTGTGGCGAACTTGATAGAAATTCCTATAAAGGAATGTCGGAAATATTATCAAAGGATAAGGATGTCGTTATTGAAAAGGGATGTTAAAAAATCATTATTTAAGCTTGAAAATGATAACTTAACGTATTAGGAACTCCTCTCATTCTTTCGCGCTTTATTCGCAGTAGCAGTAGTGTTTGATCAAAAAGATCGTTGAATACTGGTGGCCAAGTGACACATTCATCAGTGTTTTTTCTTTTTCCAAAAACTCAAATAAGCATTTCCGAGAAGGCACACTAGATTTAATTGACGTTGTAAAAAATACTCGTTGAATAAAGTCAAGTTGACTTCGGAAAGTTCATCGTTATCTACTTTTTATTGTACGCATGTCTCTATATATTTTTGATTTGTTTTAACTTTCCGGTACATATTTTATATGCCGGCATGTAACGATTATGTTGTACATAATTACTAGAGCTTGGGCTGACCTGTCGCGAAGTAAACAAGTATGCTTTCATGCGATGTTGCCTTTCAAGTAATAAAAGAAATTATGTTGAAATTATAAAGTACCCCTTTTACTGCTCTCAAGCATTTTCTATAAATTATAATAAATGTGTCTATATATGTTATAATGTATGTGCCTATGTGGTTCTACGATTTTTCTTACTATTATTCTTAATTTAGTTAGGAAAATAAATTCGAAGAACATTTGCGTCTAAGGATATCGGCTTTATTGCACTTGAGATTTGAACGCAAAACCATTGGGTTGCTCGTCGAGATCCTTCGCGTACTCGGCCACTCGGCCATTATATTATTAGAGAGCTACACGATCTTTATTATATTATAATACGGCAGCACCTCATAGTTAAATATAAAACTAAAGACAATGTTTGTATGCTAAGCTGTAACATGAGTCTATAAATAGTTTCTAAGTTTCGAAAATTAGTTGAATTTTTGATTTTGAATAAGAAAGTGTGCAGCTCTATGTTATGAAAATTTCAAGACTTTATTGATAAAAAAAAGTAGTTGATGGGTTTTACACGATTCGACTTAAATCGATTAAAAATTCTCTCATTTTTGAATACAACGAACCGACACTTTCGTCATTTTTGCCACAAATCATGAAGAAGACACACAAAATCTTCTAAATGTAATTTTCATATACGTTTGTGTATATATGCACATATCTATTTATTCATATAGACAATACAATACATTTGTTACACTTTTAAGTGGGATAAAAAAAAAAAAAAAGAAAAAAAAAAATCATGTACACACTACACAATATATTCCACCTGTTTATTTGTATAAGAACTGAAATCTCATGATTGAAAACAGAAGAAAGGTTGTTCGATTTATTCACAATTTTTTCATACCCATCGCTAAGTTCTACTCAAACAAGAAAAAGTGTCTATAGATTGTGATAATTACAACGTTATTTGTTATGTTACTGCAGAATAAAGCAAAATACTGTTAACAACCGATACGATATTTACATACTTGATCTTATTCTTATGCTTTCTCAGCAATTGTGAGCAAATTCTTTTAAAGGGTTGATTGAGTGTGAAAATGAAAAATTCTTCGTGCGAGTTCATTACATTTAGTAAACAAAACGTTCGCCGATCGATTTTGATATTTATTTCCGTCTTCGATTTTCTATAGACAAACTTACTTCTTCAATGATATAAAATGCGGTCATTTTCAACAGAAATAAGTGAAGTGAAATGTTTCCCAAAAATCTCTATTTTGAATTAAGATCATCGGAGATGATATAAAACAGAAGTCCCAGTACCGATTGTTTGGAAATATGTCTAAGATTTGTTTTCAACTATAGCGTCGGCGGGCCATACCATTTAGATATACATAGAGTGGATCAATTCAATTGCGAGTAACTGTATGTATCCATAAATATGTGGTCAGAAAGTTATATGCATATATATTTATATGTAATATGCATTTACGTATGTCCATCTTAACTTATATACATTACATTACAATTCATTTCAATTTTTTTTTTTTTCTATTTTAATGGTTTTTTCTCTTCGCTTTTTTGTGTTTTGTTTTTTGTTTTTGCTATCGTTGAATATCTTTTTCTTTTTTTTATTTCGTTAGATTGCCTCTAAAATCAATCACTTTCGAAACACTCAAAAATCTCCATGAAATTTCCGTTATTCGTCCGTTACAAATTTGATTTGTGTAAATTTTCGTTTCGTTAACAAATTTTGAACATTACTGCGTACGCGTTTGCAAATGAGCAAGAATTCGTCTCCCCTAAGTATTTTAGAGAAATAATTTTATTAAATTAAATTTTTTTTTTTTTTTTGATTTTTTTAATTGCAAAACGTTTCGTTCTTAAAATTATGTAAATTTAATCATTGAGCGATCAAAGATAGACTGAATTAGATGATATTTGTCAATGAGGTATTTTGCAATGGTTCGCAATTGTTTGCTCACGGCGCGCCACAAACATAATCATGACAACTTTTAAACTCTTTTAACGCTCTTTGACTTGCTCAGATAGCCAGCCCTCCTACATTGAAGCACTCTAAACAGTTGTTGTGACAATGTCGTTACTCTTTCTTTTTCTTCTTTTAACAAAAAAATATCGTTCATAAGCAACAAGCAAGCAACCAACGCCTAATTCATTCCCCGTTAAATTTCCTTTAGCAATATTGTGTTTCTAAAGTGCTTTTCTAATTCTCATTAACTTATAATTTATTGAAGTAAATTGTTTGTAGAACTGTCGCCACTCGACTAGATAAATTGATCGTTTGAATGAAGTAATCGTTTTCGTGACTCATACATATGTATGTACAAATGTCTCTTTCTTTTTTTTTTTTTTTATTTCTTTTATTTTTTATACGTGTGTTGTGATTCACGTTATAATTCATACGGCTTGGAAATGCTCGTCTTTGTTAATCTCACTGATCAACAACGAAAATAAGTGTGATGCGATTTTGTCTCTCTTAATATTCGTTCAGAATAAAAAGTTAGCATTGCCAATAGAAACGAATTTATAATAGTATCGTAACAAGTCATTAAAATTGTAAAGAAAGGTAAAGCAACGACGTAGACCAACCAAATAGTCCCCATCCCCATTTCAAAACTTTAAACATTATTTAGGATGATACAGTGTAAATGTCTATAAACAAACAAAGCAAACCCAGTCGATTGAATAAATTATGCAGACATTGGGCTGATTACACTGAAGGCACAGAATACCGGTAAAGATCTTTATGCAACTTGAATTCCTACTTACTAGACTTAAGAATATAAAAAGTTATCTTCAGCTTAGATCGAGTCTATCTCTAGCTCTTCATAACAACGTCTCTCGATATTGTGATCATTTCGGGAGCACTTTGCGACTACCTAGCTGTTCGCCCCAAAAATCTTAATTGCATTCGTTCATTATATTCGTTTGTAGTCTTGAATATATATCATAGTCTTGTCGATAAAAAGCCGGCACATTCGGGGTACAAGCCGTACTTCATAATTATTAATTATAATTCTTAATTATCTCAACTACAGAAAACTACTTATCAAAATTTGAATAAAATTTGAGAAGCACTCAAATCTTCTCTTAAAAGAATAAGATATTTAGTAATTTGTTATTCTCTGACCTACACTGCAAGTCAATTTTACAAGGCAAACCAATGAACGTCGAAAATTATATATACGACAAATGACATCCATCGAAACTCTTCTCACAAGACCTACGCTATTTTCATGTGGTTGATTTTTCAAGGTGCCCTTAAATGCTAATATAGCTTTTGCTGCAATCGGTAGTGTCGTAATCAGGAAACATCCGATAAATTTCGAAAAGTAATTTTGTTGGTAACATTTCCGAATAGATTGAATTGTAGAAAATGTTCACAACACAACACTAGCGACACTTCACACATATCTAATGCAAATGTAGCGTGACGAGAACTGTATTGACATTTTCCACGGGATTTATCTCAAACCCAAGGTGTAAAACTTTCTTGTTACATTCTCATTTCCATGTTTTTGGGTTTTGTAAAAATACATATAGGGAAGAAGCTTTTTCTGAATAAGGGGGAAATGACCTGAAGGTAATCGCATGCGAAAAATTTTGCTTTCGCTAATTAAAGCTATCTGTCAGCTACGCGATTATCCCCTTGGTTGTTGATGGCGAATTTAAAGCTGCATTGATTCTTAAATACTGCTGTTAGACGATTAAAATCAGAAAGAGTGAATCTTCCACTGCCGAGCTCACACAAATTTGCCAATTATAATAAAACCTCCTCTGTGTAAGCTTTTTGTAGAACGAGATTTTTCCAACAATGTTTGATCTGCTTTGAGGCATACAGGTAACCTTCAGGCGTTTAAGACTGCATACATTTCTAAATCCTGATGATAGACACGCAAATGTCGCCACGGTACGGAGTACGGAGCAAACCTAATATATAAATAATTTGTTTTTTCAAATTTGATTTGAAAAATGTTCTTCTCTTTTTTTTTAAATTCCGAGAATTTATTCCCTTGAGAATGATTTGCTTAGATTTAAGTATTAAGCAAAAAATTGTAGACATTCTTTTTAAATTTTTATAAATGTGAGGGAAAAGTTTTATTTAAAGCCTTCAAACGAACTCTTGATTGCCTCTTAATCAAGCTAGTAAATGATTAGCGGAAGCAGTTTGCTTTTGAGGGCTTTATTTGGCCGATAGAGTATTTTTATAGTAAAATTTTATCTAACCTGCGGAACTTAGTACATCGTTTTTAGGTTGCGACAGGACTTTAAAAAAGCTTGCATCTGTCGTATATTAGTATCGGTTTTTGAGGGGAAGATAAGTCAAGCAAGAAATAACAACCGGAGAAGCGAATCTGCCAATAGTTTATATTGATTAAAAACATATGCATTTTGTATTGTCGTTGAGTTGAGCTAACCAAATTAATATATTGGTAATACAGGCATTCAAAGGCAAATATGGCACTTTACATAAATAAATAAAAGATTTATTATTAATTCTTATTTTTAATAGTTTCCCTTTCTTTTTTGGGTAGAAGAAGCGGAGACGTGTACACAAGGTCCCTAGTACGGCCGAATATGCTTACGTGCAAGCACGACTAAGCTTCGTTTTTTAAAGAGACTTTCGTCAATCCAGTTTTGAGTAGAATTACACCTTTTTGGAAACGGCGGGACGAGTAAAAGAAGATGCAAACGTTCATATGGATACATATTATCGATCAGTATGAGATCCTGATTACGTTCATATATCAGTTCAATCTTAAAGTTCTAAATGCCCGTAAGTTTGATATGGAGGATTGAATAGTACTCTCGGTTGAATTTCATTAAAGACGCTCACTTTCTTCCTCCACCATTCTTGTCGCGCTACATATGGCCTGGACGTCGTAATTTGTACGGGGAAAGGTTCCTACAGTTCTGTTGTAAAGGATTTCTTAAAATAAAGAGTAAGCGCTTAAATCTACCCAACAAGTTCATCTTTTAAATACATCGTATGATTGTTGAAAACAATTAAGTATGGCATTGATCGCGTCATCATGACTTACCGATGAGATGGTAATCTGGAGGTTCCTATTATGTCATACGAGCGAGACTATGTCTTTTAATGCAGAAGGAGTTTTGTAATATTATTATTCCAATTGATTAGATTAACAACCATGTTCCGACGTTGTGACCGGCATTAGTGGTATGAGTATATTGTATGAGTGTATGTTCTTGTCAAAGCGGTTGTGATTTTATATCAAGCTTGATATAGCAAAGTAGGAATCGCAGTAAAACTCTTACATGACTTAACAAATCATGAAAAACACAAGCAACGAATGCTTTTGCACTTCTAACGTGTCTGTGACATTGCTCAGAATACAGTCATCAATCAATTCAATCAATTTCATTACATACGCACGATTTTAATAGCAGAATAGGTTAATATCTTCCTTTTATATAATTGTTTCACTTTATTACACTGTAAAAGGGAGAGACACTTGCCGTATTAGTTCCATAACAAATTTCTTGTATAAACTATGTCGGTATTGGAGCGAAACATGAACAGAAAACACATGAAAATGGGATAATTTTGATAAGATTTATGATAAGAGTGTCGACGGCTGCTAACTGTCGTATCAATCGACATCTATTGATTTACTATTTAAGATTGTTAGCATAATTAATTTATAGTGGAAATCGAGGTATAGCACATTGCAAAATTAAATCTGCCTTTAGACAAGATTCGAATGCCACACGTTGCTGCATTGAATATATTTCGTGGGAAAATTGTAATTTCCACGTTTTGCTGCAGCGTATGAATGAAAGAGAGAGAGTAAAAGCTCTTTATGTCAAATTCGTACTGCCAGCAACGAACGATCAAATACGCTTCGCAAAGTATGTACTTCACAAGCATTAGAATTTGTATGGTTTCAGCCATGTCTAATCGATTGATCATCTTAAAGAAAATTGATACATCGGGCATTGGTTATCACAATTACAAATTAATGTGCAAAATCGACTTTCATTGGTTTGAAAATGTACTAAAAGCCTCGAAAATTTAATGGGTTCCACTTCAATGAATTTCGAATAAATTACTCTTCAGATAAAAGTCTCCCTAGTAAGCAGCCAAAGAATGCCTTTTCCTCCAAGCAAAATGAACAAGTTCAGTAAGCGTAGGGAACACTCTTTTAGCGACTTCTTTACCTCCGTCGCCTTTCGTCTTCGCCCTGCAAAAGGAAATCAAGGGCCCCTGTTCGCATTAAAGAGAGATAGTTGCGTAACTACAAAGTTAAAAACAAAAAGTTTCTAATCTCGAGAGATTATAGACTACCAATTTCACAACCACTAGTGAATGAAGAGCGAGTACTCCCCATAGAATCAACCTGCGTTGTCATGCCATTGTTAATTTTGGTTACCAGGCGTCATGAATCAAATTCTACTATCTCTCGTACGTCAACTTTCCAGGTAGCATGTTCGTGGCTAAACCAAGCATAGCGTAAGACTTACCAATCCTGGCGATCGCAATAAACACGGGGGTTAGTTGAGC
Organism: Glossina pallidipes; assembly: GCA_000688715.1. Lineage (NCBI taxonomy): Eukaryota > Metazoa > Arthropoda > Insecta > Diptera > Glossinidae > Glossina > Glossina pallidipes. Next base: position 384,556 of record KK499810.1, read on the forward strand.
CTCTCTTTGAATTTTTAATAACATTCATTATAAGAACTCCTTTAATGGATGTAAAAATAAATTCTCTATGCTGAAATTTGTCGTTTGATAAAACCTATCTGTTGCATTCAATTTTTCCGAAATTTTATCTATATATATATAACTTAATTGTAAATGTTTATAAGGCATAAGTTTCAGTTATCTAAAAGCTGTCTTTCAATGTATATCGTCGCATAAAGAGATGGATGTCATTTACGGAATCGCGGAAATGTGTTTTTCTCTGTTTTCAACTGAATTTAATTGCAAAAAACTCCAGCTGCAACTACGGAATTGGCAAGTTCGCTTGAAGTGAAGACGTAGTAAACTATCAAACAGCTAGAAACTTGTTTGCGAAATCGCGTGCAACAAATTTTAATCTTGAAAATGACGAATATTCGAATAAGTCCATCTTGTTCCAGTAAAAGCATTCCAAGAACTTTAACTATGGCTGGGGACTTTTTCTGCAGTGCACTCTCCACTATTGGTCCCATGTCCAGATAAATGTGGTCATATTTAGCGAATGAGGGGTTCATAATAGATGCCCGAAAATGGCTTGATGAAAACTTCAAGTTTCTGCCACGAGGACATACGCAAGGTATCCGATAAAGGGTAAAAGACCATGGATATTGATGGTGGCCACTTCGATTATTAAGACTGTAAGCAAGTATGCTTTCAATAAACTTGAATTTTATCAAAAATTTATTGCTCCCTAAATCACTCCGCGAATCTCGTTAAGAAATCGAATAAGGAAGCACACTATTTAGGAAGGGGATGGTGGGCCTTGTCTTGACCTTCAGCCATAGGTTACATGGTTTAAAATTTTTATATAAAAAAAAATATTGTAAGGTAGATCGAGTGCAGCTCAGAATGTCGGTAAAAAAACTATTTTTCGGTCTATTTTATAAAGCTGTTCATATCAACTTTCACTAGTTTCAAGAAAATGATTCTACGGAATGTGGATTCTCAGACTTTTTCAAAAATATTGAACACAAAGCATTCCTTGCAAAATGAATCGAATGATTCGGTGGTTCCCATGGCACGCTCCCGACAAATGCTTTATAATATAATTCTACTACAATATTTGTGTTTATTTATGATTTGCTCCATTATTTTAAAAATATTTTAATAAATAATTACAGACAATCGGCACATTTCACCCTTTCGATCTATATGTGTATATATATTTTTTCAAGTTGTGTGTAAATTTACTTAGCGTGAACACTTCTTCAATTCTCCCAGTTGAAAGCAAACAAGGAATTAAATGAAATAAAGTTACAAAACGATTGACAATAATTTTACAGATTTTAAAATTAGAAGTGGTGAGAAAAAAGGGTTAAAACATGAGCTCTTATGTAAAACTTTAGTTTGTACCAAAAGATTTGTTTGTGTAAATAAACTATAATGGAAAAAAACCGAACACACCGATAATTTTGTTTACGAAGGAATGAAGGAGACAAAACGAAAAACTATGTACTAAAATATTACGCTGGAACTGTCTATTTGGAGGGAGACGTTAATGAATTGTTAATGGATTTATTTAGTTGCTCTTCTTCGTCTTTATCAAGACCCAAAGCCATGGTAAGTAGCCGGACAACGCATTTAGTCTCTTGAACTTCACCGCCCTTCTCGTTAGATGTAATATCCTGCTCAAGTTTCAACTTTTCCTCGGCGACCAGAAGCATACCTTCCTCAATGGTGCTTTCTGATATGAGACGGTATATTGTAACGGGCCGTGTTTGCCCCATACGATGGCAACGATCTTCTGCCTGCTTATCGTTGTACGGATTAAAGTCTATATCATGTATAATGCACGTATCGGCGGCCGTTAAATTAATACCAACACCACCTGCCTTAGTAGATAGTAAAAATATAAATATACCAGAGTCTGTGTTGAAATCGTTAATCATATCCTGGCGCTCTTCAACAGCAGTGGAACCATCTAGACGGCAATAGCCATGTTTTCTTATATCTAAATATTTCTCTACAACATCCAACATCATGGTAAACTGACTGAAAATCAATACCCGATGCCCTTCTGCCTTCAGTTTGGGCAGTAGTGAATCCAAAAATTGAAATTTGCCAGAATCACATATTAAGTCTTCAGGAATTTTGACATCCAAAAGTTCCTATAAGCATATATAAATGTAATAAAATTTCCACATTACTTTCATTTTGTAGATTATTTACGTGTTTATGACACAACTGCCAAACTTGAAAATCGGACATCACTGCCATCTCTTCAAAAATGTATTGTGGATTTGATTTCTTATAAGTTGGCACTGTGGCTAGACGTTTAGAAAACTCCCGCAGTTTAGCATCGTCAAAATAATAACGGGCCAGTAGTGGATGATTGGCTAATTTGCGCATTTCGACCATGATTGTAACACCAGCACGGTCACCGCTGCAAATCTCGCCTTTATTGTTCGAATAATATTCCACCAAGTCATTATAGTAACGTTTCTGAATTTCTGACATTGGGACTTTTTCCTAAGAAAATCGTGTTATTATTTTGTGATATATATTGTGATTCGAAAACAAGCAAAAACTTACGACTTGAGTATGTTTTTTGGGGAGATTGCCAAGAACACCCTTCTTCAAACGCCGCAGTACAAATGGTTTCATAATGCGTTTTGCTCTCTCCACTTGCGTTTCTTGGAATTGAGAAACTTCTTCGTTCCCGTTTTCAGCTTTGTTTTTCTATTAGATAGAAAACTAATTAAATTTTCGAATTTATTTAAAATTGTAATGCAATACCTTAGCAAACAAACTCTTGATATCCTCAACATTTTTCCCGAAAAAGCTAGGCATGACGAAACACAATAGAGACATTAATTCCAGCAGATTGTTTTGCAGTGGTGTGCCTGTCAAAAGAATACGCATTTCTGCATTGATTGTTATCAAATTGGCGTACCGTTGCGTGGTCATATTTTTTAACATGTGGGCTTCATCAAATATCACATAATGCAATTTGCAAACGCGAAACATTTTCCTCTCTTCCGGTGTACTTGCCACGATATGATAACTGCCGTTTAAAGAATAAGAAATAGGAATCGTATAAATTTCAATCACTTATAAGAGTTCTTTTAACATACGTTGTAAGTAATATATCGAAACCAGTAAAGCCTTCTTTAGCAAAACGTATACGCATGCGCTTGCGTTCCTCCTGGTTACCATGATACCTTTCTACCACTAAACTGGGGCACCACCGAGACAATTCGGCGGCCCAATTATCCAAAGTGGACGACGGCACCACGATCAAGTGCGCCGCCTTGGCTAGGTTGTTTTCCTTCAGGTAGGCTAAGAAAGCAATTACTTGAATGGTCTTACCTAAGCCCATCTCATCAGCTAGAATGCCATTCATTTGCTGTTTGTTCATTACAGTTAACCAGTTCAATCCTATTAGCTGATAATCAGCTAATTTAAATTTTTTGTTAAGTATTTTAGGCTGCTCCACGATGCCAGCACCAGCCTCGATTGCCGTTTCTAGGCGTTGTACTAACTTGTTGCACTTAGTTAAAATGTTAGCTATATTGTTCTGCTTGTTTAATAGTTCTTGGGTATGATTAAGCAACTCAGCTGACAAACCTTTATTCGACTCTAATTTTTGACACAGGTCAGTCCAGTCTTTGAAAGGACGTAATTCTAGTATAATGCTAGCCTTCTTCTCAGAGAGGTTCTTAACAGTCTGCAATTCCATTGGAGTGGCGGTATTCATGAATTCAAACACCTTTTTCCGCTGACCGGTCATTTCGTGAGAAGCCTCAGTATCGCTGTCGTCACTATCGTAAACTTGACCTTTAGCGAAAGCCTGATCACCTGAATCTTCATCATCCGAACCATAACTTGAGGATTTCTTAGTTCGAGATTTTATTGTTCCATTTGTTGCTGTCGTTTTTGCTGGTGCTGCCGCTGATTTTGCTGGTGCTGCCGCTGGTTTTGCTGGTGCTGTTGCTCTGACCGTTATTATTGCTGAAGGAGGAACGACTACTTTGTTATTGGAACCTTGAAAAGAATCTGGGCCTCTTTTCGGCATACGTCTGTCTTTTAAATATTTCATAGCATCGTCGATTACCCAATTGGAACGAACCAAAGAGTCTTGTATATCCTATCAGTAGGTAATATGCCAAATTTTACCATTTTTAACCATCTTAACGATGTTAGTACAATTATATATAAGGACTCACCATAGTATCGTAGTCCGTAGCTATTTTAGCAATAGCCAAGAAACGTTCTTCTTTTTCTTCGACACTTAACTCAATTTTAATTTTCTTTGGAGTGATGTCTGCATCACTATCGCTATCGGCCATCACCTGTATGCGTTTCTTGCCGGGAAGAAGAACTGCTTGTTATTCAAAAAATAAAAACAAACATTCGCAATTGTACTCTTCTCTTCTTACATACATTATTATCGCGTTAATGAATCGGTTTTACATACCAGTTTTGCTAGTCGCAGCAGCTGCAAGATTTTTATTAATACGAAACTGTCTCAAATCGCTTATGCTTGTTTTTGGTGCTGAAGTTACTGCCTCTGCTTCCGACATCTTTCAATAGTTCGTCACTATTTGTCTAAAAAGATCCCCTATTTATTATATATTTTGCAAAATTCTTTATTCATTTATTTTTCAAAACTAGTGTAAAATTTTTTTTTATCTCTTTGGTGCTCAACACATTGAGCAAATTTGCTTCAAATGAGAAATGCAGAACGCTCTGTTTCAACGTTCTTTTCATTTTTCATGAGATTACCTCAGCGTTGCCGTGAAATGTAATTTTAATGTAAATTTCAAGTTATAAGTTAGCAGCGATTTACAGCATATCAGATGTTAAATATGTTTATGGGTTTGCTCTTATTTGAGTTCGGTTAATATTCGCTCATTTACTTCGTTATAGTTTGATTAGACATAACGAACTTAAATTTACATTGTGTTTGGTGTAGGAATTAGTTACCGCAAACTATGTTTACGATTAGGTTTTATAGGACTTTGTTTACTGTTACATGAAAGCTGCTTACAGACATGCACAAGACTTATGTATTTTGACATTTGAGTGCATGCACCTCGCTACATACGTCCGTTATGTTCATCTCCTAATACATGTTATTATCTAAGCTCCTTCCAATCCAATCCAGCTCGTTTTTCATTAATAAAAAGTTCGATTGTTTCATTCCCGCTTAAATATTATATGTTTGATAATAGAGCAAAATAGTAGCAGTGTTGCAATTTTAAATGCTCAATCTAAATAATATTGCGCGCTTAAAATCGGACTGCATTGTAATTTCATGGCGACATTTGATTGAGTTTCTGAAGCAACATATGATAAAAGAATGAAAGATGGATAGAAGTTTATTTACTTTTATAAGATAACACAGTAATTTGGGGACTAATTTACAATCATTCGGCAGCACCGTTCCTTGTTTCTGTCGTCTCATTTGTGGAACAGTACTAAAAGTTGTGGATCATGTGGGAGTCGACTTTCTCACATCTGGCGGGTTTTAAAACACTGATGAAATTTTGCCACCCTGTTGAAAACAACGTTATTTTGTGGTTGTGTATTTCGTTGTTGCATCTGGTAACGTGTTGTTGTTTTTGTTGTTGCTGCAAATCTGACGCCGTGGGTATTTATTGCTTTAATAGTAGTACCCTGTGTGGTTGTTGTCGCAAATTTTAATTTTTGTTTACATTTGTCGTGAATTCAAAAGGAGGTACAGCGAATTCAGCGAGGTACCGTGAATTGAAAAGGAGTTATAGCGAATTCAGGGAGGTAAAAAAAGAAGACATATGAAATTGTTTACAAATCAAAGAGAGAATTCAAAAGAAAACATGAAAAAATTTTTCCTTCAAGATTTTTACATTTTTTTAAAAATTGAAAAACTGAAAGTGAAGAAAATCAGGAGTAATTGAGACAATTTTATTGGATATATATATATATATATATATACAAGATTTATTTATTATTTCAGTAAGTAAGTGGTTTTTTTTAATCTTTGGTTTTTTTTGACGTCAACATTAAATTGAGCAAGTTAGGACCAGTTTGGTAGCGAAATATGTGGAATTGTGCGCGAAGTAACGGATGATAAATCCTTAGCAACGAAGGAACGTAAAAAGGAACGTAAAAGATTGCAAATAGAAACCCTGCAAACTGCATTCCAGAGGCAAAATTAATAAAACTGGTCTCGAATTACTTCAACTAATTTGATAGGTTGATTCAACCAATATCGGCGAGCTTAAGAACCATAACTTGCAACATATAAGACAATATAAGACAATAAGATCCGTACAATCGTCTCACATGTGTTCTTGAATTTGCCCTGCACGTGCTATTGTTTACATTGAGAAGTAAGACCATATGTTTTGTGTGAAGTAGTAAATTAGTTCCGTAATCTGGCAACCATTTGTGAAAACGACACGTTTTGTTCTTTGGGTTCCCTAAAATTATTCTCTTATAAAATTAAAACATTAAAGAACCTGAAGTGTACTTTGTGGCGCAAAGAAGCACAAACGTGGCCTGCTGCGAAGTTCAGTCCTATTGGTATTAAAACAGAGTTTTTCTGCTGTTTCAACTTTTGTTTGTTTTTTTGCTGCACACAAATTATAACGGAGCGGATGGCATTGCTCAGCTGGTTTTAGACTCCTGGAGCAAGTGCTGGCTGAGACTCCACAGCCGATAATATTATTTCGACACAAAAAGCAACCTAAGTGCGGATATTTTTCTGTTTTTCTTTCTTCTTATAATCCAAGGTTTTCCTTCTCAAGTTGGTTTCCTTTTCTTTGAGCTAAAGCGCGCACAATAAACAATGGCCTTCCCCAATTTGGGGCAAAGGCATAAAGGTATCACATATAAATTAGATTAATTTAACGATTTTGAAAAAAAGCAAGAACATAAGAAAGCTTTCCCTGGTTTGCCATCGAAAAAACTCAAGACAATCATCACTTCGGAGGTCGATCTCTCATTCAGCACCATTCCCGTTGCTACCAGTGATAATCAATCTGAAATAACTTATCCAAACTCTTCCCTCCTCTTGTTCGACAGCCGTTATCCAAACTCCACAGTTGGAAATGAATTTGTACGGTCCTGATATGTCGGTTGACAACTATGTTTTTATTGAAACATGCCCGAATAGCGAGAATTAACGTGTGCTGATCTCTTCCGATTCAGGTTTTTACGAATACGTTAAGAATTTTAATTTAACTATCTACAAGTTTTGAAAACGATTAGCAATGGTAAAGCAAGCTCATTTTTAATTCGCCATTCAATGCAAATAATTTTATTCTAAGTAACGACTTTGCACAGAAAAACTTGAAGGCGTACATTCCCAGGTCTTTCACCGAAAAATTTGGCATTTTGCGCAATATGCCCATCGACTATACTTCTGATTTCATTAAGAAAAATGCTTGCTCATCGAATTCCGAACCGTTCGGTTAGGAGGCTATATCGCAAATCCCCTCAAATAATATGACATAAGTACCAAACACGAGTGTCGAAATCGGCTTTAAAGGCAAATCTATTCCAAAAGCCATTACGTTCAACTACTACATTCTACAGGTCAGCATTTCTATACTGACGTTGAGACAATGCTTTAAATGCCGCTTTGGCTACGAAGTTCTGCAAAGCTAAAAACTCACGTTGTCGTAAATTTGGAAGGTCCCCGTCATGTGCGAAAGAATGCAACACCATTAAAGATCTCCTGTTTGGCTCTTCCTCTCACAGTACTCTTAACAAACCATGTCCGACAAGGAAGAAAGTAGAAGAAGCCAATAAGATTACAACAATCGAGAACATTTCTTACAAAAAGTTCCGAGAAAAATACTTTCAGCTTTTTCGGCCGAGAACGTTAAAGATACTCTTACGAAAAGGAATTATAACAAAATAACCAAGATTAAATCTAGCATCCCCCAACACAGAGTCCCCACGGTACAGAAACGCCTATCAAAATCAGTAAAAATTTAAACGGTTGACATGCTGCTGGATTTTCGCAGGTAACATTATGCAACACTTCTTCTGAAAATAAATTTATTATTGGCGAAATGTGGGTAAAAGAAGGAAGAAGAAGAGATTGTTCAAAATGATCGATATTCAGGGCGGGCGATTATATTGTTAACAAAATCCTTTACTAGCGACAACAACTGCTCAAGAAAATAAATATTTTAAAAGACGAACAACAAGCGAAAAGACGGAACAAGTGGAAACTTATGCTACGGTATAAATATCGCATCCTCTTGCGGAATGTAACTTATCGGTAAATTTGACAACAAACAGAATCACACATATATAACGCACTTTTTTTTAAATGTTTCACGTACATATGTACATTTGTTGCGCTATAAACCTTGTGCATTAACCTATACCAACATGCTGAAATCGCCATCATCGGCCCAGTTCGAGCGCAATCGGTACAATCAACCTGTTATGGAAAACGATCAGGAAAATTTGAATTGAGTCAACAGTACGCAAAGCACAAATCCATCAGGCCCGTAGTTACTTTCGATCGCAGAAAACAAGAATATTGATAAGAATAATGTAATAATAATTTCAGAAAATTTAAAGAATATACGCTTATTAAAGGAGTCACTTAAGATGTGAATGTGATGGTCGATCGTATACAGATATCTCTGTGTGTTTAACGTCTGCACCTGACATGAAGTCTTAATCAGACGGGTTGCCTACAACCATCGGCAATCGATCGTATACATGGATATATCAGTGTACGATGTATATCAACTGTTTCTATTATCTTAATTGTTATAATTATTATTTAGTGAATATATAAATTATCAGCCAAACTTATCGAGGGTAACCTGTACAGTAAATCTTTATTTCTGTACAGTAGTCAGTAGTAGCGATTAGTGATCAGTGAAGCCATACAGTAATATTCAAACTTTACCTTAATTGCTATCACAATAAATATTTATATTCATATTTGCAAGCAAAAAGCCAGCAGTATATAAAGCCAACAGACTCATTATTTCTTGCAATAGCTTCATCTCTTAGTAAACGTTACTCATAAATATCTACATTCATTAAATCATGTCGGCTGTTACTAAAGGTAAATAAATATAATTGTTTTAATTAAATTAAACAAAATTTTAAGTAAATAAAATTAAACATTTTGTAGGTATAAATAACATTTTTTTAATAATTGCATCATGTGTACTTTAATCCCTTTAATAAACATCTTTTGCTTATCTCCGAGTGCCTGAATTCTTATATTGTATAAGTTTACTTGCATCCAATTTATACAAATTTTGGAAAGTGTTTGGAAAAAATTGTGCAAACTTGTTATGTTACCCGTTACTTGACTCTTCTCGTTTTGCCCTAGAATTTTACAAAAAAAGAAAAGGAAAACAAGCATTTAAATTTCCACACAAAAATGAAAGGTTTACTTAAATAGCGAGAAACTAAGATCTATGGCATTTTGGCTGCAAACATAAAAATTGTATTGAAAAAGTTATTACACATTTGTTTACTAACACATATGACTATGTAGAGTAGCTTTGCCGGTAACTGAACTTTGAACAAAAAAATTGATTATATGTTTGTACTCTACAGACAAGGTCTTACAATATGCAAAACGTATACGTTGATCAACAATACATAGAGAAATTTTTAAGAGGATGAAATTATTGAAGGAATTGAAAAAGGAAACTGACTTACTTATACGTTTACCATGTCAAGATTATTTATTGGAACACATCCTTTTGATCAGGTTAAGATAATAATTATAAAGTAAAAAAATAGGAGGCAGAACGAGTTTTTTCTTACTCCCATTACTTGTTATAGATTTATATGGGTAATTTGTATAGATCAGTTTATCAAGTTTTTCTAATATAGTCGTAAGAAACAATTACGGAAAGGGGATGGGGTGTTGCTTGACTAGTTGCCAATGCAGAAGAAGAATTTGGGTAATTTGAAATGGGAGTCACTGAATAAGGGCCTAAAGACAAATTAAAATTTTCTATGTTAATATATTTTTATGTGTTCGTTATTTTGTTCTCTCCTTAGGTATTTATATTATCGCCGCTAAACGGACCGCCTTCGGTACATTTGGAGGCGCCTTGAAAACTATTAATCAGGCCCAACTGCAAACGACAGCAGCAAAAGCTGCTATTGTTAGTTCAGGTTTAAAACCTGAACAAATTGATACTGTGGTCGTTGGTCATGTTATGCCGGTAAGGAATATATATTATCCGATAAAGTGCAGTACAACACCCAGAATTTGTTAGAATGAACTAATTTTTAAACGCATTAAGTAACAATGCCTGTAAACTAAATTTGCCAGCAGGAAGGTAACCTTTTGAAACTGGTCAACCTCTCCCGTATAACTTTTTGCCGGGATTAAACTTAATCAGGGAGCTTAAAGCAGTCAATTAGATCTTTTAGAGTTATTTTTTACTAAATAAACTTCTTCTTGAGCAGTTTTTTACTGGCATCTTTTCTTAAGTCCACATCTAGCGATGGTGCGTTTCTACCTCGGCATGTTGGTCTTCAATGTGGGGTTCCAATTGAGAAACCAGCTTTGGCTGTGAATCGTCTTTGTGGGTCCGGCTTTCAAGCTATTGTCAACGGAGCCCAAGATATATTACTTGGTAGTGCAAAAGTTGCTCTTACTGGTGGTGTGGAGAATATGTCTCAGGCTCCTTTCATGGCACGGAATGTACGTTTTGGTACAACTCTTGGGGCCAATTATAGCTTGGAAGATTCTTTATGGATTGGTCTCACCGACAGCTATTGCAAACTGCCTATGGCTTTAACCGCCGAAAATTTAGCTGAACAAAATAAGATTTCACGTGAGCGTGTCGATGAATTTTCATTACGATCGCAAAAGTTTTGGGAAAAGGGGCAACAGGAAGGTGCTTTTAATGCTGAGATCACACCTCTTAAAATTAAAGTTAAAGGCAAGGAAGTCGATTTTGTTGTGGACGAACATCCAAGACCGAAAACTACTTTAGATGGTCTTACGAAATTGCCACCACTTTTCAAGAAAAACGGTGTAGTTACAGCAGGAACAGCTTCGGTAAGTTCTATGCGGCATAGTGTCAACCAAAAAAGTAAAAAGCAACGTCTATTTAGGGCATTTGTGATGGAGCCTCGGCTGTAATATTGGCTTCCGAAGCGGCAGTTAATGAATATAAGTTAAAGCCTTTAGCTCGCCTAGTGGCTTACGCGTACGTGGGATGCAAACCGGAGATTATGGGCATTGGTCCAGTTCCGGCTATTCAAAATGTTTTAAAAGTTAGCGGTAAAAAACTCGAAGACATTGATCTTATCGAAGTAAGACTTCAATGCGATTACTAAAATTGAAAGAAGGACCGAGAAACCTCTGCAAATCTTATTTTCTAGATTAACGAAGCTTTTGCAGCGCAAACATTAGCTTGCGCTGATGCTCTGGGTTTGGATATGAACAAATTGAACGTTAATGGTGGTGCAATTGCCTTGGGCCATCCTTTGGGAGCTAGCGGAAGCCGTATAATTGGTCATTTGGTGCATGAAATGCAGTAAGTTTTCGCATAAAATCTTTAAAGAACAAAGATAGAATATTTCGTTGATATTATAACTTAAACATGCTGACGACTTGATTTTATTTACGACGTTCAATTTGTGTCACTTGCCTGACCATTTCCTTTGATATTCATTTTTTTTTTTACATTTCTATTTTTAGACGTAAGAAACTTAAATATTCGATCGGCTCTGCTTGCATTGGTGGCGGTCAAGGTATTGCACTATTGGTAGAAGCCTGCTAACACCTCGCTCTTCTCCCCAAGCCTTGGTTCAACGTGCATTTATTTATTTTAAGAATGTTTTCTGCAAAATGTTATGGCAATGTGTAGCAAATAATATTTTTTTTTTAACACAATTTACAGATAAACAAAAATATATTTGAATCTTTCTATGCCCCCTTTACGATTACTTTCCTTCATTTTCCGAGTAGGCCAAGTGTCTGGAATAGTAACTCAAAGGTCGTGAGTTCAAATCTCAAGTGCGGCAGATTTTTCAACAAAGTCGTTACTTGTAGCTGCTGATGCTAATGCTGATGCCTTAAGACTCCCTCTGTAGTCTTCGAATTTATTTCTCTTTATAATATTTACTAAAGTAATAATTAAAGCAAATATGTTTAGTACTTGAATTAACTTGCATTGTTTTGTATTATTATTATTTTTGGCTAAAGTGCTAACACGTTCGGAAACGTAATGACTGTATAATAGTTCGCAAAGGCCTTTTATATCACAAACAAATTTCTGATTTTGGGCTTTAAAAAGTTTTTTCGAAAACAAGATAATCAAGAAACTTTACTTAGCTCGCCTCAAAACTTTCAATGGAAACTTTTGTCGGCAATAAGGGGTATGATAAAATTGGATCGTGTATTCAAACTATGACTTTGTATGTATGTTATGTATTTTTTCATTTATTTATTTAATCGATTTTAATCTATATTTTTTTTAATCGGAGAAGTTAAAAGTTGCTTGCAAGTTCCATGAGAGTATACTTTGCAACATTTAAACAAAGTACAACCCACGTTTTCCAATTCTAATATATGAACTCGTTTGGCTGTTTATTTTTTGATTTCAGTGACCCTTTATGTTATAAATGCCCTTTCACAATGTCCACAAATCCCATCTCCCATTTATTTCCACATATTAGCCATGAGTCTATAGAAGTGTTCTTATGGAATTATACAGAAATTCATTATTCATTTACTAATAATATCAAAATTAAAACATTTTTATTAGATACAATCTAATTAGAGTGTAGAGAATTTCAACAAACAGCACATTAAAGTCAGCCTTAATAGGGGAATAAAAAAAAGTTCCTTTTTTTCCCATTGTGTGCATTTCTTTGATATAAAATGTATTACAAATGTAAAGTGCACTTTATAACCTAACTCATCGTATTTCAATTAGTTTGTGTGCTGGTGGAGAACAAAGCCAAAACTCCGCTCGCTAAGCCAATTGAGAATATATAGTTGATAATGGGCGACGAGTTCTTTAAAATGAAAAAACTAATAAAAATAATGATGGCTAGGAATAACGCATTGTTATAGAATATGGAATAAGTTGTAGCTTCATAGTCCGCTACTTCATTTTTTTTCCATAAAATACGTTCATCCTTTTCTTTGCGCGTAACTTTTTTGTCATCACCCAATTGACGATTGATCTCACGCGTGACGGCGTCCTCGCGACGAACAGCAATCTTATGTTTTAACTGAAATTTGATATTTTTGTAGGCCATCGCCATTAGATAAGTGCTGACTCCGGTCATGATAATAAAGAAAATCGCACTCGGCAGTAAGTCCATATTATGGACGCGCCAAAATAACCCTAGAAGATAATAAAACGATAATTGAAAGAACGGCTTTGCTTAAATCATTGACCGTTATTGACGTGTCACTTACATATTGGCACGGCAGACACAATAAATGCGTTGCCGTAAAATAGTGCAGACGACTTCGTGCTGACATTGCGGCTGAAATCTTGCAACAATAGTTCCTCTTCTTTTGTGAATCCTGAAGCTTGAACTTTTTGTTGTTTTTTATCTGAACCCATCCTATTTAATTCAAAATTTACTTTAATTATTACAACTAACTTATACGTAGCTAATTGGAGTGAAAGTCATTTAAGCCGAAAATGAGCCGAAAACAGATGCTGTCAAAAAGTACGTGTTAATGGAATTGCCAAAGCGTATTAATAAAATTTAAAAAGTCGGCCACGGACAAAATGCATTCAGTACTGAAAACTACAACAAATTTTCATTGCAACTCTGCACTTGAAATATAGGATAATTGAACTGTCAATATTGAATTTTGGAAACAAACCGAGTGGAAACAGAATAAAGAAATCGATCAGCTACGTACGTCCTTCGTTCAACATCTGGCCACTTAAAAAAAGTCATGTCAGCAGGCAGAAACACGTATTAATTCATAGCCAATCACAAGTAAAGTGCATTTATTCTGTTCAACGGTCGATATAAGTGTTACGGAACTTACACTAAGATGCTCCCTTTGTATATTTGATTAAAAGAAAAATAATTGTGTAACTCAAATGAAAGGAACAAATAATAATAAAAAAGTTAGCATATCTTTTGAACCTATTAGTTTTTGGAGCGCTGACACAATGAGCGTCATTTTCGACATTTCGTTTCGCTTAAAAACCCTCAAGTGGAACATACAGCCGCGCTACCAGATTGTTTTACAGGAAAATGTAAACAAGAACATATGGTTTTAAAAGAAAATATAAGGAAATCGACGTAAACATGAACAACAACTATATATAAAGTAGCAATAAGGAAGGAGGTATTACCGATAAAGAAGATGGATTAGATCCAAAAAATTAAAGAAAGGAGATGGAAGGTGGGGCCACTTTTTGAAACACGTGACGTTGACGCAATTTTTGCGATGTCGTTTGACTTACATGTGCATACCCTAGCCATACTCTATTTTTTACTTCGTTAAAGAGCAAAAAAAAAGAGCACAAAATATTAATTAAAAATATCTGAGAAGATTTTCAAATACATCCTAGCAAAGAATAATTTTTGCAATACGTAAAATATATGTTAATGTTGTGCGGCAGCCTGCATGAATTGTGATCACGTCGGGCTTACCAAATGTTGATGTTATGGTGGTTTCTTTCCAATTGATTTATTAGCGTGTCCAAGATGGACACTAAATAGTCAAAAGGAGGTTTAGAACGTCCCAATCACGTTCCAGTACGTTGTACGGTTTATTTGGGCGATAAAATGGTGAACGAAACCTGATTAGTGTAAATACCTAATTGGTTGGCATAACTCGACCAAACGATGCGTCAGGTCGTACCAACTTATTGAGGTGGTTCTTCCAGTACTTGTAACTGGAAAAACCGCAAACAAACAAAAACAAGAGGGTGATCAATTGGCTTGGAAAGACAAAAGACAAATTTTATTACTGAAAATGCGAATATATAAATTGAAATTCTTATAAACTAACTTCGAATTATGATGCACTGAGAAATGAGCAACTTGAAGTGTGTCACAAAAATGCAACATAGGCAAATTAATGTAAACAATGACGGCACACTTCAAGGTCTGGATTATGTAATTTTGTGATATCGTTGTCTATGGTCAGTTATGCCAAACAGACCAACACACAAACATGAATGTGCAGATGCAAGTGCATGAACAAATAAACGTTAATGAATGCATATTCAACCAAACATGAATGTGCAAAGCAAAAATGAGACATTGAATAAACGTAGATATTTAAATTGAACTCAACATTAACTGAATTCTAATGAAATATATATACTTAGACTAAACAGTATACTTGACGAAAGGAAACGACACTGTTTTCCATTACCAATTCATCTTTTGATTTTCATTCGATTCACTCATCGCAATTAAATTTATATATAACTCGGACTACAAAACGCAGAATTCATTTTCAGATAAGAAATTGAAGCATTAATGTGTTAATGATAATAACATATGATCCAGAAGCAGTTTATTATTGTTGTAATGGTTCTAAGGCTTCGTCTCATTAAATACTAAAATCGAACCTACTTTAAAACAACTGTAGAAGATATTGAGCTGCCACGAGTGAAAATCAATTTCGCTGATTTACATCTGGTGCTTTTGGGACAAATACGTCACCTCTTTCATTAGGCTTTTAAAAAACGAGCAAAATGGTCTTGCTGATGTTGGTTAATCTTAAGTAGTTCATTCTTAATAGCTCCTCCTCGACCGCTTTTGGGGTTAGAAAGTTCACTGACCGCATTTCGTATGGCATGTTCTTCGCTTATTTCAAAATTTCTCGGCAATAGTGTCGTAGTATTTCGGCATTATAAGTTGGTGTGAAAAGTTAGGACCGACTGGGACAATTTTTTGAATCGTTCCTACGGAAATTGAACCTTTATGTGGTAAAGAGATCGAATTTCCAATATTTCGTAGTGAAAGTTAGCTCATAATAGTAGAACGGCGAAGGAATCTACCTAATCAAAGTTGGACCACGTAGGTGTATTTTTTGGATACCATCAATATCATCATATATGAGGATTCTCATGAAACGTAAACCCTTATATGCCAAAAAAGCTTAATTGTGAGTTCCAGGGAAAGTGTACGAATCCTCTTGTGCTATGTACTATAAGCCGGTTTCTTTTACATTACAACTGTAAACAAATCCAGTGAATAAAATGCAAGTCCATTGTATTTTTATCCATCCATACCCGATTTGATCATCGGAGGCTACTTTTTAATTGTTAACTTTGCAAATTACTGTTCCAATTAATAATTTTTTAAGATATTAAATTTGTGAGAAAGTATCCAATGCATGACAACAATGCTGCGTTGTTTTTTTTATTAAATCTTTTATTTTTTAATATAAAAAATATGACGAATTCTTAACTTTCCATATAAAAAAAGCCATAAAGAATACTTAAAAAAGTTACAGGCAATAAGGTAAGTGTCCATTAGCACCAACATACAGTGAGCCATGGAAAAACACAGAAGGACTAAACTATATAATTGGCAGAATGCAAGGATCACTAATAACATAAAATGGAAATCATTAAAGGAGAGACAATTAAAGAAATGCATTAACAAACAGAACCGCAAATCAAAATATGATCCCAAAAAATAAATTACTTTATATATATAAAATACCGCACAAATTGAAAAAAAAAAAGAAAATCTAAATATAAATTGGAATACAAATCCCTTAATGTAGCTCATTATATAAAAAAAAAAAAAAAAAAAAAAAAAAAAAAATGTTCTCTCCAACCTACATTTGCCTTGTCTTGCTTTGATGAATGAAAAGGAGTTCTCTTTTGCACTTCTCCTGATCTACCAACGGCTATTTACAATTCAGAACAAAATTTTTTTGTGATATTATAGATACTGCGTTTACTGTTGTTGTATAGGACGTCGAAATAGTAATATGTGCGGTTCCGGTTTGTGAATCATATAATGAATCCAACCACGCGATTGTTGTACACCTATGGAGCGCCATTCCGCCTCAGACATCAGATGAGTTTTTGGCACTAGCTTTACCAACTCCTTGGGTAGAACGACATGTCTTCGAAAAGATGAATAGATTAGTAAAATTATGTTGTCTATCGTAATTTTCTTTACACTTGATACCTGTATTCGTATTTTTCATCATAATATTTGTCTGAATAATAAATATCGTTGCCCATGTTCACCACTGCACTATTGGCTTTTACGTTCACAAACAAATTAGGTTAGAGTTTGCAAAAAGAAAAAAGCAATTCTTAAAGTTCAAGTTTGGTCGTCTTCTGCCAGATCAAAGAAGTATAGCGTTGCAGTTATTTTTTTTCTTTAGCAAAATAATGTTTACGTTCTTTTCAAACTTTTCTGATTTTTATATTCGCATAAGTCTGTTTTATTTTATTCTTAGAATTGATTTTAATTTCAATTCACAAATTTTCTTCAAAAAATTTTTATTTTCTTACAAATGTTAACAAAGAGCTTAAGCACAATTAAACAGACGATCAATCACATACAAAACAGCCCGCCGAAAATGTTGTTTAAATTTGTTGGCTTGTTCTTGTATGCCCTGCACGCAATAAGAGAGAAAGAAATCGATATATGTTCGCTTGATGAGCAGAGCCTACTAGCGGTTAATTGTATCAACACATGTTTTGATGCAGAGTAGATTTGATTGTTGCTTGTGCAAATTTACGATGAGTGCTGCAATTCCTGATGAAATTTTGAGTCTTTACTAGAATTACGTTTGAACGGATCGCGATTCAGGCATAAAAAGCATACAATACGATATTTATTATATCGTAAATATTGTATTCGTTTTTTTGTCGCACTTAACGACTTCTGATAAACAATTTGGCAAAAACAATGTAAAATTTATACGGAATTGCATTTTCTTCTTGGATTCAGTTTCATAAAATATTAAAATAAACATATGTTTCTTCTTCGCGATTGGCATGGTTGCTTTCATCTGTAAAATAAAAACTTGGCATCATTTACACAGTTACACAGAATTGCTGTAATTTCGTATAAGGTGAATTCAATTTGCATTTGTACTACGAATATAGAGCTATTGATAATAACCACACAATACAAAAACTTTCTTTTTGATGAAATTTATCGCGAAAGCACTTTGACTTAGATTAGAACAAATTTACACACTTCTTCAGTCTTTGTCCACATCTCTGTCTATGACGTTAACGCGTAGAATCAGAAGTGTTAAAAACGGAGGCAAAGTTAAGAAAGAAAGCAATTTAAAAGCGAGACTGTTGTTATACCATTATTTAAAGTTTCTTTTAGGCCGATAGGAATACTATGTATTTAAACGAAACAAGCCAAAAATTGTAAACTTTTTTACGGCACAAGCAATAATAATTTACTAACTTGTAGCATTAATATATTAAATTTCAAATTATTATTGAACTTCACGTCATTTCGATTCGTACGAATTACTATGCTCACGAATGCTCTATATGCTCTTTCAGATACATTTAGTTACAAATTACAATTGTTTCAATTAAATTCTATATAGATCGCCTTAGCGGACAACTGCTTAGGTTGTATTGGTGAATTCGATAAACTGCATTCCCGCGATCACGTAGCCATTCACGAAGCAATGAAACAGCAGACCATCTTTTTATATAAAGCGGAGGTGACAGCAACACCAAATGCGTGCACTTTTTCCCTTTAATGGACTTTATGGTCGGTTCAAAAGCTTACAGCAAAGCGCATCTTTCGGCTTCCGTTTGTTTTTCGTACTTGTAGAGTAAGGAAGTGGTGGGGTGGTGGCCAGGAAACCCATTCCAAAATTTTTATATAGTAAGGCTGCAGTATTTTTGTCCATTTTGTAAGTGTATTTATATCGTTTACGCACGAGGTCGTAGCGAATTTCGAGTATATTCGTTTATTAAAATATTTAATAAGTTCCAGCATGAATTTCTTGAAATGGTTCATCTCTTAACGTAGAATAAAGGAGAATAGAATATTAGATCTCTGCCAAATATTAGTAGACGCCAGCGGAAGATAACCCCGAAATATCCATCGCGAAATTTTTCGGACTTGTCTTGAAACACAATTTCACACAATTTCCTTACGGCATTTTGCTTATTCAATTTTTTTTCATTTCTGCATAAAGTAGGACATTATGAATATTTAACATGCATGATAAAAATGTAAGTGACCGATTCCGCAACATTTTTAAGGGGTTTTTAATTCAGCAGCAATCAGCATATATGGACTTGAACAAACATAAGTATGTTATGCAAATGCTTTGTGTGGAATTCCAAAAAAGCATAAAACTTTCCTCATCATAAGACATTTGTGGCGTTTGATGTCAATTACTACCACTTTATCTAAAGCATTTCTCTCGTGTTTATATCCATGTTTTAAGAACCGTGTATGTTGCATTTCTCAAATACTTTGCCTACAACAATTAAGATATCGCAGACTTGTTTGTAATAATTAAGAAAAAAAAGTGGCAACGACAGTTGGCAAAACAACATGGACAGTCTCTGGTAACCTGGATAGTCTCTGTTAAATTGTAAAGCAAAGCTGAATAGTCGCTGTTAAATTGCAAAACAAACAAAACAAAAAATATATATAAATATATATAAATATTATAAGATTATGAGGTGTAAAAACTATTTTTTGTAGGCAATACAAGCAAGAAGAGAAATTATCTTACAAAGTAAGAGATGGCGCTTTCTAGTAAATTCTTTTTGACAACATATAGCGACACATACTGTTTTTAACATAGCAGTGTAAAATGAAACAAGGAAATTAAAGGATTTTTACAGAATCGAATTCGAAAATTTATAGCAAATTTGAATAATTCCATAGCAAAGCATATAAAAGAGAGCGAATGAATAGTTATCAAAGTGTTTGCATAAAAATAACTTATAAATAAGAATTAACGAAGGCATTCTATACTTTTAATGCCTTTTTAAGCAACTCTATAAACAACTGAAAAATGGTATAAAAGACATTAATATTAATTTTCTACATAAAA
Source organism: Glossina pallidipes (assembly GCA_000688715.1). NCBI lineage: Eukaryota > Metazoa > Arthropoda > Insecta > Diptera > Glossinidae > Glossina > Glossina pallidipes. The sequence goes on from KK499810.1 coordinate 404,543, forward strand.
GAGAGAGAGACCATATACGAGCGCAGACTGGGGTGGGGGTGAGCCCAGAAAGGAGGTTGTAGAAAAAAAACAGTTAAGCTAAGAATGAATGCTTTAATTTTAGTTACATTTTTAAAATTAGGCACTCATTTAATATACGATGTACTGCCATGATTCAAAAACAATGTGCCTTACTATACAACATGTATTAATACATAGTTTTCTTGCAGCACTAAACTATAGTAACAAAAACGTAGATCAATGTTATGTTGGAGCAGGAGTTATTTGTCATTGATGGGCATTTATTTAGCACCTAAAAAATAGTCTCGTCCTTGTTTCGCTTATCTGAACATTGCACATCTATCTTGAGTCTCCCATACATTTTAAAAAGAGAAGTTTTGTAATTTCCCTGTTCGGAAAACAAGTCAATAGTCCCACCCGTATCTTGATCAAGAGGAATTCTTCGAGCTTCATGTACCATACACACAGCTAGTCGGTTATTTTACGATGTAAGAAGATCCATCTTATTTAACCGGCATTATTGCTACTAAAATCGTCCATTTTTCTGTTTTGTAAATCCCTTTTTAGCTCATGAGTCCATTTTTTGCTGATTTTTTTGTTGTATTTGCTCACCAAAATATATGACATTAAAACTTTGCAGCCATTCATTGTGGGACCCCTAACTAAGATAAGATTTTAAAAACAAAACGAAGAGAGGCGTAGATGGGTCAGCTATCAATCTGCGTTTCATGCCCTACACTCGTCATTTTACCTATGTTGGATTTGATTATTTGAAAATTTCCATTAACCACTGTCGCGAAAAGCGCTATATCTGCAGTCCGCTTTGAGATAGCACTTTATCAAAAGATTTCTGCATTTTTGCTATGCGAAATTTTCTAAATTGCCGCGTTTAAGGATTAAGACCTAACAATGGTACGAATTTTGACTATCTCGCAGTTACCAGTTTCCTTACTTTGAAAAGTCGTTATGTGAGAAGTGATCGAATGAGTGGTCCGACCCGAAACCTTTTTAAATACTTTCGTTCTTTCCACATTTCATCAAAATGTCTTCCAGCGTATAGGTTGACAGGAAACAGGGCAAACAGACGGACAGACAAGGTCAAAAAGTGATTCTGAGTTGATCGGTATAATAAAAGGTGGTTCCTCGCACAAACTTACAACACAAGCGGTGTAGGGTAGATATGAATATTGTCTGAGATAAGTTCAGTTCCGGTTTCGATGTTTTTGTTCACTTTCGAAGGAAAAAACCAACCACCTTCATTCTAAGCGGATTATAATGCCTTTGCGTTTTTTATTCATTCTCGACGAAGTTATTTTAAAAAGCCTTCTAACAATATATTAAAAAATAATTTGTAATCAGAATACTTGTTCGGCATTATAGTTTAATAGAATTCGATTACATCCTTCCGATTTCACATTTACCCACAATTGTACTTATTAATTCACTTGCGTAACTTTCATAGGTGGAAATGGTCCGATTCCCGCATTCATTACTACAAGCTCTTTGGTAATTGTTCTAAGCAGTGTTCACTGACGCAAGAAGATTAAAGAATCGCTTTAGGGCAAATTATTATTTGCTAGTCTTATTATTGGAAAAAAAAAACCTTTTTTGTTTTTACATTTAAAAATTTATAAAATATTAGTTCATCACACCCTAAATGATAAAGAGAAATAATATAAACATAAAACCACTCTACAATTATGTAAATCGTAATAAAAACCATACAAAAAATACAATTCACAAAATTGGTTCAGAAGAATTCATTATAAAAATAGTATGCTTAGGAAAAAATTAAGTAAATTATAATGATAATGAGTGATAACAACAATTTTTGTATATCTCCAGAGTGTTTGCACATTTATATGCAGACTTTAACAAAACTTATATATATATATATATATGTATATATATATATATTTGTGCTTACAAAACTATGGAAGAAGAAAGGAAAGAAAGAAAACGTTCGGCTTGAACCGAATCTGCGATATCCACCACCTTTAAAGAGATTTCCAACAATAATTCATATGATAATTAGGCCTCTGCCTTGACCGAATCATTTCCGATGTTCAGAAGGATCTTCCATTCCGATTGCTTTCTTTGTTTTTAAGCTGCGAATTTTATACTCATTCCATCTCTTCAGTACTATAGGTGCGTACAAATGGAAATTTATATCAATTTTCAAAATTTCTTTTACTTCTTTTTTATTTTTTTTTATTTTCTTTCTTAGAGACGATAAAAGCAATATCCCGGTTATCGCCAATGATCGGTTAAACGCGGCACAGATGAATCTGTTCATTTAACTCATAAGCACAAACTGATCAACGTCGTATACTTATAATGCGCATTCAATTCATGTTTCCACTAAGATCTAAGGGAAATAATGAGATTTTCCTTTAGAAGTGGTGGTTAAGGAAGAAAGAAAAATTTGAAATCTCTTAATTAATTAAAATATTTAATAAACTATTTGGGAAGACTAATTAAAGTTAAGAAGAACCACTTAATTAAAAAACAAAAAAAAAAAAAATGCATGTTTAAACATGCTTAACTAGTTTAAAGACTTAGAAAGAGTCTATTAACTGATATAGTATTCTATAAAAAAGGCACTTTCTCAATAACCCGTTTCCGGTTCCTGTTTTAAGGCAGGCATACGATAGCCGTCGCTTTCGTGTAAAACATTTAACATATAGTTGTTTGTGGCCGCATTTGTGGTAGGTGGGCCGTTAGGAATGGCAGTTAGCGCTTCTGACGGACGTATTTTGAGCGTAGCTCGTCTCAGTATATCGTCTGCGCTAGAAACTTCGGCGCGGTTGTACTCGTTCAAGGTCATTTCTGCTGCATTACGCATATGTTGTGAGGAATTCGAATGACTTGTCGGGGTGATGTTAGAATCAGATCTTTGGTAAGGGTGATGACGATGAGAAGTGGGAGACTGCAACATCGGACCGGAGGAGCCATGCGGCGAGAGACTATGATGGCTATTATGATGTGTGGAAGAAGGGGTAACCGATTGCTGAATATTATTGTTTTGGGTTAAGTGATTATGTAGTTGCGTAGCATGCTGTTGATTACTCGTTAAGGAGGAATTGTTGTTGCCGTTGTTGTTATGGTTAGACCTGCTATGGGCAAAGGATTCTAAGAAACTTTCAGTGACAGATTGATTATTATGGTTCACATCATTATTATGTTCGCCCTCATTGAACATAGGTGAAGACCCATCGTTTCTACGCAACTGATTATGTAGGCTAGAAGTTGCGGCGATATTTTGATTGCGCTGCACCAGGGGAGGGCCCAAATTGAAATGCCCATTCACCGTAGAATTGTCAAGCAATGGTGGCATTAACTGAGCCTCCAGACTATTTTCAATGCAGGATGACATAGCATCGGAAGAGAGTTGATCGGTGCTCGAAGGAGCAGAGAGTATATCTAATGTCGAAGTGACTTGGCTGACATCTAAACCATGCGTTGGACTGTAGTTACTAAGATTTGGTGGTGTCAGAGGCGCGTTATTATCGGCAAGTTCACCTGCAAAAATACGAACGAAACGATCGATAAATAAATTAGTTAGATAGTGAAAGAGATTCGTTTCAATTACCCCCTAGCAGCATTTCCTGGAGTAGCGAATCGATATGAGCCACGCCAAAAATTTTAGCAAATTGTATTTGTTCAATCATTTGCCAAGTAATCGATTGTAGTATCGGGAGTATAAGTAAAATTTCACCGAAACGACCACGTGACTCATATTGGCGATCAGAGACGTAATCCTCCAAATTATTAAGGATCTGATGGCGCAAGATTTTAATACGTTGGGGTTCATTTAAACCGCGGGCATCTGAATATAATAAATACATAAAGAAAAGAAGTTCACATAATAGCGATAACACTTAATTTCCTGCGCGCCACTTACTGGGATCGAAAAAGACCAGTGCCTTGATGCATGCTAACTCGGTGTCGTCGATGTTAACGTCTTTTAAAGCCATGACCAACTCGTCTATGATGCGAGCTCCTATACGCGATATATCCAAATTCGGGGAAACTCGGGGATCTGGAATGACTGATTAATTATAATTTTTGCAAGCTTTCACTATGCGAGATATTTTACCCGGGCAATGTTTGGTAATAACACAATTGTTGCTTAACAGTAAGACATCTTTCAAGTGCATGGACCGTCGCGATAAACCCAATAACAAGTGTTCGCCCGCATGGGCCCTGAGTAGGGCAACTTGGTCGTCTAACTGCAACTCGTTAAACGCTGGAATATGCTTAGCCCATTCGACTAGTGTTAACAGTTGTTGTTTCATAGATTCGCATACATCGTTTATGCTGGCGAATTGTTTGGTAGAGAGATCATCATTAGCGTTAGTTTCCATGGCAGCACCAGCCTTCGATTGTCGACTTTCGATTTCCGCTTTAAATAACGCGTTCACCGAGAGACCATTGCCCGGATCAGGATCATCGTTGGATGTCCGTCTGCAACTAATGCGATCGCGTTCATTTTGTACCGCTTCTTTTTTCATTCCGGCCTTAAAGCATTTGCGTAAACGGCAATAGCGGCACTGATTACGCTTATCTTTGTCCACGACACAATTGCGAGAAAACCTTTTAATTTTGCATAGATATTATGGGAAAATATAAAAATTTACTGCGACTTACCTGCACGTGTATTGATGGTTTTTGCGCACACTACGTCTAAAAAAGCCTTTACAACCGTCACAACTGGAGGCACCATAATGCTTGCCCGTGGCACGATCACCACATATTGCACATACCGTTGATGTTTGATTTATATTATTATTGTTTGCGTTGTTGGTGTTGTTAGTGGCGAAAGTTGTATTGTTATTGTTATTGTTGTGGTTACTGCATGTGCTTCCGGGCGAATTGGCATTACTCTGATTACTGTTGCTATTATGACTTAGACCAACTACCGGACTCAGAGCCTGGCTCATCGGACTATGTAGGCTGGCATTATTATTCATAGAGAGAGCATCTGGATGGATCATATGGCCTTCAGCTTCTGTTAGACGGAAATGCAAAAGAGAACCAATAGATATTTATGTCCGTATATAGGAATAAATTAAAGTGAATGCACAAAGCACAACAGTCTAAGTAGTATTGTGCTAAATGCATGAGCGCGTAGACATATGGAGTTTTCCGATGAACGTAAAGAACATAAAGAGACAATAATCGTAATAAGTCTACGTTGCAACAATGACGAAGCAATAGGTTTTGTTGTTGTGTGAAATGAAGTGAATAGAAACTGTCTTCGTGCTCTCAAACACTCTACAATCGGCTAGAAGAAGGCTGAGTTTCTCTTTTTCGAAACATTCTTACTTTCACTTCAATAGAACGCGATTTTCTATTTAAGATATGTTTAGCGATGACATCATGACACGTTTCTTAATTAAGATTTTTCCAGTCCCGCGAGATATTATTCTCTATCGTTTCACTCTAGATGTTGATGACGACTGCTCATGTCTCTCAAGGGTCTAAAGTACAATTTCATTGTCTGGCGGTCGACAGGCTTCCGGATTTGTTTTACCATTACCATTAACTACTGTTCAAGCTTAACACATACGCAAATGTCTGTACACATGAGTAATTGCTTACATTGCCTTTCATTGATAACGAATTACGGCTTTGATAGAAGAAGATTCCTTTGTCTTGAAGTAATTATGATTTTCTTTCTACACTGAATAAATCGACGGATTTGTTATCCAAGTTAGGTTCTTATAATGGTCCGCCTATATATAAATTAGTCGTTGCATATTGACTCGATTTTGGGTTTATTTTTCCTCAAATATCTCTTTAAAGCACTTGTTTGCATGTGTATGCATTCAAGCGAAAACAGAAACCCTCTTGCAGATATCGGTGTGTGTCAAGACGTACGCCGTGCTGTTGCTGTCGCTGCTGCTGTTATTGCTATTTGCTTTCTCTTCTTACATAAATGATATTTATTTTTAACTTGTAAATATATTATGATTTCTATATTAAATCAAAATTAGCAAACAAACAAACAAACAAACATCACTAAGCAAAAACAATGGCAGTGCTCGTGAAACAGAAAATTCTTATTTTCTACAAGAAAGTATCTTCGGCTTATCAAAAATTATTGGATTCTGTTATCGATGACGGCGTATGCACATCAATATTTTTTGGGCACGCATACAGCTTTGTGGCGATAGTACTATAATAAAACAATACTATAATGTTTTAATCATCCGTCCATGTGCTTCAAATCCTTATCTGTCTCCCCTTTTTTATCCTGAGAAGTCAAAGTGCTACATATACAGACTGATGACTAATCATACGTTTGACAAAACCTATTTAAAACTGATCTGAGCTATTGACAATGGGTAGGAATCTTACCATCGACAACCTATCTTAAAATCAACCATTATCTCTTCAAAATACTTGGTGTAGGCCTAAGCGCCCCCTCGACCAAACAAAAAACAAGAATATGACAATAATTTTTTCGGTTCATCCCAAGGTTGGGAAAGCGGTGAAAAATTCATGATTTTATTATTTGGAGAGGTTCCTTTAAAAATTAAACAAACAACAAAATACTGTTAACCTCATCAATATTCTGCTAAGTTTCGATTCTGGCGATTGCAGTTTTGTCGAGGGTTCCCCTTGTCCGTGGTTACAGCTTTTAGGTGACTTGCCATGAAGAATGTGGTTTGGTAATTGCTATTGGATCCAAGTTATGGTTGGATATTATGACATCGTTGTTTGTTTTTCGTTTCTTCATAAGCAGACATCTGGCTATTAATTACTTGTTCTATGGGCATGCTAAACACTACAGCGAATATATATAGTTGTGGTCAGCGGGAATATCTGGCTATCATTATGAGGACGTTGGGATGTTATCTGGAAACGCACATTTGCTCCCTGGTTAAGTTCTTTTTAGATGGATGGAAAGATAGGAGGAATGAAAATAAGCAACGCAGTAAGGAGCATAGGATTTTTAATCGTTTTATATAGTGATGTCTTCTCGTCCTTTTGCTTTAGCCAAACTAATAAAATATAATTGGCGTATACGTATGTTCGATGTTTTTTATGTTTGCTAAAAGCAGTCGATATCCTCTATTCATTAACTGCAAGGCGAACATTCGTTTTTTACTATTGTTTTCTTGTTCTTTTCTTTATTTGTAAATAAAAGAATTTTGTAGTCGTCTATGCAAACATCTACTAAGTCTTACAAAATGACGCCTTCGCCTAAATATAAAATCTATTCTTGAGTTTGTGAGCCAGTGATTTTACGCCCCGGCTGAAAAAATTTTGGGTTGGCTTTTATAGGCAATGTAGATTAAATAACTTCCAGGATGTTGAACTAAATGCTCCTGCCAATTAAAAAAGTTAATTTGTCTTATCATCAGTTGTATATATATATATATATATATATATGTATATATATCCCAACATTTCTAAATGTGATTACTAGTGCATGCATGTGTGTCTATGTATATATGTATGTATATGGGTGTGTGCGTGTATCAATAGCTATGTGTCCGAATATAAATATGTATGTCTCTTATCAAAATGTTATCAGCAGCAATAAACTTGCTTTTTTCGCTGCATACAGAAATTCAACAAAAACAATAATAGCGAAACAGTATATTGAGCTGTTTATTGAATAAAAGCTTATTAATACAAAAACTGAAGTATTTTAGAAAACAAAAAAAAGAGGAGCACAACGATTTATATGCGCATGCCACCTCCTCTAAATGAGTCAACCGGTTCGACTTGGTTTTATATTTGCCTTTGTAATAGCAATGAAAAGTGTATTTTTACACCCAGAGAGTAGCAGTATATTAATTTTGTCGTTTTGTAAGTAACTCTCATGAGAAGTTGCAGAGATCGCAAAGAACGCTCTTCACTTAAATGCAGGAATGCAGTAGCAAAAGGTTTTGTTCTTTTTGCTTCGTGCTTGTTAACGGCTTCCTACGGGTGACAAGAAAAGTCGTCTCGCAACCTTACCGAGCTACAAAACACTACATGTCTTAATCGAGATCTCATAAAAATATCCGAATAGCGCTAAGAAAATAGGAAAAATTTTAAGGCATAAGAGATCCTTTTCCTTTGGAGATGTCAATGCAAAATTAGCGGCAATGATCATGAGAATACAAATTAGTGTTCGTTCGACCGAACCTGCATACGAAGTGTCAAAAAATGCCTTTAAGGTCCGAAGGCCTTGGATTTAACTAATTCCGTTCAGTTTATGCAGCATATGTTTATGTGTGCGCTACGCAAGGCCGATTTGTGATTTATTTGAAGAGATTGAAATAGGATTTGGTTTGTAGCCGTATTCTAAAACAACATCACAACGACGTCATAAGGTATTTCTTTCCTGTTTCCCTTGCTTGCAGGAAATCAAAATTCTGGTTTACAATAAAACTGACATTGGAACGTTCTCTTACAACAACATCAACAATAAAGAGAATACAGGTTGTTTTCTTCTATGACTAGTGACAACGCCAGCATGTACCCTTTGTCCTGTTGTCAAAATGTGAATTATTTGAATGGTCATCTGCTGAAGTAAATTCAAATTTTGCCCATATTTTTTTTCGAAAACTTTGAACTATGTTTAGCAATAGATTTGTGTATGTGTATGGATATCTACGTATTTAACTTAATAGTACCTCCGTTCTGTCTGCTGACACGCCTACATTTAATAAAGAAAAACGCGATCTTCGCATATAAGACTTGAGTGATTTGTACCTACCTTCTACCTACAATTCACTCAAAGGCGCATTCAGTTTTCTTGTTTATAGTCATTTGTAATTTGGTTATTGTTGTTGTTGTCGTTGTCTGTAAATCAACGAATATCATAACAACACAACAAGAACGACAATCGATCAGTAACACACTTGCATACATTTCTAAAATGTTATGCGTGTCAAAGATCAAATTCATGGCGAAAACTGAAATTAAATATAAAATTAAAAACAAAACAAGACAAGAAAAAAAAAAACTAACCGACTTGAAATACTGAATTCTATGTATAAGTACACAGCACATGCATACATCTAAGTAGGTATGCATGCATGTGTATATTAACTGATAAATTTGAATTTGGACGGCTAGGGTGGCAGGTTGATTGTTAATCGCACTGCAAATCTCGTTTCTTCGACTGGCTGCACGTGTCCGGATCGTATTTATGAGCTCTTCTCATCTCTAACGAGATCTTTTTCTCTAGCTGTGACACACAAAAAAATCTACAGGCATGTCAGTGTATATCACTGGTCGTGTATTTCTCGTTACATGCCTATCTATAATATAATGCAATGCATATGTGTGTGTGTGCGTTAAGCACACTACTAATTATAGGTTTAATTTGAAATTGATTTGTTTTATAATAAATACTCTTATTATAAACACAGTTCTCGTACGTTTCCGTTTGAAAAATAACTAAACACCTTGATTAAAAATGATTTCTTAATGTTTTATTTGATTTGATTTTATTATTATTTGTTGTTGTCGTTGTTATTGTTGTTGTTGTTGTTTGTTTTTACTGCCACTCGGAATGCTTGCCTATTAAAAGAAAAGTGAGGATGAGCGACTTAAAAAAAGGTCACGTTAGGGTTTCAGAAATAATAGCGAATTGCTGTTTTTCATTAACACACATGCAAACATGGGGGAGATAAAGATTAGAAAATCATTGCCGTCCTGATAGTAAATTTATATAGATTTTAAGTATACAGACTCTGTTATATACACACAAGGACGATAATTGTCTATTGAATTGAATTGATATTTATTTTGTTTCCTAACTTTTGTAAGGATTCGACTGATTGTGTGTTCTATCAAAGCAAGAGAGAGAAATATTGCAAGTTTTTCGGATTGCACGACTTCTTCGACCCCTTCCGATATCAGTCGTTATTTTGAAAAGATGTTCTACGAATAATCCATTAAGCGAACCGATGTAGGGTATTTAGTGATGATCCGTGTTCTACTGTAGTGCTTTTACTAGTTTTAAATTTGATCAAGTGAATTTGCTTTATTAAAAGGAAATCGATAAACCAGAGAAAAATTCTAATTGCTGGCGATGTTCATCTAATAAAAGGCTTCCTTGCGTATCTATTTGCAATAGGAGGCATGGGTATTAGTAGGACGGATTAGTAAGGTGCTTAGTAAGAAAAGGATCATGGACTTTTTTTTTTTTTGATTAGATGAGATTTTATTTCTCAACATTCTCTTCCGCGTCTCTACTATGGCGCCAACGTGGCCAACGTACTAACGCTTCCACCTTTCGAAGAAAGTTATTTACGAGCAGTTTAATCCAGCCACTATTCCTATCCGAGAGTCCCATTGCCAGCAAACCGCTTACTATGGCCTCATCTCTTAAGATTTTCAAATACATTACAGCCATTGGGAGCCAAATGTAGAGAGTACGGTCACGAGCGTAAGTACTTCTTATTGCAATAGAAACAAGTTTGTTATGCAGTGCTTAACGAATAAAGTAAATGGTGCTGAGGATTTCCTCCATTTCCACGTGTGGCTATTTCTCGTTGATTTTACTATCGAATGTAACCCATAAGGTTGCCTGTTATCGTTCTAGCCACATAGAGTATAAATTTTAGCATTGATGCCAGTGTCCTCATCCACTTTGATTTCCGTAACCTCCGCTTCGTTTCTTCACGTGAAACTTAACCCCAATTGGGTTTGCCTTCTGCGACTATCGTATATCATGAAATTTAACATGAGATCATTTCAAGGTTTGTTTTATCTTAAGCTAATAGAATTTTTTCTTTGGAGATATTTCCACCCCACTGTCAAAGAGAGTCTGCAAATTTAGAACAGTAAATAACCCTTTCGCGACGGCGCGCTAGTGTTACACTTCGTCACCAATGTATGCTTGTATTATGCAATGTATTGCAATGCCTTACTACACTAGACGACTGCCGCGTGTAGACGGTGTCGGCAGCTGTGAGTGCCGTATATGGACGGCACCCGTCGCGCGAAAGGATTAATAATAGATTATGTGGTAAGCAAATGAATATCTCCTTATCAAATATGTACATGCAGAGTGGCTTAGTGTTGCATGGCTGATTGAGAAAAGTCCTATAAGTGTATAAGACACATAAACAAAAAAAATCATGAAATTTTGAAAATAGGGAAATGGAAAAATCTACGAGTTAAGTAGTGTAACATTTCATGTCTTTACCAATTCAGTTAAAATAAAATGAAGAATACTAAGACGATAATCTAAGACCGCTACGGTTTGTACTGGATGTGAAGTTATTGTTATGATTGTTAAATTCAACAAAATTGATTGGAGATAAATGTGCACAACGTATGTTGTGTTATATGTAAATGAACTAAAGAAGTTTGAATTGAATCAATGTCGCATCCTGCAAATACATGAAGGATAATTACAGAGCACACAATATCTTGGAACAAAGTAGACAAAGCAAATAAATCTATGAAAGAAATTATAGGGCAGGAGTACAATGAAAAACTGAGAAAGGTGAGCAGAACGTTGTTAAATGTGAGAAATCACGTAAGAGCAAGCAATGCACACGGTATGCCAGCATTAAACAATTCCTTTGCAATCGTTAATTGAACACATGGTGTGCGTACGGATGCGTATGGTAAAACCACGAAACAAAGAACTTCACCACCAAGGAAAATATTGTAAATGGATGATTTCCTCGTTTTTTTTTTTGTTAATATGACCAGTCATACTGGGGATGCCTCCTGTAGGTGTAATATGGATGGTCAGAAAAAGCGGGGAAAAGACAGAGAGTAGATGTGTATCCAAACGGTAAGGGCTATGTCTTTACCAGCCCAGCACTCATTGTAGCTGCGAGCAAGTGTGGTCTACCGCACTGAAATTTCAATCCCGGAACATTGACTTGTGAGTTACACTCTTCACACTACTTGACTTTTAAACACATGGATGCCACAACCATATGGATAGAAAATAAATCAATAGTAAATACTCAAATGTGCCCACGTAGCCTAGGTGGACCAAGAAATTTTGAGAAAGTGGTTGGTAACCTGCAACCTCTAATGTATACCTCGAGACAGAGGGGTTGGTGGTAGCTATAAAAGAGTAAAGAGAAATTACCAAGAAATTGTAATGAAGAATCTCACGGTATGTCGCGTTCAATGCAGACATGGAGGTCAAGCAGCAAAAACTATTCATCACATAATGATATCAAATGGCACTAATCTTGTGAATAGAGCATATAAACATGATAAGGATGCGATGAGGATTAAGAAATAATTTATTTAGTTCGTGGAAATGAATGTACTCTACCATAAGCATACCATTGCTAATGTCGTAGAAACCAATACATGTGCCATTCACTGATATGTAACCGTTTCAAGGGAAGGGCCTGCTGTTTCCCGCAGTCCGGACCGATATAACAACGGTCGGTATCGAGGAAAGATGGATGTGGATAGAATACTAGCAAAATACGCTGAAAATGTAAGTAAACACATGCCACCCGTAGGATGCATAAAGCACCAGCGGAAAGTGGAAAACCTAGTATAGATGACTAACGTTTTTAATATGCAGCCCATTGTTCAATTAATAAAGAGGTAAGAAGTTACAAAAAGAATGACATGAAGTGATACGTATTTCTGGTTATGAAGTGGTTTTTTAATCCAAGAATTTTTTCTACTACGGGCGTAAAGTCCAGCAACTTAAAAAAGTGGTTGCACGGACAAATGCATAAAGAAATGCGATGGGCTGTAATAACGAACAGCACTTTCTTCGGTAACTACAAACAAACAAAACCTAACGAGAAACACACACAGGCTTAGATGAGCACAGAGGAGTATTTTAAAATTTTTCACTTTCTTTCTATATCTTTTTCTCGCTGTGTCTTTTTTTATCATTCTCCCTTTGTTCATATTTCTATTTGCTTGTTCTCGATTTTTGAAGGCGTACTACGGCAGTTTCCAAAATTGATCTATGGCCTTAACATGACGGAACATGACGAATGTGTAAATTATTTCCCAGTTAATTGATTTGAAAGGGTTAATAAGACCTAGTCGGAAGAATCCGTGATAGTTGAAGAAGTGACAAAATACTGATATTCTTTTTATGCTTTTTTAGGCTGAGAACATACCGTTGGAATGCCCTACTTATTAAAACGAAGCCCTTTCAGGATTCGAGAGGTTGACATTTAAAAATTTCGGCTGCTTTCAATTTTTTCTCTTCTAGTTGAGGACGGAGTGACATCATCTGTGCTTTGGAGTTTTTCCTAAGTCTTTAAAGTGTGGAAAGGAAAAGAAAATGCTACATGTTGTTGTAATGCTAGATACAATCCCGAAAATTTTAATAAAGCAAGAGTGAAACTTAAAAAATAAGAGATCCTTTACCATTTTATATGACGTCGTTATACTCTATACCGCCTCTACTTGTGACACGTGCTATATCACGTTTGTGCGGATGTGTAGAACGTCCAGAAGCACTTTAGAGGTACCCCTATTTTATTATACCGATCGATTTAGAAATATATTCTTAACCGATATGAGCGTGCCTGCCCGTCTGTCCATCCTGCAATCTTGTTGTCAAACTATAGGCCATAATTTTACAAATATTTCGATGAATTTTGGTACATTGGCGTGTTTTGGGCCGAGGACGAACGCTATTGAAAATGGTTGGGATCGGACCTCCTTTTCGATCACTTTCCATATAACGGATTATTTTGAAATAACATGCTAACTGTAGGGTTAATGCTCGGCCATAATTTTATTTTATTTACGAAATTATTTTTCTTCTTCTTCCGTTCGGTTAAAATTATATATAAGAAATATTTTTGGAAATGTGCTTAACAAATTTAATCGGAAAATTTCCTTTGATTAATCAAATTGATTAATAAAATTTTATTTTCCACAAAAATAGATTATATTTTTTTTGTCTTATATTAAACGCGATAAGATAAACCCGACCGATTAGTTCTATTGGGTTTATTTTCAAAATTTATCGGTTCTTTTATAATTTTAACTGTTTTATACTTTGAAGAAAAAAAATAAATAAAAATAAATAAAATATTATCAAGACAAGCAAATAAGTTGTTATTATCACGGTTTGATTATATGGCAAAAATTACCGATTATTGATTATATAGTGTGCAAGAAAATAAGTGTAACAAATGCACTTGTATTGATTTGATTATTGTATGTATGAGTGCGTTAGAGTGTAACATTAATCATTTGTTGTTAATTGAACGTTTATAATTTCTTTAATCACTTCCAGTTTGTTGTTTTTATTAAAGTTACATTTAATGATCGCAAATGCATTCAATGGTAATTAAAATTAAATTAAAAGTGTTTCAAAGACAAAATTAGGTATAATAAATTTAACAACGAGTTTTAAAAACTATTATCAACAACAATATTGACAATACAAATGCTCGCATACACACACACACACACACACGCACACACACAGGCACACACACACGCTCACAGCGCGCGCATACGAAAATACATCGAGATAATCAACGAAAAGGAAGAAAGAAAGAATTGAAGTTTTTACGAAATTTTCTATTAAAATCTAAAAAAAAATAGGTATATTAAATTCATTCATTCATTTGTAAATTTGAAAATCTTCATCGGAACCTCAACATTCAAAGTAGTGGAAGTGATTTTTTTGAAGACTTCAATGAATTCAAGTTGAGAGTTTCTTGTTTAATATGATCAATCACTTGGGAGATTTCCCCTATTCGACCAACACGGTGATGGTCAGAAGAAATGAAGAAGGAGGGAAGAAAAAGATCGCAGCCTAATGGGTAAGTGTTATGCCCTTAAGGCAGGAAACACTACACCTTTTTGAAATTTGAATCTCCGAACACCGACTTAGTAGTCGTGATCCTTACCTACTCCGCTACTTACGCGGAACATTGAAATTGTTGGCATTCCAAGCTTAATTATCTCCCTTTCAGATAAGTCCTATGGAATTCAAAGTCTCAACTTTCGTTCCTAGCGTTTTCAAATCCCACTCCTTATAAATACAGGAATCGATTCGGGAATCTGTACAGAAATCGATTCGGGAATCTGTAGTGATCAGAAGCATGCATGCTTGGATTTTACAATGGAAAGAATTATGCGCTCTTTACCTGTTTCTGAATTTCGAGCATGAAAACTTACTAGCTGCTTAGTGTCTGGATTTCTTCGACAGCTTCTTTTCAGCTTGTGTTGCGGTATTTTTTCTACGTTCGACTCTTTCATTGTGGAATCCTCCATGAGAAGTTTGTGCCCTATTCCGGAATTTTTTATTTCTATGGTGTAACGTTTCGATGCCAGTAATGTGCAGATATGGAAGATTTGAACTTGAAGCAAGAATACTTATCGGTATCAAAAAAAATTCTACTGACTACTTGCATGTTTTTAAGGAATGGTCATCATTTCGATGAATTTGTGGCATAGTTTGGGCAACGAACTTTACGAATATATGTTAACGGACCCTATTAGTACTTGAATTCTAATCATGCTAACGATCCAAAAAAAAGTACACTTCTGCTCAGAGAAAGTGGGTGATCGGGAAGGGGAGGAAGCAAGTTTGTTGGTGGCTATGCTTGGTGAAAACGCCCTCTTCTCCCTTTTTTTTAAATATGGCAAATGACTCAGGGTATGCTGTCTCTGTACGTGTAACATGGTCATTCTTAGCAAGATGTGGGGACAGGCTAAGAGATAGGGAGTGACTGCAGCCTAGTGAATGTGCGCCTAATCGGCAAGTGTTATGCGTGCTACACAACACAACTATGGCCACGATTTGAAGCCGCATATACCAATTTCGTAATCGGTAGGTGAGCTCTAGAGAAAAATCTAAGACATTTTTGAAATATTCCATGATTTGCGAACTTCTCTGCCATCGTAAGTGTCGCTAGCAGTCGCTTCGAAGTAACCAAATCTACCAGTCTAAGTAATGCGTATTTATGTACATTTGCGTTAGGCAGACTTTCAAGTTAAACTTAATTTTTTTTCTTCTCATTAAAATTAAAAAAACCATTATTTTAATTCTTTGGCTGACAATTTGCCATCATTAATATCACTGCCATTTTACCGATGATTAATGCGGTTAATGATTATACGATAATCAGTTCTTTGGCTGCTTGAAGCAGGCAATTAAAGAATTTTCCTTGAACCCTATTGAACCGCAACTTACTTACGAAAAAGAACAAATAAAAAAAAAAAATCTTGGACGGCGTTGGCAAATTATTTAAAATTGAAATGAAAATTTATGAGAGATTCGCTTATTCACACACATACGCACATATCCATTGACACTTTATGGAAACCCAATTTTTTTCTAATTAGAGAATTATTAATATTTTTATTGCATTAACGTGTTATCTCAGTAAAAAATGTATTTTTCTTTACCCATATATGTGTGTGTGTGTATATGTAGCTATTTAGAACAAACAGGTCATATTGTGTTTCCATGCCTGCCACTCATAACAATATCGTAATTATTGCCTTTTTTTGCTGTAATTGCCTTTTCCTTAGTTTTGGTGTTGCTGTAGCTATTGTGTCTGTGTGTGTTTAAGATTTTATATTAATTAATCGTAAGAGATTTTAAATGGTTTAATGTATATACATAAATATATATACATTTATATATATATATATATATATATATATGTTATGTGTGTATTGCTAACACAATATCAGAGTGGAATCTTAACTAAATGAACAACTCCCGGCTTTTATGATCACAATTTGAAATTACAGTGAGTTCAAACATTGGTTCAAATATTTTGAGTCATGTGAACTTTTCTCTTTTTTTTTTTGTTCTCAAATGACCAATCACTCGGCGATGTTCCGTATTCCTGCTAGAGAGGAAGAGAAGTGAGCAAAGAGAAAGATGCAGGGACGAGATCGGAGCATAATGGGTCTGCGTGCTCACTTGGCCTTTACCGATTGATCACTCAGTACACTTACGGCCAAAGTTACTGGTTATTACCGGTATACCTACCAGAACCATTA
Organism: Glossina pallidipes; assembly: GCA_000688715.1. Taxonomy (NCBI): domain Eukaryota; kingdom Metazoa; phylum Arthropoda; class Insecta; order Diptera; family Glossinidae; genus Glossina; species Glossina pallidipes. The sequence continues at coordinate 421,484 of KK499810.1, forward strand.
GATAGCGTTGAAGTTATAACAATGACAGAATAGCTATAGGAAGTTATTAGGAGTTTAGGTTCTGACTTTCGGGGATCAAATAATGGTTCGTTCAGTAATTAAACGATTAAGCCAAGATCGGGAAAAATGGAAAATAATTGAAGTAAATTTTCTCTTCAATATTTTCTAAATGACTAGAAAACTGAAACAATCTCATAGTCAAACTGAAAATATTAAGGTTTTGTCCCAGTAAGTAATCATTTACAGGAAGAATAGATTGAAAAATTCTTGAGGTACAACTTTTAGTTGGCGATAGTTGATTTTATCATATCTACAGTAGGCGGAAGATATCGAAGATATGTCTTTCTAGGATCTGAACACTTTTTTGCATTTGTACAGAAAATCGAAATGAACAGAATGACCATAATAGAATTTAACTGGATAACTGAAGATATATGCGAAGCTATATTTGAAAAAATATTAGTCGATACTTTTCGAGAGGAAAAAAAGAGCTACTGCTGTTAAGAGTGGCTTCACTGTATATGTTAATAGGGGTCAGCTTGTAAATGTCTAGCTGGCCTCTAGTTTTGGTGTCATATTTTTTAATGCATATATATATATATATATATGTGTATATATATATGTATGTATACCTGTATATATATGTATACATATGTTTATATGTATATATAAGTATATATATGTATGTATATGTTTACATACAGGTACTTATGCATATACACGAAACCTGACATTTAAAATAAATTAGTATTAAATTTAATTTTTAATTAAACAAAAACGAAATTAAATCAAACAAAAATATATACATATGTCTCATGAGAATTGGAATGAAAAGAAAACAAACAAAAAAATGTTTTTTTTTTGTTTGGCCTTGGGGTGAAACTTTGTTAAGTACTACCTTAGATAAATGTATGTAAATTATGGCTGAGTAGATTGAAGCAAATTGTAGATCCAAATGATGTTATAGTTGAGGCATATCCTCGATTACTTAAGGTACGTGTACAATTAGCTTTGGTCCGGTTGTACTAACATTTAGATAAACATCCGCTACAAATTGAACATTACAGTTGGAAGACTTTGAAGGGTTCACTTTAACAGTTTTGGCCCAGTCGCAGTTGTATGCATGCGGATAACACATATTATATGCGCAGGTGGCAAATAGGAACACATACACATGAATTTTCATAACACGTAGCCAAGAGGACTTATACCGTTATGTGCTTATTAGAAAGGCGGAAAAAGTACAAGTGAAATGAATTTTTAACGCCTCCGTCCGTAAGTTTCTGAATTGACATATTGTTATCAATATCACATGAATGGAGGAACGTATTATTTTGATAAAGTGCTATCACTCAAACGGCGGCAGCTGTCAAAATTTCAAGCTATTTCGATCGCTTGTTTACGAATTATAATGATTTTAGTGACACTAATAGGATTCTTTCCAAACCAATCGAAGAAATTCGTTCAATCTCAACAATGACTTGAAAACAGTTTTGGAACTCTTCTGATCAAAGGAACGTTTACCATGATCATAAAACACTAAATGTTTTCCGACAATCGAAAAGTGACGTTGCAAGACAAATTTGGTTTCCTAAAGATATCAATGTAATTGCTATTACGCCTGAAAATGTAGGCATGAGAGTGGGTATCGACCTTGCTTACTGTGCAACATAAACATAAACCTGTTGCTGTTTACGATTAGCATTAAAATGTATTTCTTCATACGACATGCGGCAATAGTGGCCTTTTGCAAAAAAAAAAAAAAAAATGAAAAGATATACATATACATATATTAAATACACATAAACACATATATGTTTTTTTTGTTTAGTCCCGGCGCTTATTACATTTTATGATTATAGTTTACCGCTACGATGAAAATGTTAACGCTAGGTTCTGCTGCAAGCATGACATGTGGAGTACTGCCGTGCAAACAAGTTGCGTCGGCCAAGTTATTGCTATCTATTTAAGCTTTGCATGTGATTTTTGTGAAGCTAATCGCCAGAATTATCGCCGGGCAAGGAGAGTACGCGCTTTTCCATCATAACAGTTTAACTTATTACAATGTGTGAGTTGTTCTACTTCAGATATTTGTGATATAGTTTCCTCTGACTGGCTTGGCTCGAATGTCAGAAGACCAATCTGGTTATGGTGCTTTTATTCGGGAAAGGAGATAAAGGCACCTTTTGCAGAGTACTATAGAAGACACATACATAATTAGCTATTGATGATACTTGCGTATTTTGTTGCACTTATAAGAACTAGATAGAACTGCTTATAGGAGAAGATAAAGATAGTTGTGCAGATATTTAATATTCATAGTCTTTGCGGCAATTTTGGATATATAGAAAAAGTCAAATTCATCCACAAGATATCCTCTATAAGACAGCTTTACTTGCATTTTGTTTATGACGCAGAATCTGGTAGGCTTTAAAACAAGTGAAGTAATTGCACAACAAATGACTCAAATAATGCGTAAGCATGAAAAAAAAACTAGATTTTAGCTTTTATAAAACTTCCGTGGTGAACTAATTTCACTCTTAGAGACTTTGCAGGTGGAATTTGTTTTTGACAAAGATGATCAAATGCCTACAGAGACAACAAGTAACGACACTTTTGTGAGCCAAGGTCTGTTATTAAATACCATACAGTTATTTATATAACGACTTTTTAAAATATCAAATGACAAACGATCGATCCGAAACGATTGTCAATAGCAATCGTTCTTGGGCCAAAACATGTCATTACAACAAATTTCATCAAAATATCTCAAAAATTATGGTTCGCAGTTTGACCACAAAAAAGCAAGACGGGCAGACGGACAGACATATTTGTATCAAGTTAGAAAATGATTCTGAATAGAAGGTGGACTTAGCTCAAATCCTTCTGGGTGTTGCATACATCCGCACGAACTTAATATACTCTTGCACCACAAGTTGTGTAAGATACAAAGATAGGGTGAATAGGTTGAAGCAGCACCATGCTAACCAGCATGCTGTAGCTAATAGGCTACAAGACCCTTAACTTTCAACAGTTGCAAAAGACTTTCAAAATATTATTGCTTTCTAGCGTGTATAGGAAAAATGGACTTGTTTAGTGAGCTAATGACACTAAACAAACAGCAATTAACGACGAACGAAAAGAACCGAAAGAAACACATTCGTATTCGCGCGAAACGATTCGCTTTGTGGCTTTTTTCGGAAATGAAAATAGTAAATAATCATTAAGCCGATCATACCGCAATCATGCGAAACATGCCTGGTTTAAAAAAAAACTGCAAAAATCTGTTTTACAATTTTTCTATTTAATGCGGGAGCACGTGTACACGGCTTCCCACGTTCGAAGGCACACAATAGAGATTACATTGTAACTGTCCTCCTGTTTGCTACCTGTTATTGAAACACTCACGATTGGGAAAAGTGCAACATAAATACGCTGCAGGTTGAGCCGGAAGACCAACAACCGAAAATGGCCTTGGAATGACTTTTAATTAAGATACGACCACAGTACATTTTTTGTTAGCTTGAATAGTCAGTAATGACGTAAAAAGAAAATTGTAGGTGTGGCAACATTTTTCTTTTTCTCTTTTTTGAATTCAAAGTTGGAGCAGTTACGCTACTGTCTTGAGACAAGGACTCCGATGTTATTATTTTTTTATATTTTTTACAAATAATTTCTTTTTTTTCTTTAATACTTAAATATAGTTCAATAATCACGTCACATGTTATTTTTGTGTTGAGAAAAAAAAAATGTCGAATAATCCCTTTTAGGCCGTTACAGTGGTCTTACGCCTTGAAAATATAGTATTTTCGATGACAAAACTTTAATGTCAGGTAAAAATTTCAAAAAAGGTTATGATGTAAACATCGGCACTTGCCAGCACTAAGATTACGATACGGAAATGAATGTAGGAGAGGAGAGTGCGTCACATATTGTGTTAATAAAAAATATTCATATCTTCGAATCACCTAAAAGGCTGTTGCCATCGGACAATTGCCCGCTGATGTTTCAAAATTAAACACATTATATATAAATATAAAATAAAAGGAAAATAATAGAGTAGATAAGTCGCTACACACGCATCATATGTGTGCAGATGTGTAGACGACGCCTGCAAAGTAAGTGAAGAAGCAGAGAAAGTTTACATTGAATTTTGGTTTTGCCGACGGTTTGCTAAATGTTTCGTTAGAAAAATAGGCAAGCGACTGACGACTTTTCTTTTATTAAATGTCTCTTACTATTGAAAAAATAGTTGCGGATGGTTCTCTTTTTATATAATTCCGATGCAATTTCAATTGAAATCTATCACAAATCAATTTAATTTCAAGTCTTCTCAAGAAATACGCGACTTTTTTTTTTTTATTTTTATTTTTTGCACATGTTTTAGCTTTTTCTTTAAAAAAAAAAAAAAAAATTAGAAAAAAAAAAAATAAGAACAATTGTTTTCCCTTTTTATGGCCAAAGTTCGTTTTTCCTTTGTGTATTCTGTAATGCTGCAAAACACAATTAATGCAATCATTACATGTGTATTTCAATGCGATTGGTTTTTTGAATCTTCAGTTATTAACAAAATCATCATAAATATGGAATCTTGGATTATTCGGAACAATTGACAACTCATTAGAGCCTCTCTATCTGTCGTTTTCAGAAAGGTTTGCTCAATTTGCTGCATGGCCCTGGGCTTGCCTTCAGCCTTTCAGCCTTGCTGACCATATTAGGTAAAATAGCAAAGTGATTTAAGCATAAGTAAATTGCAATTTTTCAGTTCAGCTTAACTTCAAGTAATCCGTCATTCAATAAATCATTTTTGCGTCGGTTAATAGAAATTTCAAATTTCAAATTAAAGCGCAGCGTTTTTTAGATGCTTCTTAGGAAACACTATATGTTTGCCATCATTCATTCAGGTATCCCGGATATCCCGTTTGTCACTATTTTTAGCCGTCTGAGGGATACGCGACGAACGCTCACTATTATCGAACAAGCTAGATCTTCAACGACATGTGTGGAATGTGCAAAGCGACCTCTGTTTTGGCAAATCTTTACCAACCTTCAGGTTTCCCTGGGTAGTATGTTAAACTTGGCCAACCAAGATGTGTTTCAGCGACCAGTGAGAAGCCACATGTTAGGCGGTCCTACGTGGAACCCACTGCTTTTGGCAATCTGGCTACGTTCTTTCCAAATCAATTCAGACAAATAGTATATTTTGAGCTCTTTTTACGGATATCTTTCACTAACGGTAGTCCACTAAGTATCGAATAATTTTTCAATAAAATTTGATTGGCTCTGGATACAAGTTTTATGCACAGAGTATAAATTTCGCGGCTAAAAGTTTCTTTTTAAATTCTATAAGGAGTTAACTACACCTTGACGTTCTGTCTAAAGCGAAAATTGTTTCAGATCTTTTTTTTTTTTTTTAATTATGTCATTTGCCCGCTTATTTTAAAGCAATCCAATGGCACAACACAATCTTTAGAAGAAAATTGAACAGAATTGGATTCAGTTAAAGTTAGTATCCAAAATGTCCTTTGTTGTCAGAACCACATGAAAAAACCACATCCAAGAAGAAAAAGTTAAGACTTCAAGTCGAAGATTTAGTGACACAGTCCGTTTATTTTCTTATTTATGTGTATCTGATAATTTTTAGTGTTCACAAAATCCATAATGAAAAGTGTACTTGCATTATAGCCTGTAGAACCGTTGTTTGTATTGGGCGAATATTGCCAGCTTCCCGATTTTGTACATATATAAGTGACTTGTTCTTAAGTGGATTTGTTAAAATGGCGCCTAGTAATATTTTTAGATGGATCCAAATATGATTTTGAAAAAAAGTAGGTCACGTTTTGATTTCGTTATTCTTTTTTCTTTGACAACCGCGAAAAGTTGAGAGACGATTCTGGCGTTTTACATAAATCTCTGAACTTATTTGTATATGTTCTTGGTGGGCGTGCGATTTTTTGTCAATTTATCCATGTTCGTCTATATGTCCGTCCGGTTGTAGCGTGGGTTATGATGTGGGGTATGACAGCAAAAGTTGGCCTAAACGACATATATGTTCTCAGATGAGTGTCATTCATCAAAAACTATCTGAATCACCCCCACAGAAACGCTTAATGGAAAGAAAAAATTGTATGCTCCTACTTACACTATGTATTGGACGTAAAATTGGCTACGAAGTTTTCGTAGGCCATTGAAAAAATTCACGAAACACTAACACGATCGACCACAAAAGCTGTTTGTGGATTTAATGCTTAATATGCTCTATTTTTGAACTGGATTTGCGCCTGTTAATCAAAACATTATGCTTAAGATCATAACTTTATTTTTCTATCACACAAACGATAGAATCCATTCGGGCAAAGCTGTACTCATTTAACTCCTAACTAATTCCGCATTTGGAGATTAAAAAGATATCGAGTGCCCTCTATGTTTATATTCTGCGTACGACAATCAAGTGGAAAAAGTTCTTTGCTTTCCATTTAAAAGGTAAGTGAACATCATTCATTACTTAGCTTATATGGAAGGTATAAATACACGTGAGCGGATATCATTTACTATTTAGCTCGTATGGAAGTTGCGTTGCACACAGGGTGAGACGAAAAGAAAGGCATGTTCTTTCTGTGCGTAACCAGTAGAATGCTGAAAGCACGAATAGCTCATAAAGAAGGACCTAAGGTTGGAAGAAGATCTTTAGGACCATAGCGATTAAGATTTAACTGTTCTCACCCCTACACTCCACATTATACTCGACATTATTTAAAATTATTTTTTTTTTTCTTTCAAACACTAAATGGCATTGCTCTTTATGACCTTTTCGCAAAGTAATTGAGGGAATAATTAAAAAAAAAACGAAAATTAGGAGGGCAAAGAGTTGAGCTTTTAAATTACTTTATCTTCCAAAACGCAGAAATAGAATCTTAAAGTGCGAGTCGAGTTCGAAATGACGAAGTAATAATAAGGTGCGAGATGTGCCCCGAGGCTTAATCCGGAAATATGGGAACTCTAAGACCATCATAGAATATGTTTTGACAATGTTCTTAAAAAGAAGAGCAATTTTCGGTCTCATAGCAACCAGAAAATTTGAAGTAAATAACATGTGTGATGTAATCGGAGCTTCTTTCGGATTTTCATTTAACTTGTCATTCGTCCTTTGAAAAAGTAGATGCCATGAATGTCTTTCATGGATAGTTTTCTTATGTTATATATGTATGAACATACATTGTAATGTACACTACCAGCTATTACAACATTCTCTTCAATAAAAAAGCAACAAGAAGATCAGCAATTCTTAGAGAATTTCCAGCGTATAATAAAATAATGAATTAAGAGAAGATACCGGATTTATATTCATTTACCTATCATGTGCAATAAGTTATCCTCGAATATATAGGAATCATCGAAACCACCAGTTAAAATTTCTGTTTTCATTTTTAACATGCTCGGCAACATCGAACTGATTGAGAAATGTTGTTTTTGTTGCTATTGTATTTTTTGTTTTTTTTTATTAAATTTATTTATTTATTTATTTGTTTTTTTTTTTTTTTGTAAATTTTTATAAATTTTTGTTGTAAATTTTTGTGGAAGGAATTCCAATTACAGTTAATGTACTTTTTCAAGTGTAAAACTTGTAAATGTGACAAAAAATAAAATTTAAAAAGAAAAAATGTTTGTTAAAAGTTCAAATAGAAATCACCTTATCACAAACACATATATGCAAATTTATTCATTCAGCGGCACAAACGTACTTATATGGAGGTTCATTTACAGACGCGCACTACATAAGCACGCATTGTTATAGTAACGTACTTGCTTGCATTTACAAGTTTAATGCATATTTCATAGGAAAAATGAAAATACAACGAAAATTTTTACAAACAGACGCAAAGGCGTGTAACGCAGTGTTTTTGCTTTTTCTAACTTATTTTACTTGATTTTATTTATTTATTTATTTATTTATTAATTTTTTTTTATTTTCCTCAAGTATCCACAAATATTTATTTGTAAGTTTAATTTGTTTTTGATGTTGTTGCTGTTGTTGTTGTTGTTGTTGTTGTTTGATTCTATTTTATTTTAATATATTAATGATGCAATTAACTAAACTTTATGCTCGATGCTTCATAAGCTTTACATGATAAGTCAATTGATTGTAGGGATAGTATTGTTGTTAACAGACTCTCTCTTAAGCCGGTCTTGGAAAGAAAATGTTCTAAAATTGCTTGCATGCCACACAGAAAAATAATGTTTGTTCAATTTTTTTTTTGTTTTTTTCATAAAATTTGCTTCGGCATGACTTTGATTTTCTCCGTCATGTTCTAATTTCTGTTTGTTTTCTTCTTTTTTTTTCAAGTTCAAGATTGATTTTCATTTCACGTTATTTCTGCCATTTTTCAAAGTTTATTTTTGAATATTGAAAAATAATTATTGTCTGCCTGTCGTCTGGCTATATCTTTATATGCTTCAATAATAAATAATTTTGCTTTTGTTTCTCTTTTCTTTTTTTTTTTTTTTTTTCTTTTTAGATCACTATATAGAAGTGCTTGAGAGTGTTTGACTGAAAACTGTGCCTAACACATAAATCCGTTGCGAGGAAAAGGCTTTCCTTGTATTGTTTCTCATATAATCTGTCTGTTATATTTTCCTCTATGGGATATTCTTTCACTGTCGCTTGTACGTTCCGCTGCTCTTTTATTCTTTTTATATGTGTACTGAGAATATATATGAATTCACGTTCATGATCGTTATGTTCTAATGCAAAACGCCGACTAAACCTGCAAATGTTGTCGACACGTACTAAACTGTATTTTATTTTGCCGTGCCGTGTATTGTGTTGTTGATAGTGGAAATCAGTCGTCAGTCTTGGCAAAATTGTTAACAACACACACCAAAAGCAAAAAAAAAAAAAAAAAAATTAAAATAAGAAATAAAAAAAAATAAAAGCAAAGAAAAAAATTACGATTACGACCGCTTAGGGTGGGCAAACACAAACGCTGCACTCAATATTATAAAAGTCGTTGCACTGACCGTTATAGTAGACGCTGCTGTCGTCTATGCCGTCTACGTTATTGGCTATTATCGTTAGATTTTTTTCCGTTTCTGTTATCGTGTCTCAGTCAGTAGAGACTATTACTAAGATCTCGCCGGCCCCTTTGGCTGCCTAAACAGAGTGTTAACAGAGAGCGCCCTAGTCTAGTGCTGCGCGAGAGTAAATGAGAAGAAGAACACCACAATACAATCTGCCGAACGATCATTATCATGTCGTTGTTGCTGTTGCTGTTGCTGTTGCTGTTGTTCTTGTTGTTATTGTTTATATTGTGAGTTAAAGATATATTTATTCTTATCACTAGAGAGAATTAATCGAACAACGAAATGTTTTTCTTTTCTTATTACACTTGTTGTTGTTGTTCATTCTTTGACAAATTTCTTTTTCAAGGGCCAACAAAACAAGAATTTTTAAATCAAATATTTCTTCAGCGCCTTTAAGAAGTTGCGTGTGTCATCTATTTGTTAGATCGTTTGTAACATATGTCTGCGAGGAACTCATATATAAGAAATTCTTTGAATATGGAAATACCATAAGGGCGCTTAAAAATGTTGAGAGTTATGGGCCGATCTTGCGAGATTTTGGCTCAAGTATTTCCTGTTGATAGCTAAGATTATAAAGATTCCAGTTTGAGTGATAAAATTCTCCCATAGATTAACTTTGCCAGATTAGCTTAATTAACTGAACTGCATTTCTTCCGCATTTGAATGAAAATTGATTTACTTACATAATAATTTTGGTTATCAAATATTTTTGTTTTTAATCTGTATTAAGTTGTAGCAAGGAATGCCCAAGAGATTTGGAAAGCGAGCCAATCTGAATTACAAAAGTATGCCAAACACTTTTGTAATTGTCCCTAAAGACGTGAACATGTCTTTACTTAATGGAAATCTCTCCATAACTTCATTAACTTCATTAACTGATCGTGATATCTAAATGTATGCAATCTATAAATGCGTAGATATGTAATCTGGACTGGTAGCGACGACAAAAATAATAATAACGTAGTTCTGTACAAGTACTTATTGCCACCAGGGTTCTGATTACTTTTTTATTTTGAGACTGAGGTGGACGTAAATAAACGTTTTTACGAAACACGATCACTTAACAACGACGCAACATTAACACACAAATACAAAAAAAATCAACAATTCAATCGAGCGGTAATAATAAGACTTTAAAAAATACACTTAAAAAAAAATTGCTTTCGCTTTTGCTTTTGCTCTTTTTCCCGCGAGGTCGAAAAAGGGGACACTTTCCTTTCAGACCACTTTCAACTTCAACTCTCCAGATAAGTAACGGGAATCTTTTTTATCGAATTATTTAACCACAGGGACTAATAATAGCCTCTAGCCTCTAGTTGATATCGATGCGAAACTTGTTACGTAAACGGAGAATCTACACTATTTCCCGAAATAGATTTTCTCTGAGTGTACATTAAGTCGAAATGGCAAAGTAAAACTAACTATTTACCAGCTTTTTATTTTCCACTCATACAAAGTGTTTAATAACGATTGGTGGTGGCCTTAAGTTATTAAATCCGTCGTTAGCACGAGCTTAGCTAACATCATATGCAAGTAATCTACACAAACAGGTTTCTATCTATCTGTAATAAGTAAATCGGTGTTAGTGTTATTAACTTGTACGAGAATGATTTTAAAGCATTACTCGCGTATTAATGTCATACCCTCCAGATGGTCAACTAAATGACAAGATGTACCATTGATTCAATATACTGCGGATGTAATCAGAGCATATGCGTTAATAAAACATATAAGTTATTGTTACAGCAATAATGAAGAGGAGTATCGTTCATAGCACCTTTTTATTATGATTTCAATGGTCACTCATAACAGATGATTACCACTTTTCATCTGTTTAATGAGATTAAAGTACGCAACGGTCACTTTGTTCTTTCTTTCTCACATTTGTAATCGATATTAAATGGATTTTCATCCCCGTCAAACGATCAAGCAAGAAGTAAGCATTCTTTCAAGCAAATGCTTGCATCAAAACTTGAACTTTCGAATTTATGAACGTTCACGTTAACATTCTTAGAATTTTTTTTTACTACGGCAGGAAAATTGTGATGGGTAGACCATCAAATGAAAATGGCTCGTATGAAACCATATTTTGGAAACTTAATGACCAAGAATATTATGCTCATACTACGAAATTGTTGATGATACTTATGGATAGAAATACTTATAGAATGTTTGACCTTGACTTCGATTTCTATTTAGATGCAGAGTAATAAGTTGAACTAGAACTGTCTTCTGTCTTGATATTCTTCACTTTGCTAATGGACGTAGGGACATACAAATTTATCATGACATACAAGATGAACTTGATACATCTGGAAATTTCATTATGCTGCCTTTTCTTTAAAATTAGGTAACGATATGTACAGTAGTAACTGATAAAGTCAGGATCGCTTTGAAGTACGTGTTGGATGTTTATTTCTTAAACTAAGTCTATTATTATAAGTTTCAAAAGGTTTGAGACCCTCGAAAGGAAGCTTCAGACTCTAAATTACTTATGTATATATTTTATATATCCGATATTTTTATATATATATATATAGATATTTTTTTAATGCGGCCAAACATTTAGGGGATGTCTCCTATACGTCCATAGTGAGAAAATCCTTGGGTAAGAGGCAAAGATATCAGTAAGAGTTATGCCTTTACCAATTTTAGCACTTAGTGCAATTAGGACCATGTCTGGTCAGACCGCACTGAGTAGCCGCGGCTCTTATTTACTTGGCAGCCCCCATTTTATTTGATTTACATATATATGCTAGATCCATACGAAATTAGGAACCCATCACGCCATGTCTGTCTATCTGTACGTGTGTAGATGTGCGGTAAATGTTCTCTCAATGGTTTTCAAAAGCATAAAAATTCTTTTTTTTTCTCATTATTTATAAATTGCAACAAGGTTACGTTCTAAGGGTGATCTGTAGATGCCTGCAAATAAAAACTAAAAAAAAAGAATCTTCATATTCATATGATATTAAAAATATCGGGCCTTTATTTTTTAATTTTTTTTTGATGCAAAAGCATTGCGTGCGAAAGATTTCACATGACTATAATTTTTTACTCCTTTTTCTCTCTAATTCGTAGCGTATTTTCGTAGACGACAAGACGCGCTCTTGACTGCGGCGTGTGTTTACAATCGTTTCTTTAGCTGACAATTATCTAAAATCAACACAATCCTTACAATTGGTTTACATTATTATTGTAAATTAATTCGTGTGCACAGTACGCATTCGAAATAGACAATGAAAAGTTAAGTGCTCATCTTTTGTGTCAAATTTTGAAACTCCAAAAAAAAGCTTGGATCATGCCTTTAACCGTTACAAAAAAGTTAAAAAGGACATCACTGTGGTTTTCTGCTTTTTTGTACCCATCGCCGAAGGTTGAGTTGTGTTCATTTAGTGAAGACGTTTGTCACGCCTAGAAGAAGTTTGACAGACCCCACAAAACACATATCCTCTTGATCAGCGTCAAATCCCAACTCGATTTATGCGTGTCCGTCCATTCATCTGTTCATTTGTTCGTCTGCGCAACTGTGTAGTATTTGCGGTAAATATTCTTCCTACCGCCTACAAATTTGCAAAGAAATATGAAAATGGTCCAAACTTTTCAAGGAATACGCCTACTACGCTCACGCGTAGGCGTAACAAAAAAGGTCAACACCTTTGCTTTTCGTGTGTTTTGCTTGTTACTCATAAACTACAACCATAGAAATTTTGCAATTTTATTCTGAAAAAAAAAGAAATCAGCCGCGCCCATCCAATATCATCGAGAATAAAACTTTATTTCTTTACCTTCTTTTTAGTCTTTTTTAGTCTGTCAGGATAGGCGTAAGCTTAGGAGTTTTTAGAATAACGGTCACGGGCATAAAAGATTCGGTCACGAGCGAATATAATTTCTTTTGTTTATTTTATATTCAAATCATTTTCAGTTCTTTTCGCTCCCCTAATAAATTGGTATCCTTTGTTAGGCACTATACAATTTGTGGCATAAGGGTATATTAAGTTTGTGCGGATGTATGCAACATGCCCGCGGACTTGAGAAAGATCCATCTTTTTTATACCCATCGATTCAGGAAGTAATTGTGTCCGTCCTGTCTTCTTGTCCTGCAGGTTCCAATTTTTGAGATATTTTGACGAAAGATGGCACACTGACATGTTTTGATCCAAGGATGAAAGCTATCGAACATGATATTAAGCGAAGTGGTGTATGGTATTTAATAGTGGGACATGTCTTACTATGTTGTTTTTATGCGTTTCTACAGGAATTTACTCTATTAGAAAGAACATTTAATCTACATTGGGTTTCCTTTCTGTTAGTTTAATAAGTTCGGAATGCTTTACCTACTGACGTAGCTGCTGACTTGTAGAACGATTAACAACACTTCCCAATAAAATGTGATATTGGCAGCCCCCCTCTAAAAAAGCTATATATAAATAAAGCATCTAAGGCAGATGGAGTCAAGGGAGTCAGGGGAGTTGAATCGTAATATTGAAACGGACAAGACAAGAAGAACTAGATATAAGTTTCTGCAGATAGCTTATAAATACATCTCCTAAGAACTGTTAACCTAAAAACTCACAATTCATTGCTACGAACTTAATGTCAAAAGGGTTCGAATTGTTACTTAAAATCGCAAAAGGCAGTTTACATAACAACATCGTCAGATGTGTTCTTCTTGTACCAAAGGGCTAATAATTATTGTTTATGAAGTCGCATAACTAAGTATGAGCTTAACCCACATGCGCAACACGTGACAGTGGGTTCATTGTTTTCCTGAGAGGTTTTAACAATTCCTGTACGCTGCACAACTATGTAAGTGTTGCATTTCCCCAAATAACAGCAAGGTTCAAACAACGTACTGAAAAAAAAATCTGATCCAAATCTCAAACAGAAGTTTGTTTTATTTACGTCTATTTTCGGATCCCTAAAATCGATGTTCAATGTACAATAAAACATCCCGTTTATATCGGAAAGATAGCTTGTACTCATACTACTTTAGTTCTAGAAATAATAATAATAATAATAATAATAATCATGTAACGGAAAGTTATCAACAGAATAATGAAACTAATATACCTGCAGCGTTAGTGGATACAAAAATGCAATATCATGCTTTCCAGGCGAATTTCAAAATGAATGATATGAATATGTATTGTGGAAATGCATATATGCACGCCGGTATATCTATTCTGAGTCAAGCTAAAACCGTGCTGCTCATGTCGAGAATGAATCATATTTTCCCCTATAGTTTTACATATGTACTTACTTACCTACGTAAAATATGTAAGTTTCTTAATGCACTTGTTGTTGTTGTTGTTGTTGTTGTTGGCGTCGTCGTCGTTGTCGTCGTTGTTTTCATTATAGTACGAAAAAAAGCTACTAATCATATGGCAACAAAGCGATCATGCAGCGCACATGCATATCACACAAAAATAATTATTAAAAATGTTTTCTTATTAAATAAATAACAACATTTATCGTCATCATACGTGTGTACGTATGTAAGATATGAATTGATATACGACGAATAGAGTAGGTTTTCGAATATGTTGGGATTTTACGATGTTTGTGGGATTGATTGCAAAACTGGTATCCAAGTAAGAATATTTTGAACGATTTTTCAGGTTAGTTATCTATGAAGGTGGTATTGATGATAGAAAATTAGGTTTTGCCATATGGGTGTCCGGTAAGAAGGGTCTAGGGTCTTGATTTTCAAAGTGATTGTGAACTTGTTAGAGAAAGTAAAGCTTTTTCGGAATTGGGGAAACTTTTGACACACAGAACAATTGCTTTCGCCTCTGCCAATAGAGGATTGGAATTCTCCATTCCATTCCTCTTTTAAGGGATAATTAATTGTAAGAGCCTGTTCGCATGTATAGCGGAGGAAATTTCCATCATCTATGGCAAATCTCCCCCAGAAGCAAAAAAATTATATATATACATATATATATATATATTTCGTTACAAAGTGATCGACAAAATTAACATGACATCGCGTCTCTAGGATAGAAATAAAGAATGTCGTCATTAAGCTATGAATATGTAAAATAAGAGCTAGAAAGTTGCCTCCGATTTGAACGAATTTGAAGTACTCGATACTATCTTTCCTAAATTTGAAGCTCGACTTACCTCATGGCTTAAATCACATAATAAATAAATGTAAGGAATATTTTGAACATTGTATATAGGAGCGAACGCCGTAACATATACATACATAAAAGATTTAGTAGTTACGGTTTTATAGGGCAAAATATTTGCCAGAATATTTATAGGATCCGCTAATAGAGTGAGTTTGAAATTCTTTTTGGTTACGGTTTCAAAGGAAACAAACTCAATCCAATTCGTTTTTATATTTATTATGCGTACCTTAGCGAAGACTATGTATATAGACTGCCTACTTTTTTCTCTATCGATCCAAAACTCGTTCCAGGCTAGTTAAGAATTTTATGCCTTCATCTCTTAATACATAGCTTGCCAGGTCTTTAGAATACTCACTCAAGATATTGCGAACACTGCGCTAGGAATTATTCATTCTTAGCTTTAAATGAGGAGCGTATTAAAAAAACCTACTTGTCATGTGCTCATGTAAAATTGTATTGTATTTTGTCATATTGCCATTGTGTTCCATTCTGTCCTGCATAGCTGCTTGACTGATTGACTGACTGACTGACTGCATGCCTGCCTGCCTGGTTGACCGAGTAAGGGTTCTTCAGTTTACACTGTAATCACTGTTGAATATTTTTTGCTTATTCCGTGTTATGCAACACATTCATTTGCCATAATACAATCACGTATGTTGGTGTTAGGCTTCGAACACATGCGCATAGCATGTGCACACACAAACATGTTTACTTTTACATTAATGTTCAGGTTTTTTCTGTCTTTCCTTCTTCTTCTCAGTGACAATACAAAATTGCGATCACTGTTGAATTGTCTGTGCTTGTATTAGTTTACAAATGCGTTGAAGGAATGAAAACAGAATGCTAAACTTTCTTTGATTTGACATGTTGTTGCGTCCCTGTATGCTTGGTTTCATATACGCGCGAGTACTTTTGTACGATTTTTGAATGCATACATATATGAGGTAAAAATACAACAAAAACACAATCGGTAAACGTCATCAGAACTTGTATAAGACATCAAAAAGTCTATGCTATGTTTGGCTTAGTGCGGGTCTTTTTCTACTCACCATACATCACAAGGTAATAACTTACTGTTAACCTATTAATGAATTAAATAGTAGCCCCCACTAGTGATATACAAATAATTGTGATTTCATAAAACAGTTACCACTTTACAGGTACACGGGTGTTAATACGCTCTTTGTATGCTAAGATCGCAAGTTAACTTGCTTACGGAGGTGAACTTGCAGATCTACAATACTGTGAGGGAGCCACTGAAAATTTTTCAAAGAAAATCTTTCTTCTTTATTGCATTAATAGACACTTCGAAGCTTTTCCAATATTTGGGAAAAAATGCGTTAATTGGAAGAAATCTTCGCCTTGTACTTTCAACGGGATTTTCTCCAAGTGCTCCGAAAAGAGCGGCTGTGTAGAGGTGACTTTGCTTAAAGGTTAATAAATTAAAGTGTTGCCGGTTTATTTCTAACTTCCTAAACTGCTTTAACGGATATCTCTAGAACGTATTTGTGTTCATTTAAAATCATATCCAAACAAATATGCGTTAGTGTAACTTGAATGAATGTAAGGTTGAAACCGATTCAAACGGAGCGAGTGCTCCTGTTAAGAAATAAATTTAAAGGTTCCGGTACCGGATTACAGATTATTTTCCCGTTTTCCCTATCACTTTGCCAGCACTTTCTAGGATAAAAAATCGGGGAAACGGAACAAAGATAGAACGTAGTCTTATGGTTTTGGAATTACGGACAAATGGTAAAAGTTTTAAAGAGTTTTAAAGTCTAAGACATTTCAAGACTTTACACACGTTTCTCTCGAAACGGGATTTTTCAAAACAACGGCCAACACAATTCTAACAGCATTCAGTCTGTTGTTTAAATGGTAGATTTTTGGTAAATAATTCAAATATTATTTATTGATAAAAGATTATTTCTATTTTTGTGTGGAAATGGAGCTCTTGGGTTCATATATACTTTAATCCCCCATATAAAAATCAAAATTTTCCTCCTTTTTCCTCCGTACTTCCCTAGATATACGCCTATCGATTATATGGCATTTCTATATTAGATTCAAAATAGCTGTAGTGTTGCCATTTTGCAGTTTTTCAAAAAAAAATCTCTTTCTTCAATGCTCAGATATTTGCTTAATGAACTCTTCGAATATATTTAATATATGCTAGATAGACAGATCTTTGAAATTGTTTGAGTTTTCACTTGATGAGAAACAAAAGGAAAATCCTAAGAGCGTCTCTATTATTCTACGTAAGAGTTCGATGTTATAATAGTGATAATTGAGTAAACCAACAGACGTAAGGCATACTGATGAATGTATGGTTGGATTAGTTTTTCTGACCGCTCAAATGTATCTACAGTATACAAAATCCTCTGAAAGCGTCTCAAAACGGAATTAACGTTAATTGGAATTTTGATGGACAGTTCTTCAATTAAAGGAAAGGTAAAAGTGAATACATGCTACCGTTCAACTAATTTTCCCAGAAACGTACTTCAGCTTTCCCTGGGGAACGTCGGAACACATTACACTGCAGGCGATCACCGTACACCAGACGAACGTTGAAGTCCCGTTGGGGATATTCCTCATACTGATATAGGAGGCATTAGCAGATCCTTGTGTAGCGCGAAACGACGACTTGTATGCACTTGCCCGCGAGAGAATGTTTCAGAGCTTTGATTATGAGCCCTGCTGATGGTGCAGACTGCAACTAAAAAGCAACTTAAACCAAATCAAGTTTTTCTTTGCGAGTACGGTGGTGTTATAAACTTTCGATGAACTAACTGTACTCTGTGTAAATCCGGTGAGTGATTCGTATTAAAAAGATATAAAAGTAAAAAGCAATGACAAAAGGACAGACAGATGAATATTTTGCTATTCGTTCTGTTCGAGGATAGTTATATGTCAGTTTATGGAGTTTTGGATGCGTATATTCCTGTGCCTTGCAATTATTTTACAAACCTAATATACTCCTATGATGAGTAAAAAGCAATTCCAAGAATTATGGAAATTAGCCACAGCGGTGCTCAGCGACCAAAGAGGTGTTTGTGTGTGACGTATCCCTATCTTACACTCTCCATATAAACGATTATTTGCTATTTTATTAAGCAAGACTTGATTTTATTTATTCAACGCCAGTGAGCGTTCGCCGTAAATGCTTTTAAAAAAACTATGTAATTATTAGCAATAAGTTATTTGCAATTTCCACCTTGTTGTTGTACAGTAATTGCAATGCAAGTAAAGAGTACATTAAATATTTTTCATTTTTTTTTTATTTTCTTCTTCTTCTACTTCAGTGCAATGTGACCTGCACAAAATTTGAAATTCAACGAGAGAGAGATTATTGGAAACGAAACGTGATTAGCTCTAGGAATGCACTCATAGGGAGTATAAAATTCGACCCTGCCGCAAATAACCTGTACGTTTATCTTTATTTATACGTGCATTTTACATTCGATTTTTTAATGGAATGTTTTTTGTCGACGCTATTTAAAGAAATTATTTACGAGATATTAAAAGGCCCGATTTCCGGCTCGCGATGGTAATAAATATTACATTGTTCATTAAATATCAGTCAACTGATTCATGATAGATTTTAATTGGTAAAAATTTTCCTGTTGCACAAACTGAATTGCGTTTTAAAGCATTTTTTCTATAATTTTTCGCCGGATTACTCCAGTAATTCATTTTTGAAAAAAGAAACATTTTTTTTTGCTATCAGCTGAAGTGAATTTATTGATTTACAATTATACACAAAACGAGCATACAGGCACACACGCACTCGAAACTAGGCAGACGCGTCTATGACATTAGACTGAGGTTATCGCTAAAACGCGTACATTCATTGATTTGAATGCCAATACGCCTGCTTAAGTTTTTTCGTTAGCTCTTCAATTTTTATAAAATTTTACGAAAATTTCCTTCATAACTTACCGGAATCGTGTCGACCATCCGTATCCATACTTTCATCCGTGTTTCCAATAGCCAAGTTAATGCTAGTGTTCGCGTCTTTCGGATCTTTTATTTTCGTCTTATTCATCATTCATGACTGTCTCGGTTGAGTCAACGAGTTATTAGATAATTCAACTCTAAATGGACAGACGACCAAACGCCTGCAATGAAAACAATAAACTTGTTTTAGTTAGTCAATTTTAATACCTATTTAATGAGAAGCATGGCCCTTTTTGTAGTTGTTCGAGCTTATCGTTAGAGACTCCGTTTGTTTCTCTTACGGTTTGTAAGAAAACTTCCTACTCAAGAGGGTTTTTCTTTTCTGTACGTGCAGCTCAGACGCAATGTTACCCATGCATTGCATTTTCTTACCAAAAGTCTGCATAGCCAACCAAACCGCTGACCTGCCTCAAAATCATCATCACAATAGTGTGTTTACTGAGCTACTACTAGTGTTTTGAGGGACGTATCAAATGTGTCGAACATAGAAGAATTAACAAAACTTCAAGATTTTTATATTTCTATTTATAGCCAGGAAGGGAAGTGGGTATTTAATAATGCACTCAAGCTTTGCTTTAAAGTAAACATTTTACTATTTATATACAAATAAAAATTTTAAATTAACTACCAATCGAATTGCGTTTGCATACCATACGCTACTTGCACTAGCGGATGTGTTAAGTTCAGTATGTACGTATGTAAGATCCAGACTGACTCCATTCGCTTTTATAATATCAATTTACATCCAATTCTCTTTTTACACGATGTTTGTTTACACGAATTTGATTTAACACGAGTTCAAAAGAAAAAAATTTCTTCTTTTACACGAATTTTTTTTACACGTATTTTTTGGGAACGTATCTATCGTGTAAAAAGAGAATTAGGTGTACTGAGAATCGTTTTCTAAAGCCGACCGTCTGTCTGTTTAACGGTTGTTCATGTATTTTTGTGTTCAGCCTACAGATCGCAATTTTTTTGACGAAATTTGGTACCCGAACATACCCACGCTAACGTTAAATATTATTGAAAAAAGAATTGGATCAAATCACCTCTCTTCCGATACCTTATCTCGAGAAAGTCGTTACATGAAAAAAGAATTTGCGATTTGTAAAAATATGCAGATAGAAATCGTTGATTATTAGCATTTCGATAAACTACACTGATTTGAAAAATTTTGTATGGAACGGTCCAATGTTTGGAACGCTTTTCCCCATAAAGGTTATTATGGAAAGTGAGCCTTTATTTGGCAAGAAGGTTTCACTTTCAATATTTCTTGATGAAAACCGATCCACAATAAAAATTTGACATAAACGTTGGTTGTAGCAAATTTGGACTAAATAGATCTATTTTTTGTACTCCATTCTACATAAGGGTTCTCATGAAAATTAAGCCCTTAAATGGCAAAATTGATCCACAATAATAATCTGATATAAAACTTGACTGCATCAAATTTGTATCGTATGGGCTTATTTTTGGGATCTTATCAGGATTCTCATGAACCCTTTATATGGAAAGCATGGATAAAATTTAATTTCTAATGTGTTTACGTCCAAATTGGGTGAAGAACAATAAAATCTTTACAAAGAAAATTAAGGCAAAGTCAGGTCACATTTCGTCCGCTCTCCAATGTAGGCGCTTTCATCAAAGTATGTTTTTACATGAAAACGAGATAAGATTTTTGATTTGATTTCATTACGGAAAGTAATGTAGTCTATGTAATGGTCGATGTTGATAGACTGAAACATTTTTACTTATTTGCGTTTTTTTTTTTTAATTGATTAAAATAGACGGGCAACCCATACCACCTCAGTTAGTATACTTAATATATGCTAACATAAATATATTTAATTGATTTCATATATGAATAAAACAATTTTTTATTGAAGGTATAGAGCAGTGTATGCGATGCACTTTAGAAAATACATCTACAAAATACATCTATTCTTCATTCGTGTAAGATTCTGAATCGATTTAGCCATGCATTTCTGTCCATCTATCTATCGTGTTTTATCGGAACGCGGATTATGGCATAGGGCGCTCTAGACTTGCTAACTACTGTCTGAATTAAAGCAACCGTCTAACTTAAGCAACTGATCAGAAGCAATTCAAACAGACAAAAAGTGAGGTCGCGGTCATTTGCCATCATCTTTCTGATGTTCTTATAAAAGTTATTGCGTTGTGGCTGCAATGAATGTGGAGCAGATTAGTGCAATATTCTTGAACCTTACACAATTTATGGTACAGGAGTAAATTAAGTTTGTGTGGATCTTTTATTGTACCCATCGATTCAGAATCACTTTCGCAATTCATTTAAGCTGGCCTGTCCGTCTATCCGTCATGTTTTCTTATGCTTAACCTACAGGTATTATCTTTCCATATAATGCCTTATTTTGAAAAATCTTTATATGAATAATGGTGGGGTAATGTGGTCGCGGCCCACTGTAGGGCTTTTACTTGTGAGGTATGTTTTTAGATAAATCGTTATTGTTGACTGTTGCCTGTTGGAACTACATTTTGAACCGACTCGAATACAGAACGCACTTAACAAGAAAACTTATGAAAATAATTTTTGGATTCAATTCCTACCGATTCTAATAATGCAAGAAATCTTGGATGAGGTGTACTCGGAATATGGCGGCCTTAGTGTATCTCTTCTTCGTGGCGGTAAAAAACAGTTTAGGTAACGTTATTAATTTTCCAGTTCACCGGATGTTCGCAAAAAACACTCGGACAGTTGTTTTATCCAAAGATATTAAAACCTATTCTTCTTCTTCTTTGAAGCGAGGGGAATATCAGGGCCGTGCGTGTTCGGCTATTTTCATTCCTTGATGTTGTGGAATAAACCTGTTGTTGCGGATAAACCTCATGCATACGCACACATATATACATATCTCTGTCTCTCTTCTTCTCTAACTTATAAATTTTCCATTACATCCGATAGCTTGTAGTAATTAATAAATTGCGACTGGCGTTGCGATTTGAGATGATAAACATTATTCCTGTTTTTTCTATCTAGAGACAAAGCACATGTAACTTTCTCTCGTCGCTTACGTAAGTGACGATTTTTAAGTTCTGATAACTCGTAAATAATAACAGCAACATCGAACTATTGGGGAAAAGAGTTTTTGCTTTTCAACAACATCGCATGATATTTTATAATAATGTTATGGGCATTATTCCTAAAAGTAAAATAAACAAACACTTGTATGCAAAGGCTACAGCAACAATTGTGAATTGTTAATAACGAGATAATAGCGTAATAAAAATTTTTGAAATGCCTCAAGAAATTGCCGGCTTATAAGTGCATGCCTTGTTTGTTTGTTTTAACAATTCTGACACAAATATGAAAAGCATGTGAGGTTAGACCCCCCCTACTTAGTGTTTTTGTTGTTGTATTTGTTTATTTTCAAATACTCTTGCATTGTGGTAAAGTTGTGTTTGCGAATTTCAAAGAAAGTAAAAGTGATCGTTACGAGCATTGTTGTTGTTGTTGTTGTTGTTGTTAACAAGTGCTAATATGTTACTTGATATTCTTTTTGGAAGCGATTTGACCGAATCAGCGAGAGGAATCCATGCGAAATTTGCATATACTTGTAACTGGACATTGGTTTATGGAAAGGGAGCAATTCACGGTTTTATGAAATTTATTTTTTAAGGGAATTAAAGAAAAAAAATATTATTTACCTGTCTATAGTTTTTATTTCGATTGTGTTGTGTTCATTAACGAAGTGAACTTTGATCACGTTCCGATAGACAAACGTCATTTAGCAGAATTCTTTTTTTTTTTTTTTTTTTGGTAGATGCTTGAAATACTTAAATTTGGGCGAAGATCCAATTTGTAAAAAGTGTGTAAGCATGCATCGATTTAATTTAAGAGATTATTCAACATATGCAAGAAAAACAAAACAAAACAATTTCGATAGATATCCTAAACTAAGGTCAGAGCCATTTACGTAAGCAGTAAAAAAAAAAAAAGGAAAAATGCAAGTGATGGTGGGTGTGTCTGTCTTCTAGCATTTACAATTGGTTCTTGACAAACTTAACATATCACTTATGTAACTCGACAAAAAAAAAAAAACAAAAAATACTCAAAGCAATGGTTTGTATATATATATGTCCTTTCCTTCTTCTTTGAGAAAGGCATTGCTCTGTTATGTTGGCAATGCCACTTTTTCGTTGCTTACTGCGTATGTCAATACTGTGTTGCACAGATTCAATTGCTCTTAATTTTTTTCTGGTCTCATTGAATTGATTTAATAAAAAGAAAAATGCAAAGACAATAAGCTTTCAACTACAGAAGCAAACTAATTTGAAAATGTTTTCTCAATTTGTATCCCTTGAAAATTTAGTAGACATGTTACTTTTCCTATGCCGTTTGTAACCCTTGGGCGAATGGTCAAAAGAGCCGTAAACACCATGGCAGGCATATGTCTCCTCTTTTCGCCGGTTACACTAGTTGCATACATTGGGCAAAGACTCAAAAGTAAAATTCATTGAATTGTGTTAAGATCCTTTTAGCAAATGTGTGAGTGTTACTTAGCGAAGGCCATATGAGTAGCCTCATGAATCATTCACAAAAATTTGCAAGATAAAATATTAAGATGGTAGTCGACAGGCAGACGGAAGGGCATTACTATAAAACATCAGCTTTCCTATTCAAGTAAATGAAGAGTGTATGACAAGTATGTGGCCATAAAAAGTTTGATGCATTTCTACTCATAGAAGGCCGAAATTAATGCCTGTTTGATTCCGGTTTGTCATTTGATACCCGCTACTGAGTTTGCGACCGATCAGTAGACATAGGAGGAAGCAAGAAAACAATACATCTTCTTGTTATAATTTTGGTGACTTTTTATAAAATTTTGTTACTCCTGACCATTAGTCACAATAAAAGTCTCCGATATCAATGTTTGTCCAAAATTCGCTTTAAAAATAATGCTTGCAAGTTCTGGCGCCTCTGTAATGTGTACTGGGGATATGACTCTTAAGGAGTGTTTTTAAATCTAACTCTTCGTGAATTTATATATTTTTTTCTAAAGTCAAATCTAGATACGCTTACATATATATGATTAATTTGAAGAAAAGATAAAGATAATTATTTGCATTTAAGAATCTGGAGAGCTTGTAAAGCGCGGTAGCACTCGTCGGATATTCTACAAAGTGTGAATTGTTTGGTGATTAGTTTAAACTCTGCTATCAATGTCTATCAACAACACGATTAGCATAAAGATCTCAACCGCATAAAAGCGCACAAACAGGTTTCAGTGTAAAGTGTTGTTTAAAAACCCATCGGGCCAATCGGATCGATCGTATCAGCTAAATCGGGGTAAAATTTCACACTGTCAAAAAGAGATACAGGATTAAATTTGTAGGCAATAGATGTAATAAACGCAATTTTTAAATTTATATGAAAATATAATGGAGCGTGATTTGTTTTGCTACAATTGCCGAAGAAGTGCTGCCACCTGTATTTGGGAGGGATTGGAATTATTGTAACATGCTTAAGATCTTTTTCGTTTCATCAGAAGCTGCTGCCGATGGACAAAGAAAGTTGCTTTTGAGTCGAAAAAAATACTTGCAGCTTAGGGGGAGGAGAGTAATGAGCGAAAAATAAGTCACACAGAACTCCTGATTTTCACAAACAAACAAACTGAACTGATGCACAAGTAAATCCAACTGCGGGACTGATCTCGAATGTAATTATATTATGCCTGATGTTCCTATTTAAAAATTATATATGAAAAATTTAGATTTAACTTTGCTTTACTCTGTGCATTTGGTTAATTGGAAAACTTGTAGGGTCGAATGTTTGCACATCCGTTATTAACTTGCCAGCGTTATTTGATTGCAACCTAAGCCAAACATCCAATTACTCAATGAATTGTATGTTGCATCCTATATCATCACAAGCTTGACAGCGCTTTACAAACAATTGCACAAATTTATAATCACAGTACTACTGACTACCTATTACGAGCGCAAAAGACGACTCGAAATAAGAAGTGATTTTAGTTACGAGTAAAGCGAATTCAAATAACTTCTCATAAAAGTTCAATCAAAAATAACACCAAAGGCCTATAAAAACCAGTACCGGAGAAATTTAAGATTAAAAAATCCACATAGACTTCCATTAGCACAGTAGGCCCTTTTGAAAAAGCAAGAACGATCCACATAAATATCAGAAAATATTGATTCATTGTTAGATTGAATTGGAATTGCAAAAGTCGATTATATTCTTAAGCAAGTGCTTAATTTTGGGATGCATGCCCGGTGAGGAGTCACGTCTGACGATGCCATCAGTCTTATAAGTACGATATAAACCGAATATGAATATATCCAGGATTCGTATCAAAGAGAAAATGTATTTTCCTTTGTCATTTCTCGTCTCATGTCCACCTATCAAAATGGCGAAGACCGGGGAGCTCTCGAAAGACCTTTCGGAAGACTTAAGAGAGTTATATGACGGATCATTTCTACACAGAATTGGTACATTTGTGGCTAAACTGGCCACCCCGACTGAATATGATTTTCTATTGTTCTAACTTTTCTTTTCCCATCCATTTAACTAATAAATATAATCGATTATTGGAATCGATTGTTTGTCGAAATTGGGTAAAATGTGAATGTGAAAGTTAGAGTAATGGATTTTGTCGAGACTAACATGGTCTGTTATCAAAACATAGGTGAGTTAAAGCACAATTTAAACACATTGTAGAGATTTGAAAGCTTGGATCGTAATGAATTTCCCGATAGGACAACAATTCAAACATATAACCGTAATTTTTAGAGGATTGCTGCTCTATGACGATTAAAGTAATTAACTCAGTCTTCATATACTGCTCCGATAATGAGCACTCCTTACATGGAATATTTTAAATGAGGGTAGAATTTAAGGCCAAAAAGGTGTATTCTGCTTTAAGTCTTTTCAGTAATCACCACGATTTCAATGGATTACCAAACCGATATGTATTATGGTTTCTGCATGATCGCACATAAGCATTCATAGAACGTAATATAAAAATTTGTGCATTCGGAGTGCGCTAAGTGAGTGTAATTTTTTATTTTTCTTTCTTTGCGCACTTTCTTTGCTGGGTGTTAACATATTTCTTCAACTCCACTTGTTTACGGACCTTCATCAATAAGCCGGTAAGTGAGTAGGGCTAGATCGAGACATATTCAATTCTTTGATCGGTACACAATAACATGCACCAAAGCGGTTTTTACGGTATTAAGTAGGAAACTGAAATTCAGGACACTTTCGGATGCCGAGTATACGCATTACAAAATAAATGTTCATGAACGTGATCCCGAAACTCATTATTATAGTAATGAATAGTCATTATCGTTCTTAAAGACTCAATTAACTTGGGGAATAACGATTCGTTAATGGAGCCAGGCATGCGTTTGCATCGAAAGAAAAAAGGCATGCAGCTAAATTGGAGAAAAATGTTTAGTTGCGTACAGAGGTATCGTTAAAATATTTCTCACCGTAATCAAAGGCATGAAACATTTGGCAAAATTAGAGCACAACAGAGCGGCAGCACGGTTTAAAACGAACAAATTTTTCTTGCAGTTTCTTTTTTGTTTTCCTTTTCGTTTATGTTGATTTGTTTTAATATTGATTTCGTAAATTGTGTTGAATTGAAAAAAAAACTGTTTAGCATTTTCTTAATTTTCGTTGAATGAAACTTTGAAAATTTCTTAAAACTCACTTTACTTGATTGGGTAACGCAAAGCCATTAAATGGACATGCAGTAAGACACATCGCAACATGAAACAAAATATAATAATAAAAATGTCGCTATCGCCACAGTTGACTGAACTTTAAAACTTGGACCAGAGCGTAGCGTGTTGCGTTACGCTATTGTCTCTCTAACGCTCTTCTAACTGCCGTTCGCTCACGTTCACGTTCGTTTCAGCACAAAGCATTTGTTGTCAGTTGCCGCTGACGCTTTTACATTTCTTCATTTAATATCGCTTCATAAGCTCGTTTCACCAACACATTTAAATAAAACATTAATCAATCGAATTTTATTCATAAATTGCACATGATTTTTTTCCTTTTAAACAATTCCTTATTCTTAATATTTTTGCATATAAGAAAAGGAAATGTATTGAGAATGGAATTCACACTAAGTTGCGTTATAGAAATTAAGAAAAAAAAAAAAGAAAAAAGAAGAAAATTAATCGAGCGGTTTTCTTCTTCCTTGGTAGATACAATAGACGCGTACGAGGAACTCACTCGCGCAACTTACGCAAAGTTAAACGTTCAGTTATATTAACGATCGTGGTGTGACTTCTTTCCTAAACATTTCCATAGGCAAAGATATACAAAGCTATATACACATGTAATCGCACGCACGCATATACATGTGCACGAGAATACCGAGTTATTTCTTTCTGCTCCTTACAATTTCTCGTTTTTCACTTACTCTCTATCGCCCCCTACTCTCTTTCTCCACATTCACGGTATTCCTATAAAAAAAAAAAAAGTGTTGTCCCCCATATAGAGATTTGCAAATTAAACGAAGTATGCTTAAATTGTTTGTTTCGTTGTTGTTGTTGTTCTTCTTGCTGTTGTTGATAGTCAATTCACTGTAAATACAGGCATGTTTTTTTTTTCTTTCTTTTCGATATTTTTAATGGATGCAAACCTTTTATTGTTTTACATATTTATGCGAAATATTCGTTTCACGAATTGCGTAAAGAAACAGAAACACAAGAATCAAGAAATGTCAAATTATTCACTAGGCACTGTTTTCGCTTTTGGATACTAAGCCAATTGTCTTACTTTTGTCAATTGTAAGCACAACGATCGCACGAACGATGTAAACGACAACAAAAAAGAGGGAAAAAGTACACAATAAAAATGATTTCTAGCTATCAACAGTACATACTCGCAATCAAAGTCGAAACACTTACTCATTCAATAATAAACTTAGCCACTTGTAGTCCCCGTATATGCGATAATGTGTATATCTGCAACGTGTTGTTTTTGTTGCGTTTGATACGTCTCCTCAAATCATTTTTCTTTCTATTCTCTTCTCTTCTCTTGTCTTTTTTTTCTACATTGAAACTCAAGTATATCCATGTGTGCATGTGTATGCTCCCAAAAGCTGATATACCGCCTGTCTATCTCTATCACTCCTATAGTGTTTTCCTAAAAATTCGAATGAATTTCTGGCTCCACAAAATATCGTTGCATATTCGAGAGTAACAGAGATAGATGAACGTTGTTCGTATGGATACATTAGTAGGACATGATCGTTGGATACAAGAACTTACCAAGAAACAATTGCCTAGTTTTAGGGAGTAAAATAAAAGTTAAGAGCTTTCTTCCTTTTTATTTTATTTTCAAATTCTTGTACTTTTGCTTTACGCCTAGTTTCTATTCTAGAAGCGATTCGATTTTGTTTGCGTGTGTGTTGCATGTTTTTAAATAAAAATCTTAACATTTTACTTGAAAAATCAATATTCATTCAACTACAATTAGCTAATTAAGCAGCGATAATTTTGGACTGAAGATTTAGCTTTTCGGTTACTTAATGGCTCTTACATATGTATGTATGTACATGTAAAGGATTTTTATTTGTATTTCATTTATTTAAACTTAACTTAAAATTACACATAATACATTTTATTCGCTAACAGACACCTTCATTCAACACAAATTCTCAAACACATACATTAATTAAAACACAAAATAAAATCAAAAGTAATTATCATCTTAATTGTCGTATGTCTTCAAATGTTCATGGTTTCATTTAATCATTACGTTTGGATTGATAGGAATTGATTTTCTCTACGACACAATCTAAAGCTGATTGGATATTATGGAACACTGGTACACCTTGACGTTTCGCTAGGTCGATAAGGTAGGAGCGACCGCGATTGTAGTCCTTAATGGCTGCAGGAGTTAACTGTACAAAGAGTAACATTTTTTAAATAGAATATTAAGAGCAAAAAATGAAAAAAAAAAACCAACGGATACCTTTTCATTGCCTATTATGCAATTATCTGGTAGCATTTGTACGGCTAAGACTACATTGTACATTAAGCCGATGCAGTGGGCTGCCAAAGTCATCGGTGCTAAAGATCGTGTTTCATTGGTGATAACGAAAAGCAATACTCGACTCGAGTCTAATAGAGCGGGATTGAAGAGATTCGTACGTACAGGCGACAAAGACCAACTCAATGTTTCCTCACTTATAGTTGTCGTCACTTCTTCAGTGTGTGTTGCCTTATGAGCACTGGTGGTGCGGTATTTTCGTCGAGTGCGCATAAAATTACTCGCTGTAGCATTGGGCTGAGCCTGCGGTTTATGTAAAGACGAATTTTCCGTTTTTGGTTGGTCTTCGGACCAGTTTAGTTCGCGGGGATTTAAGCTCTCGTGTAATGAAGGTAAATGGTATGAAATCCCATTAGCTTTCAAACAAGGTATGGCAAGTTCTTGTCGCCATTTGGTGCGTAAATAACAACTGCCACCCAGGTAGACTTCTCTAAAATCTGGCGCTACGTAACTCTTAGACGGTTCACAACAACTAATTGAATTTATTGAGCTGCTGCTAGAAAACACGGAGTCTGTGGAATCGCTTTCTTCTTCATTCGTAGCCATATCTTGCGCTGTCGTGTTGTCTTTATTATTAAGTAACGTCAAGTTAGCTATGGGAGCCGAAGTATTAGATTGCTTGGTTAAAGTCGTGGTTATGGCAGTAGTTTTAGTAGTAGCGACATTTAAAAGAACTGATTTTTTGCTTTGTTTACCTAAATGAATTTGTGAGTGAGATTTTAAAGGCTCCGCAGGCTGGGGTGACGAAGTACCACTATCGCGATTTAATGGCTCGCTTACATTTTGCCCACGTTCTTCACTGTTGGACACAATGCCATTGATAGATGTTGGCGATGCATTTTTGTTCGTAAAATAATTACTAGCTAATCGTCCCTCTCCTAATTTTAAAATAATGTAAATATGAGGTCCGAGCAATAAGTTTTGAAAATTTTTTGTAAACCAACCTTGCATGTTTGTCAAATAAACTGGTGGCGGGGGAACATTAATACCCTTTATTGGCGAAATACAACCACTTTCGTGAATTTCTTGCTGCAGCACTGACAAGTATGCGAATATAACACAAAATAAATTAAAGTCGATCAAATCACTGAAATCACTGAAAGCCTGGCCTTCTAATGCGTTTGCAGCATTTTGTTGAGCAACCGATGATGTTGAGTTCATATTAAAATTGGCAGCATTTGTGCCACTGGCTTCAATGTCCTTTAAGGAACTTAACGACTCTCGTTGATCGGTTATAATTTTAGATAAATTATCCAACTTTACTAGACTTTGTGTGTAACCCAAATACAAGAGAGCACGTTGGCACTGTTCAATGGTAATAACATCGTAGACAGGATTAACGCGATCAAACGCACCACGCACAACACTGCAATAAGGAGGACACCTCGTATATACACTACGCATTAGATTTAATTCAATGCCACTTACATTAAGATAGACGCTATGTTTGTTGGCGGATCTCTGAAGCCGGCTAAAACATCTTTTGTGCGTTGTAAGCCCGACGGGATGTTGTCAAGTACTGGCAAGCCGCGACGGGTGACAAGTTCACGTAAGATCAATTGGTTGCGTGTAAGATCAATGTATTCTCTAAGAGTGCGCAAAAAAAACATTCACGATCACATGAATATAAGGGACAGATGGATTTTAACTTACTGTTGCGATATATGCTCGTTGAGTATACGTTGGTTGGGTTTGTATGGATGTAGTACCAAGACAAGTTGTTTGCAATTTTGGCCAGCTATATGAGCTACTTCGATAGCACCAGCCGAAGCTCGGGTTTCCGAATCCATAACAAAAAATAAAACGCGTGCCTTTTCTTTAGCACGATGTTCGAGTTCAATGAGATCGGGTGTCCAATCAGAAACTTGCTGAAAATGCACAAATAATTTTTATTCATAAAACAAACAAAAAAAAGAAAAATGACGTAACCACATACTGGATTATAAAATGAAATGCCCAACTTTTTTAAGGCGGGTATTGCAACGTCAGCACGCCACGTAGTGGGATTGCAAGAGCCGCCTAAAAACACTTCAACCGGCGCAGACGTTGAACCAGAACTAGTCGTTGTAGAATCAAGTTTCTTACAGTCTTCTACGTTACTTAAAGATTTTGTACTACGCAGCTCACCGCCAGAGAAACTACATTTGGTTTTTGCTTCGTGGTCGTCGTCGTAGTCTTCTTTTCTGCCACCGCTTACGGAACTTAACAAATTAACTTTGTCACAATACCCAGGCGAAGAAGTACCGAAGGAAGATGTCCTGTAAGAGTATAGTACGATGTGACTTTGTTCCATTTTAAGAAATTAAAGAAGTAATTGCTTACCGAAACCTTTTCAAATCAGCTGCTAGAACGCAAAACTCTCCGAAAGTTAGACCATTCGAGTGACGACTACTTTTACGGGCTAACATTTTGGCAGTTTGCAACATATCGCTAACTGCAGAGAAGAAGAAGAATAATTAAAAACGCAAAATGGAATAACACACGAGCCTTCACTTACTTTGCTCGTCATTTGGATGAAAACTCAATTCTTGGAATAATTCTTGTGTACGTTCCGCTGGCACTATGTTCCATCTGGCTTTAGCACGCCAAGCAGCCAACACTTCACTGATGTACGATGAATATGAAAGAACATGAAAAATGAAATGAGAAAAATTTTATTATGGAACATGTTTCTAAAAAAAAAAGGCACGCATCACATGAAATATTCACTTTATAAGAGAATCTGCTCCTTGGGAGCAATTTGCCTGCAGGCTAACTTCAGCGTTGCAACACTGAAGTACAACAATAGTAATAATACAAATCAACAACTGCATTATATTTTTATTTGGTCGGCCAACACAACTACGCCAACGTTTTCCTATGGCACTTGTTAGCAATTTAGATTTTCTTCTTGTTTACTTAACGCCTAGGCGTCACTGCGTGAATGAATGCATGAACACTCGAGTTAAAAAAATGTGAAAAAAAAAAAAACAAAAAATACGAAATTAAATCATCATTACTCTCATCATTAAGATTATCGGCAGAATAACGTAATCCGACAAGAAACGGTTTTGTAATACCCACAAAATCCATCTGTTCGCTGCGGCTGTCCGCTAGATAGAACATGAACAAGCGTGAGAGTAAGCAAACGAGGGGCGACTACGAACGAATTTTGTTGCTTCTGTTGATCTATATATGCACCTAGTAGGGCAGTAATAAAACTGTAAAAAATGTTGTTGTAAAGCGATGTTTGAAATTCGCAAACAAATATGATTTAGAGCTTCTCGTGTGCAATGAATGGTTAAAGTAAGTAAACAAATTGTAAAACAATTGCGCCTCTTTCTTAGACATAATGATGCGATCGATGTCTTAACCCAGTAAGCAATCACGAAACTGAAAAGATCTTGTAAATGCCAAATGAAAAAGAAAAAAAAAGAAAAAAAAAGAAAAAAAGAATTGTGAAGCTTATCAGCTTTGTAACGGAGATCAGTTGAGGTTAATTAGCGCCTTACTAATCAACTGCATTGGAATTGGCGTCTCAGCGCGTGTTATAATGCAAAAGACTGAGATGAAAGGTTCCCATGGAAAATGAAAAATATATTTAAAATAGCATTTAATATCAACTTGATAGTTGCAGCACTTCCAGCAGTGTGGGCGCTAAGGTGGATGCACAAATTAATCTATGGCAACGTACTGCAATATTTGCACAGAGAACATAAGAACAAGCACAACATAAGATTACATATTATTAAATAATAAAAAAAAGTCTGCAAATTAAAGGCAGTGGCACTAGCTCCCATGTTCAAATGCTTATTCATATAGCTGTTCATAACCCTAGTTAGAATATGAAGACATTATGGTTTGCCCGAAGTTGTTGCTGCCTATTAATCATACATTTATAGTAGGAAGTATTTTATAATTGTTTTATTATGCCCTACAGCACTTGTTGTACAGGGTATATTAACTTAGTGCGGTCGTTTGTAACAGACAGAAGGGCTTAAGATAGACCCACCTGTTATTAGGCCGATCGATTCAGAATCGTAATCTGAATTGATCTAAGCCTGTCTGTCCGTGTGTCCGTCTGATGCCTGTCCATGCAAATTTGTGTCCAAGCTGTAGGTCGCAGGCATCCGGTAGGAATTGAAATATATTTTCCTGGAAAAATAAATCTTTGTACTGCTAAGTCGACTATGTGCCGGCGACCTAAAGTCGGCAAGGAATCGATTAAGAAGTTAGTGATGGCTAAAAAAAGAAAAAACAAAATTAGGAGGTATAGCAAATTTCTCTTTCCATTTGAAATTTATGGAAATTTGCATCAGGGATTTAATAGAGGCTTAATACGGTATTAGAAGAATGAGATTTTCAGCGAGTTTTCACTCGAGCACGCAATCGCAGATGCTTTACTTTCGCAAACATGGTACGCCTCAATATTTATTTTTAAATGCCCAGAATGCATTCTATTTGTCAAATTTTTACTTAACAGGCCATTGAAATTTTCTTTTCTCTTAAAGACGGGAGAGGGGAAGGAGGAGGGGGAATCTGCTGAAATATTTAGCATTTCTATCAGATGGTTTCAGTAAACAACGACAAGAAGGCAAGGAATCGCTAAAACGAATATATATTTTACGTATTTTCTCAGAGTATAATTATGACTTTTGACTTCTCCTACAAATATAAATTCATTAGGCAGCGAAAACAATGAATATGTTTTTACGTCAACTTTTGGATATTAATCATGTTTTACATGGAAATGGAATTTATTAAAAGCGTTCTTTATAGATATAACATCATCATCTAACATCGTGCAGTTCGTGATGTTAAACATTTCTCAATTAGCGTAAGAATTTCATTTTATATATATATATATATAGTTTCTTAGTTTCTCCTTTAAAGGTGGTTTGAATTCAAGTTTGGGGCCAATAGTGCCTCATATTCTACAAACTATTCAATGGTAAAACTAATGCAACAAAGACCTGTTGCGTAAATCCGTTTCAAATAATGGCGATATACGAATTTGGCAATATTTTCCTTCTCTTCTTCATAATGTTGAAAAATCTTTTCTTTTAAATGCTGCTCTGCACGTTGCAAACATTTGAAATTTGGCTATAAAATGATAATCATAGTCTGAAAAAAAAAAATATTCTTTCTCTTGTCACGAGGACAAAGCCGCTAATAAATTCAAATCTAATTTCAGAATTTCTGCAAAAGATTGCGTCCTATTACTACTAATACTACTACCACTACTACTACTGCTACTACTACTACGACTAAAACCTCACTCAGTCCATTGCTTCGTTAAATGATGAACAACATCGGAAAAATGTTAGTTTGGAAGGAAAATCTCTTTCGTTGTCTTTTAAGGTTTCATCACTGTATCGATCTTCACACACTCATCGCGCATGCAATTCTTCTCTGCGAATACAGGTGCGGGGTATTCTTTCTTTTTGTTTAACATATAACCGTTTGTTCAAAAATGGTCTCAATCGGTTTACAACAATAAAATTTTAATTCCAACCTTTTTCCAATTAATTTCACATATATTTGAAGACACATTGGATTGGATTGTATTGCAAAACTAGTGTTAAATGATTTGTGATCTTCAACTAAAAACATATGAGACATACGAACGTGAACTTCATAACAACACGCATTAGAATGGAGGTATGGACATGATGTTGTGTTCATCAACCATATATGCTTTAAAAGGCCTCTAATTGCATGTTTCTAGATGTTAGCAAATGCAACGAGGAATTTAATCAAACCGAGAGCTGATTTGTAAAAACAAGTAAAAGTACTATACTGTCGAGCAAGGTCGACAATTGAATACTCTACATCACTTCGCTTAACTAATAACTACATGTCAAGAATTCTACATTGTGCTAAGGCGTCCATGCAAATGCATAGTTTTCATGGAAAATTTCTCATATTGGGGAATACTCAAACGTTGGTGTGATCTAAATTTACCAAACCTGACTCACTTGTCAAACATTTTATTATTTTCCAGTTGCTTCTGGCATAAAGAAACACAAATTGGGCTTCGACGTCTTAGAAGGATTTGCTTTCACAAGAGCGTCTTTATATGATGCCCGCTAAAAAACAGATCGCTTTGATCCAAATTCCCTATGGTTGGTTTTGATCATAAAATATTAAAAATTAGTTGTTGAGATTCAAAAATATACGTAATCGTCCAAATTCGTTAAGGTTAGTTTCTATATCAGATTATTATTGTAAACGAATCTTCATCGCGAAGTATTGAAAATTAGAGCATAGGAAAGATTCTATGGCAAGGCGTTCAAAAAATTGCCCCATCCGATACAAAGGTTTCGCATCAATTTAGAATACCGTACACTATTACTAAGCGATTTTGGTCGCGTAATTCTGAAAATTACAATAATTTTGCACATAACGAGATGTCAAGAGAAGGCGTTAGACGTAGACTGAACCAAAGAAAGGAAACATGGACAGACAAGATAAGATTGGGGTCTATCTCAAATCCTTCTGGGTATCCGCACAAACTTAGAATACCCTGTATATAGCAAAAGCTTATCGAAGTCTGTGTTTCTATTGAATTTGACTTGTGCTGTATAAAGAAATTTAAGGTAAAGAAGAATAAGTGCATCTACTAGAAACAATTTGGTATGAGATGCACTTTTGTAGATCAAAACAAAGTACGTGATACTAATTTTCACTCTTGAATGTTAAATTTTATAGAGGTATTCGACTGCTCTCAACTTACGAGTAAATTTGTTTCGCTTTGAAAAAACCCTTTCGCGACAACATTTTACATATATATCGTAATTTTGATCAATTTGTAGTGCAAAAGTGGACTTGGACTGTTTGCGTGAACAGCTGAATGCAATCACCATCGCAAAACCTTTGCTACGTTCTAAAATTCGAAAAGCCTGCCTGGGATGGGTATAGTAGTCGTTCAACGCTTTGCCGCAGAGGCAAGAAGAGAGAAGAATAGAAAGAAGAAAATTCGCATTTCTTCTTGTTGCGAATCGAAATGCTACTGACAGAGATATTACCTACTGCTGTTGTTTAATGCTTGCAAAGGAAAGAAAACAAATAAATAAATAAACATCAGTAAGAAATCAACCACAATATAATCGATGATGATGAGGTCATAACTAATAATAAAAATGACTTGAAATGTAT
The DNA here is from genome assembly GCA_000688715.1 of Glossina pallidipes. NCBI lineage: Eukaryota > Metazoa > Arthropoda > Insecta > Diptera > Glossinidae > Glossina > Glossina pallidipes. Next base: position 457,865 of record KK499810.1, read on the forward strand.
ACGACAGCAAACCAAACAAATACATATGTATTGAGCAACGTAAAATAACAAGCAATACATTTGCAAATGGAGAGAGCACGATAAAAGAGCCGAAGAGAGAAGAGGTGAGGGAATGACTAAATTGACTGAAAATCAAATATTCATTCGCACGTACGACAGAAAAAAAAAAAAAACGAATAACTGTTGCGTGTGTTTCGTTGATTATTAAGAGAAAACAGCTGTTTTTCTTTACCATGTAATTAAACAAAAATGTGTTCGAGATAATTGCAATTATCTGAGGCCTATGGTTTGGAAAGAGGTTGATTGCTTGGAGGAAATCGGGTAATTACAACGTTCGTCCCGCTTCGAACTATGGGAGGGAGCATTAGTTATTGCAAGAAATCCCATTCTTCTTCGGTGTTGTATTGGTCGATCTGACGATATATAAATAAACAAATGCACGAGTTTTTTTGTTATACAAAAAAAAAAAAATAAACAACGAGCCAATAGTTAACATTACTTGGTGTCTCAATACGAATGGATTGGCATCATGCATCACTTTTCCGAGTCGTTTATATATTTGTGTATATAGTTTTCACATTTTTATTTACGCGCTAAGCTGATGTTATGCTATGCTATGCAAGCTATACAGGAAATAACTGTACGATGATGATGATAATGTTGCCATTAATTATGATAATCGTACACCGACGAATGTGACGAATAGTGAATGAAGATGCTTTTTGCTTTTTTAATGACAGTTTATTGACTTACACACTGTGGCGGCTTTCAATGAAAGTGCACAACAATCTCATTATTCCGCTGCTGTGAAACTTGTTTGCATTCGAAAGTTTATCCGTTATTCAGCACTATTTTGCACGGAAGGATAAATGTATTAAAGCACGAATAAAATAAGTCTTTCGCTTAATTATAAAAAACTGCAAACATTCATTACTAGATTATAGTAATTTGGGTCGTTTTTTTGAGAAGTTCTGCCAGCGAACACTTCACTCGAGTGTTTGTTGTAATATGATATGTTATTTAACTTAAAGTGTTTGTAATCTGATTGTAATTTGATTGTTATTTAAATGCTTATTTTCTATGACTGCAACAAAGATGTTTGCGCTTGAATGTACAGAGCTTGTCTGAAATTCTCGATCTGTATGTGTCGTCAGGAAAGTGTTTACGAAATCCAATTCCATTCCTTGCGATTATCTGTTTTGTCTGTTTACCTTTCGTGATATATATGACTTTATGCAATCATGCAAACATTCGATTAATGACTAATTAATCTGATAATGTCGATGTTTATGATCTACTACTATAGATCCGCGTCATTGTATCATAACGTGTAATAATAACACCTTTGCGTTCACCTCACATCACAAATTATTTCTTATATATTTCACGTTATTTTATTTTATATATTAGTTATTATAATCATTATTGTTGCTAACGTATGATATTTAACTACAACTCATCAGCGTCTGTGAAGTCATAAGCTTTATTTTCATTTATGAACAAAAAACCAATGATTATTGCTTTTAAATATCATATTATTAAAAATATTATATTCAGTTAATTGTTGTTTATTGACATTATTTAGAAAAAGGCGTGAGTATCGAGTGATAAAAATGAATTTAATATCGCTGAAATGTAACATCATCACGTGTAAGGTACTACAGGCTACGACACATACTAAGGTGCTAGCTCTTCTGATATGCAAAATGTATATATTAATGATCAACAATACATAGAAAAACACAGTATGGAGAGATTTTTAAGTGGATTACATTATTGAAGGAATTGAAAAAGGAAACTGGGTTACGTATAGGTTTATGTGTTGGTTTTTACTCTCTTCATAGGTATTTTTATTATCACCCCCAGGTATTATGTTACTGTTTGGTTTGTGCCTTTGCTTTGGAGAAGTGTGTAAGTTTGTTTTCATATCCTTTCAGTCTGCTCGGCTGAAGGCAATCTTCAGCTCATGCGGTACATCAGAGTGTAATTTCATGGGGAGTCTATCTCATCTAAAAATTTGCGCAAGTCCCGAATGCGGTGGAAAGGATAATATGAAGAGAACTATAACGTACTATGACATATGAACTAATCATAGCGGATCAACATGATGTGCTCTAACTCTGCATTGCTCGTATTTATCACCATTGTACTGACTTTGTGGAAGGAGGTGGAACTACTTTTTAATAGTTTCAAAAGTTGGATTTCCACAGATGAGGGGATGGTTCTCTACTAGCAGATATGATGATTGAACAGCATGTTGGGGCAACTCATTGAACTGTGGGGATTTTTGACTTTTACTTAAGCATTATTATGAATAGCGAGGAAGAAAATTATACTCGGCTGTGGTAGAATATTCCGTAAACGCTACTTTACGTTCAGAAGAATATTTATCACAACAGCAGACGGTTGGATATGCTTACATTGATCCAGAACTTGCCGACATTAGTAGAACTACTTCATGAAGAAACTGAAAAGAGGGGAATTACTGTTCACTGTACGACATGCAACCGCGCTATGCGGTGCAATGCAATGCATGCAATGTTGCAACCAAGAATATATACACTTTATGGTGTTTCTCAAGTCTCCTTCTCGTTCTCACAAAATAAGCATACCTCTCTCCTGGGATGGTGTTTGTAATAACAACAATAATACCGCATGCATTACGAAGCTGAGGGTTCATGAGAAATAGAACGAAAGTCATTCGCAAACGAACAAACTGCACAGTATGTTTGCAAACAGAAAATCCCAACGATCGAAGAAATCGCTAGAAATAGCTGGCATTCCCATGAAGAATTTTTCGCAAGATCAATATTAATATCCTGTAGCCTTGGCAGGTGATTGTATGCGATGTTATGAGATATATTTCCTGCAGAAGATATCTGAAATTTTAAGCGCCATCCAAGTTCCAAATAGACGAAATTGAAGATCATGAATTGTATTTCAGCACATCAGCACAAGATCTTTGGCGAATGGTGAAAAGATCAAAGGGATGCCAAAGGTGACCAGATTATCTCCAAAACGCAAAGATTGTATGGTTTGCCGGCGATATTCATAACATCGACAAATCGTGCACATTATTTGTTTCTCATTCTGCCAATTCTGAACATCCGTCCGAACATTTTTACAGCACAACCGTTGATGTACTGTCCACTGATACCGTCGGAAAATTTTCCTTCGTCTATTTGGAGTTCACATAATGCAACGGCGGTTATTTAATAAGATCGACTTAACGGAATGTTTCACTGATTGCAAAGTTAGGCCAATCAAAGAAACATGGTTTCCTGGACACAGTGCCAGTGGAGATTTGTTCTTGTCTGCAATAAAATCAATTTAGTAAAAGCGCGAATAGTGAGAAAACACAGATCTGTCCATTATTCTATTTTTGACAACTTTAAGTACTCACAACACTAGCCAGAAGTAATCGAAATAGATTTTCGAAAGATTTTCGGGACACCGCGAATAATGACTTGCATTTACACTTTGCACGAATCACATTTCTTTTCTATACCCTACACGTTGCTAAATTACAGGGCAAATGGCAAGGATGATTCTATGGTCGAATTCATAAGTAACATTGAAGGCTTCATCACACTCAATTCTTTGGCAGGAGGATCAACTTATTTTGAATCGCTCTCAGTCTTATGTCTAATCAACTTTTCAGCTTTTTGGAAATGCTTTTAAGTGAACAAGAGTTTAGAAAGGAGTAGATTCAAATCTGGATTTATTGGGCTCAAGTAGCCTTTTCCCCGAGCGCTGGGTGAAGAGCTCGCAATATCAACATAAAATTTTTATTCGGCTAATGAACTCTTTCTTCATATCAGAGAATGTTCGAAGCGTCTTCTAAGCCAGTAAAACGAAATTGATTTTCTTAAACATTTTAAAGTCGTAGTGCCACTTAATTAAATGCATGTCGAAGACATGCCAGCATACGTTGTTTTAACGAAAGCTTTCAATGCCGCAAAGCATTTTAAGTGTCTTCATGTATTGGGTATAGCGAAATGCAAATTGCGATGTAATCTTTCTGCTTCGAGGAGAATCTGCTTGAAGGAATATGCAGAAGCAGACAAAGTGCATCATAGTATACATAGGGTCTATTTCATATTTCCCAACACTATGTATGTTATACAGATGTGTGTATGTCAAAATTGTTTTTTTATCGTAATACAATAAATCTCTTCTCTCCTCAATAACAACAACATCTCGATATATTATTTAATAAGAGCGATAATTACTGAACACATCAATCAATCAAGCAATCATTTGATGAAATTTCAAAGTTTTTCAACACGCAAGGGGTACAGTTGGTTGAAATTTTATACTTAAGCAGTAGGGGTTCATTGTATCTTTTGCACACATGAAGCTGACAATTAATTCTAGCGTATCGCTATAAATCGAAAGATAAATACATTAATTTAGAAACAGTCTCTCATCAGGTTAACGGTAACATATATGTATATATCTGTACTTAAAGGGGTTGTTGATCTCTGTAGAATTCGTTGCAAACTGACTGCAGAATTAGATGAGAATTTCCAATTAAAAATTGAAGATAAATTGCCTTGCAGAGGTCAAAAGGTGTTGATGATGTTTGCATCCACACAGACGGCGGTACCTTGACTTCGTCAAGCAAAATCACGTGTATACATTTAATCAGTGTTGTTTTAGTCATTTTTGCTTACTGTTCGAATTTCCACCAAATGGAAAATGAAGCATGTTTGAGGAGGGTAATAAAATCGCCTACACACATACTTCGTAAATTTGAATATAAATAAAATTTTTTATGTCTCAACGGATATATTGGATTTGCCAAATCTCTATAACGACGCAAACATATGTTGGAGATCTCAAGAAATATATTACGTATTCCTGGAACCGAATCGTTTTAGTCATATCTGCACATATGGACAAATCCTTCCTATCATTCTGCTTTGTTTAAAAGAACCAATTAGGTATGAAAACTTAGTTGAACGTTATGACGTTTACGATACACACATGTTGGACGAATAAAATTTCGCTAATGTCAAATAGGGCGAGTATTAAAATCTTTCTCGTTCCAGCTGTAGGAGGTACCTCTCTAAGATTTTCCGCGAAAACTACGTCGCTGTTACATAATAAAATAATAAGTAAGTAATTAATGAAAACACTTTCGAAAGCCCGACGAACAGTTTCGGGATTGAAAGCTTATTTCAAGGATATTGTGCCATTGACACAAATGATTCCGATTGATTCAATAGAAAGAGCAGTTAGCATAGACAAAATCAATCATATAACAGTGGGCATCGAAGATTCGATTCAAGGCGAATAACATTCCCTCGCTTGTTTATTTTCAAATCCAATTTATAAGAAAAATTTGTGTGAATAGCATGAAGCATGTTATTTAATATATTTACCATTAAAACATGCACCGAGCTGAGTAGGCGTAAGTTAATGACTTGAATAGCAACAAGAATGCCAAGGAAAACAAATATTTTGAGAAAAAAGTTAAAAAACAAATTAGCCATAATATCGACAGACAATTTATAAACATTCATTTAGACGACAAGATTTCATACACAAAGCATGCGTATGCACGGTAAATGTCCTTTCAATCTCGTATATTTTCTCTTTTACATATGAATTAATTTTTTGTTTTTATATTCTACGCCAACTACGGTACCGGAGTATATTAAGGTAGCGCGGACGTACGCAACACACAGCACAACTTCTTATTATATCGATTCAGAAAAAGATTCTACAGCTTGGCTTGGAGATTGTAACCTCGTTTGTCTGTCTGTCCAAGTTTTTTGCCTTTAACCTGCAGTTCACAATTTTTGTGATATTTTGACAAAATTTAGTAAACCGATATGTTTTAGTCTAATGACGACTGCTATAAAAAATGGTTCCGATTCAGACACATTTCCCCCACAACCTTGTTTTGAAACGTCGTTACATAATTAACTGTAGAGCGTAGGCTATTTATTGATGGGCCCTGGTTTACTATAGTTTTTACTTCTTTGATTTTATATTTCTTTCAAATCAAAAGATAAAAACTAACCCTTGATGCAAGCGAATAAAATTTTAACAAAGTGTAAACCTGTAATGGTGGTGCGAGATACAAAAATCGATCAGGTCAGAAGAATTAGAAGCCTTGTAGAGTTTATTTCACAAAAATGAAATTTTGAAGGAAAACTAGGACATAGGCTGCGGATTTGAAAATTTTACCAGTGTAGAACTGTACGACAAGTTTATCGTTATGCTAGGTTACCTTAAAATTTGTTATAAACATAAACTAATTCAATAACTGGGCGCATGTAATAAAAAAACACTGTAACAGTAGGCCAGGGTTCACCAATCTCTACTACATTCCTTACACCATCCTACGGTTTTTCATATGACGACTTTGCAAAATTAGGCGTCATATGGGAAGTGATCTAGAAAATAATCTGATCCAAACCCTTTTGTATAGTCTTCGTTCTTAGGCTACAATATGCTCGCGCACTCAATTTCAACAAAGTATTTTAAATATTACGGCGGAACAGAAAAATATATGACGGACCGATAGATCGACACACAAGTATAAATCGCTTCGGGATCGCCCTCGATATAATAAATAATATAATATATAAAAGTTGGATCTATCCCAAGTCTTTCTTGGATTTACATTTATTCGGACCGAGTTGATATACTTAACCATCACCGCAAGTGATGTAGGGTACGGAAAAACACTTGCGGAGATAATTTCTTTACAAAATTTGACGTTTTCTCATAATATATAAAAAAAGCCTAGTTAGTCATTTCTCCCAAATTACGTTAAAATCAAATCTGGGTTAAGGTCCAGACAGTGAAGGCTACGTTGGGCGTCAAAACAATCTGTGGGACACTCTGCCAATGCAGCAAATTGCTCGTCAATATAACTCATGAAATAAACAAACTAAAAAAAGGTAGATTGTATGCGGCCTTCGAGAAATTTTGAAAAAAACTTTTTAAATTCAGATAAAAGCAGCGTGATCTTCATATGATTTTTGTGTTTACGTTAGATCGAAAGTGCGAGAGGGAGAGTTTTTTTGCCAAATGATGTAAATTTTTAACCCTAATCCTGACAGGTGAATCAATTCAATGAATCACACTAAGACGTGCCTCCCAGTCTCTTCTGAGAATCATGGCAATAACTAAAATGTTATTATGTTTGTTTATAATCTAAACTCGTTTATTTACTCAAACAAGCCATATGCAAACACAAAATATTGTGACTTCTAATTGCGTTAAAATAAAGTCATTCAAAAGATAAGAATTAGTTTGTTTGTTGATGCAAGCTCCGCATAAACTTTGTAACTCGTAAAGAAATTATTAAATGTGATACCAAGTTTCTCAGTCTCACTCTCAGTCTCAGTCTCAGTGTGTGTGGATAGCTTGTCAACGCGTCTCTGTCGCAAATTTCATTCCCGATTGGCTTCTTTCGTTCTGACTTTGAGACTGCGGGGTACCTTGTGGTACAATAAAACACACCTTGCGATAAGGACTAACTTTGACCTCATGACTTACTCCAAATTTACATATATATATATTTTTTTTAGTTGTAACCGTTAATGTAAAACAAGTGACGACAGTGAAGCACGGACCGTCATTAAATGCTTTACACAGCCCTACAATTATTACTATAAAGACTTTTTAAAAGAAGGGAAGTAGTGCGAAAGGTGGTCTGATTAGATGCACTTAACGTCCATCTTTGAGCCAAAACACATCAGTGTACCAAATTTAAACAAAATATTTCAAAAATTACGGCCTGTAAGTTAACGGGCAGACGGACAGACAAGTGATTCTGAATCAGAAAGTGATTGTGGATCGATCGGTAGATCTATCTCAACTCCTTCTGGGTGTAACGTACACCCGCGCAAGCTTAACGCAACTGACATGAAATAGAGTAAAGTAAAAAAATTTGTTTGGAAATTAAGTTCCCAGCTCAAATGATCTTTAAAATAATAATTGGGGGCCTATTAGGATTAAGCATTAAATGTGAATGAAAGGATGGGATTTCTTTTTTTTTTGTTATAATATAACACCAGAAATAAGTTCGCAGACAAAAAAAAGAAAACAAATTGATAAAATATTAACCCCTTATAGATATTTTAATAATTTTACATCTTTAGCACGAGTTTAGTCTTCGCAGTAAATACTTGAGAAGAACTAGACTCGTTTCCTGGTTTTATTGTTATTTTTGCTTCTTTTCTTTTTTCAGCGCCTAGTGTACATTCGGATCAAATAAGAACAGGAAATGCACCAACAACAACAATCTGATACAAAATTCATTGTTCGTTTTCATAGTTTTTTCTTTCGATAAAAAAAAAAAAAACAACAAATCATAAACCCATTAATTTAACGGTTTAATTGCCGCATGAATATCGTGGGGTCAATGAAATCTTTCCTATTCATTTTATTTAATGATACCACTTTTTTATGTTTGTTTTGTTTTTTTTTTTTTTTTTTTTTAAGTAGATCTTCAACATGATGACAATTAAAATCGCACATGATTCTGTATGCGATGGTGTCGCTGTTTGCATTGTTCGTATCGTAGATTTCCTATTTTCTGCGCTCTTCCCAAATTGTTTAGTAGTGAAAAATGTGTTCTTTTTTTTTTTACTTTTAATTAAAATGCAACACGCGCTTAATGGTTTTCAAAGATCAAGTTCAATGATATTGTCGTCGATCATTTATAATAATAAGTAAAAAACAAAAATATTTACAAAAAGATTTTTTACAAACACAAAAAAAAAAGAAGCAAAAAAGTCATCATCAGAAACAATAAATTGTTGACGATATTAGTGGGTGTGAATATATATGTATACAGGCAAAACGACAACTACGCAACACCAGCATACAACAGCAATAAAAAAAAATAAAAAAAATAAAAAAAAAAGGAAAGAAAAAAACATGATTTAAAATAACGATGACAGAATATTGAAATACCATCGGTGGTGGTGCTGCTGTCGCTTGTTTGACTGCCTAAGCGTTGTTGGCTAAATGTCAGACAGACCGGACGAGGGAATGTTAAAGCAGACGACTGAATGCGAGCGAGTAGCGCTGACGCTATTGCGGCGAATCGTTGTGCGATTGTGTACACAATTCCGAGCCTCACAATAAAATTGTAAAAAATTAATCACATAAAAGAAATTAAAAAAAAAAAAAAATAATAAATAAATAAATAAATAAATTTTATCTTTCGTTTATTAGTACAATGGAGCAAATGCCCACAAACATGATAGATAAGTGGACGACATGTGATGTTTTTTTTCTTTTCATAATTCTATTAAAAATACATTAAAAAGGACCACCACCATGACATATTCATTGAGTTTCTTTGCATTATAATATATGACCGGAAATTTATTAAGAAGAGTCGCATTGTCAATTAATAAATTAATTAACTAATTTTAACGAAATAAATAAAAATCATGGGAGTTCGTAGACAGGTGCTTCAACTAACTATTCTCATATTCTTAATCCATGGATTAAGATTTCATAGCGATAAATATTCACGCCTTCAAACATAAAGGTAAAAAATGTGAAACCTTTTTATCTTATGATTTCAATAAGGGGGCAGGGATTAAAATTGTTCACACCATTACATAAATTCGGTCAGTGCGCTAATGCATCGAACTATAAAGAGTGAGAACTTTTCACACAACTCTAGTTTCGTCCGAAGTTTTGCATTGATTAAGAGCTCAGGTGTATTCTGGTATTCTCTAAGGCAGGGGAACGCAGCACAAGGGATAAATAAAATGTATTCTCAAAGTTAAACTTTTATTCTTGTATTTGCCTTTTCGACTCTAGTAGACGAGAACGATGCATGCATAATATAAGCTTATCAAACGATCTTCCTACAATCATCGGGTACATCCGTCTATCATTCAAACAGTTCCGACGGTTTGAAGTTCCTCCCCTAGCAAGTGTTTAGCTAGGACAACACGCGGCGACTAAAGCCTTGCACTTTTATTCAGTGAATTTACACAATATTTCGGTTGCCGATTGGTCTTAGCACTCAGACTCAATAGTTCCTTTCCTCCGTTATTCACTCCATTAGAAGTTTGCTGAGATCTTTTCTTCTTTTTTAAATGACTATTCATTCAAAATATGTGCCTACAGATGCATAAGAAGACGAGGAAAGAGATAGGCAGTGGCCACAGCCTAGTGGATGCGTGACATATTGGTGTTATGCTTTTATCGACGGGGCACTTACTGGAGCTACGATCAAGTATGCTCTACCGTGAAGACTGACTCGACAGTCGCCATTCTTTGCTACTTGGTTACTCATACGGCCAATTACTTCAAACGCTCATCTAAGAAACGCTTAAGATCCCGTTTACCGCGTTATTCGTACGTAGGCACTTTATGCATAAAAATAGTATTCAAGTAATTTCACTATTCATTTAGTTATTTATTTTACGTTGTGAGTTATCATGAGCAACAACTTTCGAATTTAGTTTGGGGATATCGTTTAGAGATTTATGTGGCGACTTGCACTTTTCTAACACAGAGTTAAAATACTTCTCTATATTGCATGCACAATAAGGAACAGCATTTACTTTATGGATAATTATCGTTATCTCTCATCTAAAAAGTTTCTTCACCTTTCAGTTCCACTACAGTTGTTGACATTAGGTAAATAAGATGAAGTTTTTTTAACCGAATGCGTAGCACGAAAAGAGTGTCGCTAATTTTTCATTTTACACTAACTTTTCTAAGGGCAAAGTCTATTTATCTATCTATTGTTATTGTTTATCTACGTATTTATTTATCCATATGAGTAGCGGAGTAGATAAGAATCGCGACTACCAAATCAGTGTTCCCGGGTTCAAATCTCAAGTGCGACAGAGACTACTTGATCATAGTCATAGTAAATGCTCAGTTGACACTTAGCCATTGTGTGTGCACATCCACACGAATGCCGCCAAATCTCTATTTCTTTTGCCATTTCGTTTTGACGGCTGCCGTGTTACACGTATCGGTTACATCTTCTGAGTGTTTAACTGATCAGATTAAAAAAAAAAAACAAAAAAATGTAGGACAAAGGTAGCAAAGAAAGTAAAGCGAGAAAAAAACCCAAGAGTGGTCATCAGCCGCCTAAGACTGCATTTAAAGATTTTTTCTGATATAAAGACAATAAACACTTCCGTCAAATAGTGGGCTACCCAAGGTCATAGGCCTCCTCTTAATCTTTCGATCGAATCATTTTTTAAATCTACCGGAAGGATAGCCATAGCTTTAGCCAACCGACAGAGAATCGTGATAAAAATAAATATAATTAAAAAATTAAAACAAAATATCACAAAAGTATATAAGAAATTACAAGAAATAATGAAAGATATGCAAAAATTATAAAATAATAATAATAATAAATAAAACACATACCCCAGAAATGATTGCGTATGATCCGTTGGGGTCTGACGACGATTATGAACATTTAATGTCTGAGGTCGCATATTGTTTGTTGTCAGCAAAGCTGATGAAGAGTTACTACGGTACGTGGTAGTGCTGTGAATGCTGGTGATGCTGCATCTCGTCTCCCTATTTACATTCGGTGGCAATTGCTTAGCTAAAGTCGATATTGATGCTGAACTTTTTATGCAGCCGATTGTTGTTGTGCCGGGGTTCGATGAGGCCAATAATATCGCCTGTTGAGGCATGCTTTTATTGTTGCACCGTTTGTTGCCATTTAAAAACTTACAGTTCTGTACTTGTTGTTGTTTATTGTTGGCATTTAATGAAGTGCTGGCACTTTTCGCTCTTAAACCCATCTTTTGCTTTTCTTTCCGTTTTCTTTATATCATGGAGATGCAGTTTATGCAGTAAGCGGTATGTTTGCCTTTTTTCTTTTCTTTTTTTTTTGTATATTTTCCTTCTTAACGTTTTTTTTTTTAAACTGCGGTATATTTATCAACACATTATCTCTTCATTATTATCGTCATATTTTTTGCTCATTCCATGCCCTTATGTTGCTTTAATTAAAAATGCTAATAGCATAAGCTTTTATGTAAAACCACAGAAAAGTAATAATAATTACATAGAGTATCTCTGTGTACACACAAACGTCTATCAATGTTTACTTTAAACGAATAAATTGATAACGAAACTAATTTTTCCGTTTGCAATATGCTCGTAAGTTTACGTTAAAAGATAAATTCTGCATAAGCGTGGAGAGAGTAAAAAAGGCAGCGGCAAGAGCGTTGAATAAAAAAAAAAAAAAAAAAAAAAAAAAAAAAAAATATTACAAAATCGCTGTAATATGATAAAACGTGTATTGAACTTTTCGCACCAAACATTTGCTTAAATTTTCTAATGAGCGGATTCTTATTTTATGTAAATATTATTTTTTTTTTTTTTTGTAAATTATAAGTAAAACTAGATCGCTTCACTTTGGCGTTTCTTTTTTGTTGCAAGTTTAAATTTAGAAATGATACGACCAAGCAGTGAAGAAAGAAATAAATGCTCATCGGTTATGTCTGCACGTTTAAAGCGTTCCAATTATATGAGTAAAGAGATATAAACTGATTTCGATGTTTGTATCTCGGTAAATATCACCTTGTATTGCAGCCGTATAATACGCGCGTATACGACAAAGGCAAACGAACGAATGCTTTCTAAACACCGTTTATAAGTGGTGTAAAGATATGAATGAATTGTCCAACTGACTGACGCTCTCGCTACCGTAGTGAGTGCAATTTTCAATTTTTCGCGTTGAAGGCGAGCGAAGAGAGAGTCTATGCACACACACACACACACGCACACATACACACACAGAAACAAACACACAATAATTGCAGAGATCCCCAAGAGAGTCGTTGTTGCGGAAAGAGATTTTTATGCTGGTATTGTTGGAATAATGGATTAGTAAATAAATTTATATATCGTTGTAGTTTTAGACGTAATAGAAGATTGTCTTTATTCTTGTTGTTGCAATGATGTGAATTTTAGGTATTTACGTTTTAAGTTTTTAAACGTAAATTTTTGAATTTTCTATCAACTTTCCTCTGAAATAATTATGGCAATGGTTTACGCATTTAGCTTAAGTTCAGTCCAAAAGTCCTCATAATTCATATTACAGGGCCTAATGAAAGGTGTATTTGTCCTGCGCAATTCGGAAAAAGTAGGCAGATGTGCCAGCTTTGTAATTCTAGGTACGCATTGAGAAAGCTAGGGTACGCATTGAGAAAGCTCTATAAAGTACACAAACCACGAAGTTGTTCTATCAGAGCGAGTTTAAAAATGATGGATATAGTTTTAAAACTGAACAAAAATATTTTCATAAATTTTGATCTGATTAATTCATCAATTTCCTACCTAACTTTTTGCACAAAAACGGGCAGTGCCTATCGTAGATACCGTAGATCACTTCACTTAATTAATAATAAACCAAAGATTATACATTATTTTTACGTAAATGCATAATTTTCGCGAAAGACCTCACACTGGATCAACGTGGTCTAAATTTAGCCAACGTAATTTGCTTGTCCAGGTGCTGCTGCCATAATAAATCATAAGTTAAGCTTTGTCGCCATAGAAGGGTTTGTTTTCATGACATATATATAGTACGGCCTATATGTGATCCAACTTCCCCAAGTTTTATTAACTAAGCACAAATTTTCATCATAAAATATTAAAGATTAAAACTTTTTGGCATACAAAGTCTTATATTGCGTTGGACCCCTTGTGTGGGTTGCTATTCAAAAAATATACCTACTTATATACTTTCATCGAGAAATTGCCCTATCCGATCCAAAGTTTTCACACCACTTTATAACGCTGAAATATTATTACTAGGCGATTTTTGGAGCTAAATTATAAAAATTACAATATTCCCTCTTGTAACGGCTTATCAAAATAAGGTTTTAAAAGAGGAGTGGTCGAAAGAGTGATCCGATCAGGACAAGTTTCAATAGCATTTCTCCTTGAGCACCAAATATCATCAAAATACCTTGAAATATGTGAAAGCATATGGGTACATGGGCAGAATTCAGACGGACAGACAAGCTTCGGAATCATTTTCTGAATCGATCGGTATAATAACAGTTGGATCTGTTGTATGTTACAACCGTTAGGACAACCTTAATGTACCTTGTACCATGTGTGAAGTAAGGTGCATCCATAGAGTACGAACGATTCGCCTAAAGAGAACTGTATTAAAATTAGTTCACCGAATGTTGGCATTTACAAAATTCGGTTTGCTCTCCATATAAAGTGCATGCGATTCTACTTGAGATTCCCGGCTGTTTTAGCTTTCTCCGTCTGCCTATATATAGACGAATAGAAAGTTGAAACTTAGCGGCCATTCTTCGCTGATGGCCACATATCTCATGTTTGAAAATGAATGCAATTTTAGAATGCGATAAAAGGTCACAGCGAAAAGGTCTCGATTGGCTAACTGCTACGCCTACAATTAACATAACAGCTTGAAATCTCTTCAAGTTGATTTAAGTTTGCTGAGTTGAGGAGAATTTTTTAATTGTTATTTTCTCTTTTCTAAATTAATTTATTAAAAATACTGTCTGTTTAGAAAGTAAGTGAAATGTCATGTACATAACGTCACTAGCCATTCTCTGTGCACTATTGCTCCTATCAATACGTGAACACATAAAAAATAAAATAAATTTATTGAATTTGACCGTCATGAGGATGATGTTCATTAGCAAGAAGGTTTCACAGAATTTTATTAATGCATTTGCAATGTTTTCGCTCGATGTCTACTGCAGTTTGCAAGGAGTTCATTTTCAAAAGTGATTTAATTAAAATGCTGAGAAGCATTTTTGCCAAATTCAATATCCTGCCAACAACAGGCGGACCGAACCAAATAACTTCGTAGTGATTCTCTAAGTAAAAAACTCTTTCCGGGTATCTTTGCAAATAGAACGAACGAAATGCCAGTTTTTGCAGCGTTCAGAAAACATTTTGAAACACTAATGAGAGTGCATTTGATGAATGGTTTCGATTTTTCTAAAATTTGTGATTTCCATAACGAGAGTCTGAAACGACGCAAAACAAGTGATAATGGGTTATATTGAAAAGTCTCCGCGGCTTTTTCGCTACTTCGAGCTTCTGCTTATAGCCCGCTCTTTTCAAATGCACAGCCTTCTCACCATACGCTTCACAAATTTTCTTTCTTTTTCCAGGTTTTTACGTTTTTTATCATCACATAGCGTCTTTCTTTATTTTCAAATCAATAAAGCTTTTTGCATGAGGAAGACTATCTTCACAAAAAATGTAAGCTGAAATGTCATCTTTTAAGCATACGTTCGTTTGAGACAATCAGGTGAGTGTTACCTGATATATGGGCATCAAGACCATTCCCCGGAAAAAACCGCGGAGAATTTTCAATATGACCCAACAAACACAAGTTGACATTTACTTATTTTATCTAACTTTTGGAAGATAAGAAAGCTCTTTTGAGAAGATAAACTATTGTTTGGCAGTAGCCGCCAACGTATTTTACCTTGGAAACGTTTTTAAAGGAACATAAATACTTTCTGAAGATATCTTAGATTTACTATTAGGCAGCAACTTACCAGCAGAGACTTTTATGTCGGTTTGGTAGTTGCTTTCAGGCATTGGTGGAAAAGAATGAAAAGAATTTCTTTCTGCATATGTGAGAAGGAGCAAAGGAATTGTTAAGACAATGAAAATAGCTTTCTCTCTCTCAAGATTGATTTTTGAATTTCAAGCAGAATTTTCAATTTGCGAAATCCACAATGTAAGTTTTGCCCTCAATGATCACATTCTGTACGGTCACATGTTTCGTTCCGATCAGCAATCAAGCTTGCGCTTTTTATTATATCAGTCTTCAATCTATAGTTCCGCTCAAGTCCGAAAACTAATGAAAACGGATTAGACCGGTTGTTATACAAAAACAATTCCCACTTTTGTGGAATGTGGAAACTTTGGGCGGAATGAGTGCTTTTTTGGATCTCTTCCGTATAAACATTCGTGTACAAAGCTAGTCTTTATATAACAACAGTCTTTTTTCCAAGATACTGATGTGACATTTAAAGTTTCGTCCCGATCAGAATTCTCCGGAAAAGTAAACCTTTAAATAGGAACAGTACGAAAGTATATGTGAAGGATAGCACTAGGCGAAGTAAGGTATCGTATCAAATATCCGGCTTTATCCTATTATAACATTTTAACTCGCTGAGCCTAAATCGTCTTAATTAACTCTTTCTTTCTGCACGTAACAATTAATTTAATTAATGTTAAAAATTCATTTTTATGAAAACATGCAAATATTACAAAAGATGCAACAAATGCAATGCGTTGGGTTCTAAGCGGTGGCTATTAAATATATTGAATGTACCGTTTTTCCAAAGCGCTCTAAGCAAAATTAATTTAAATCGTTTTCGGGAAAGCATGAGAAAAATAAATCTGTTTGACTCATAATTAACAGACTTAATTAAATAATCTGGAGCAACTTTTTTCATAAATTAACAATTTTTAGTGCTTGCTTGCATAAGAACGTTTGCATGGAGCGGTTGAAAAAAATGGTCTCATGCGATACAAATGTTTCAGAGTTTTTAAGAATTTCATCATACACAACTTAGAGCAAGAGCATATTAAGTTTGTGCAGATGTATGTGATACTACGAAGGACTTGAGAGAGTTTTCATTATGTCAGTTAATGTGCAATCATTTCCTGAATGGATCTAAATTCAATCTTCCAAAGCTGAGTCTTGTCGAATATGCATCATTTTTATGGCCTATAGCCTAATATATCTTAGGTAACCCGAAAATGTATTGTTGTTTTGTCCGATATCAGGGTAAAATAATCTTTTTTCAATAGCTAGACAGGTAATTAGGCTTAAAGGTAGATATGGCAGACTCATGTTCATTTTGTATAAAACTATTCAAAGTGATCGGTTGTGTAATAATAATGGGAGCATATAACACACATTTTACTGTTTCGTTCCAAAAAAGCAGCACATAAAGAAACATGTGCTGTGTGTGGAACTAATGCTTCGGCAGGCCGCTCTTACCAAAACTGATTTGTGAAATTTCGCTCTGGAAATTTTCAGCGAAAGCTTCATTGCCTTCTGGTAAGCCAAGTGCCCTTGATGACGATCAAATAAAGGTTATGTTTGAAGCTGATAGGCGCGTAACGATTCGCGGACTACTTTCGGACTACCTAATGTTTAAAAAACTTGTAAGGTGCTGTCAAATTATTTACAATTTTTTTTTTCTATTCCCGCTTTCTCTCTACCTCGCAATTACTATGAGATCCTAACGAATTTTCTCGATATATTGGAAAGGAACGTATATACTTATATAAAGGGTATTAGGAGGTATTAAAACATTCGGCTCAAGACTAACATAATTTCTCTTTTATTATATATCTCACATATACTTTCGTTCCAATTCAGTTAGTTGTATATAGGTTAGACTTATTGTCAAATCGGTTTTCTCATCTTTTCTAATGTTACGCTTCTGTCTCGTTAATATTTTTTTCATTTTTTTTTTTGAATATTGCTTGTGTATCCACTAAAAAACGTAACCGGTGTTCGTTTTTGTTTAAAGCAAACGTAAACAACTCAATGCCTATGTGCTGATATGAATTTTTAATAAATAATTTATTCTCTTGATCTTCTTTATGAGTCTAAATCATTTTTTGAGGAACGAATTAGTGATAAGCGCTTTGTTCCGAAATTTATTGTTTAAAAGAGATATTCATAATTGGTTTCGTTGTTGCCGGTACGGAGGCACATATGGTCTCACAGTAAAAGAAATGTTCCGTACATGTTTTCTGCGCACTATTTTAAGTAATGATAATGTGATCACTGATTTTTGTAATTTAGATCATTTGTTTAGGTTAATGGCCGAGCATAAGCACAGAACAACAAATAATTTCATTCGTTTTAAACGAATTTTCAGCACCTTTCATTTTAAGTTAGCATAAACATACAGCTGTCGTATATATGTTGGAAAAATCAGCTAGAAATTTCCCCTTTATGTCTACTGCAGTTTTTCGTGGAAGTTCAAGATTTTTATTTTGAAGTCGACCACATAACTTGTCAAGCTTGTTTTCATAGGAAGCTTACTCCATAGGATATGTGCTAAACATGAATTTTGTATGTCAATTTTTTCGCTTTCGTAGGTTACTGTGAATGCTTGCGGGAAGAGCCACGTCGCACTATTTATTGACCCTTATATATAAACAAAATTGATATCCAATGTTCTTCCGTTTCTTATGGAACAAGCATTCTTCGGTGCTTTAGTAGAGGTTGTCGTAAAAGTATCTTTTTCATAGCAGAACTACACAGGCACAACATGTGTGTATGCCTGCAGTACTTGTTAGGCTGGCTAATGTTGTGTCTGTTCTTTTACATCTCATTGTTCACTGTCTTGTACTCGTTGTTGTTTATGCTTCGCTGTGTGGTTGAATTCTGCTGACAGCAGGTCTATCTTTTGGTATTTAGTTGGTTGGTTGGTTGGTTGATATTGCTTCACAAAAGTCGTTTTAAATAAAGGCTTACGTCATTTATGAAAATAGCACAATCTACACAAAACAAAAACAATCATTTAACTAAATAACCATAAACGATAGAGTCTAACACTCACACATATACACACACCCTGCAAAGGCAACTAAACGAGACCTGCTTGCTGCTCTGTTATAATGTATAAGCAACTCTTTTGCGAGCAAAGACTCGATTTATCAAAATTGGTGTATGTTTGTTTATTTAAAAATTTTTTATTGATTTCTCATCCATTTATTTAATCAATGTATTTGTTTACCTGAAAAATGTTCTTATGGTCTTCATCGTGATTAAGCTGCCGTCAAATGACATCGATAATCGATAAACAAAATATTATGTTCACAAGTGATGACTAATTAATAGCAAGCATTTTAAAATACATTCCCATGTGTGTTGTTGATCCCCTCGTGATTTATGTCACTTTCACGCACTCTGTACATTTTTTATTAATTTTTAATTGTTAAAATGTGGAATTTTTTTTTTCTTTCTTTTTTCTTTTATTTTGATAAACATACACATTACCAAGCAAACTTGCTCGTCTGCCTAGATACATACATAAACATTCGCATTCGAATTCGCATTCTCTCATATTAAAAATATGTATGAATCACACCGCCATTGAACGAAAAACAACAGCCAATAGTAATACCATTTTTCTTTTGTTAATGTATCCATCCATGTACACACAGTTATTTGTATTTATTTTTGACATTTTCATTTTGCTTTTCATTAAAAGATACAAAATGTTCATAACACCTCTCAGTGTTATTATGAATAACCTCAGCAACACAAACGGAAGATAAAAATTTTACGGCATATGTTTTGAATGCGGGCATAAATAAACATATAAATCTTGTTCTCAAGTAGAAAAGTTGACAAAAACACAAAAAAAAAAAAACAACAAAAACGTGTAATTCAGGAAATTGTCAAAGGTTGCTTATTTTGTTGTTGTTATTGTTTAGATAGAACACAAAACACAAAGTGCAGGAAAAAAAAAATCAACAGAAATCTCACATTGAATTGATTGTCAAAAAGACACTAAATAAATGAGAATGGTTTCAGTTTCCAATTGTCAGAGTTGCTATCAAATTGAGGAAAATTCAAGATCTAGCGTTGCCATAACAGAAAGTTTTTGAAATACTTTTTGCCTTTGCTGTGTTAATGTACGCTTATAACAAAATGTTGATAAACGGTATATGACATATATATATGTTGTATTTCTCTCTCTCTATCAGAAAATTGCTTCGTCATTTATTATTTTCCTAATTGTTGCAGAATGTATACCAACAAAGCATGCTAGTTGCAATCTATAATAACAAAGTATGCTAATTCCAGAATGTATAGCAACAAATCATGCTAGTTGCAGAATGTATAGCAACAAAGCACGCTAGTTGCAATGTATAAAAACAAAGCATGCCAGTTGCAATGTATAAAAATAAAGCATTTTTTAAGTGTACAAAGAAGCTTTAGATAATTTTGAATTCAGAGAGAGTATATATACAAAATGGAGAAAAGAAAGATAGCTATCTGTACACAATTGTTGTGTATATGATGGTCTCATATGTCATATGTCAGATTCATACGTGCTATAGAACAGTTGACCAAATATAATGTTTTTTCGTGATGATGTTCGAAGTTACTGGAGAAACTACATGAAATACAGTATTAATAAAATGAATTTTGACATAATTCGCACTTATTTCTGGCGACAAATATGTATATAGAAAATGTTAAAAATCAAAAATTTCCGTTAAGTTGTTCTTAAGTTTTAAATTTTTATGACTAAATGGCTGTAAATTGTATTGATTTTCAATGAACCTCACAAATGCTTGCAAATATTTTTTTGGCAGTACATCAACTCTGGTTATAATACTATTTTAGTCTCGTCTGATAATAATGAGATTAATGTTTCATTCCATTATTGCAACTTACTATGGATTTATGGCAGAAACCATAATTATTGCTCCGAAGCATGCAGAAAGAACTTGTGAAACTTCAATTAAGGACTTCAACCAACTTTGTGAAGCGTTGGTTTCATTCACAGAGGTCTCTTTTCAAACTCGTTTACTGTTCATATTTGGCAAGTAAATTGTAAAGAACTACCAATCTATTATTATAGATTTGGATAGAGGACGGAAAGTTCTGTCTGTTTATCTTTAGTTAAAATAGTCAAGAAGTGTAATATCCTTCGAATTTAAAAATCTTTTCAGTTAATTAATTAATTTTAATTAATCTTAATTTATTCTAAAAAATTTGTATTGAATACCTAAGTAAAGAGTGCAGTTCGCAATAAACTAAATACAAAAATGATTAATTAAGAAAAATTAATGAAAGAGTAAAATAGAGTAATATTTACTAGAGAAATCTGAATTATTTAACCTCGAACGTACCTTTATTAGGTAAACAAAACAAATAACAAGTGAGAAAATTATATTCGGTTACGACCGAATCTTTTATATCCATCACCGTTATTTTTTTTTTGTGGAACACTTTTGTGGAAATTTTTATCGTAAATTCGTTGCAGTTTATGAGCAACGAGCAGAAAACAGGGAAAGAAAAGATATTCTCAGTTGTGGTTGTAGCTGTGTTCTTTGGTCTGTTTTGGAATTCTTTTGCTAATTTGTAGGCGATGTCTTCTATTTAGCGACAGACGGATAACCGGACAGACGGAGGGACAGACGGAGGGACGGACGGAGGGACAGACATATTTAAGAATTCATATTTAGAATTTAATGCTGTGTAAGAAGATATACACTTTGAAATAAGTGTGAACTTTCCTCCTGAGGGTTGCAAACGTTTTGACAAAGTGAGAAGATATTGTAATCAGGCAAGGACGACCATTACACACTAAATGTCAGTTCACCCAATACAGTTTGCTATTGCAGTATTGCGATTATGTTCTGGATATAGGCAAAATATCTGTTCACACACATACATACATAAACATGAATTAACTGATTTGCGAAATGCAAATCTGTTGACATGAACCATGATATTCTTTATTTTATCATAACGAACGAAAAAAACTAATCATGAGATTATGATGGCGATCTATATGACAACATATTGAAGTGCTTTTGAAAATACCGTTAACCGTTATAACCATCAGTTAATGCTAGACTTTATATCAATACTATTATCTGCACTTAATTTGTTATTATTATGGGAGGAAGCCGCTGTAAGAGGCTAACAAAAAGAGTTTGTTTACAATTTTTTTGGCGGGAGAAGAAAGGTAATAGAGTAATAATATACGAGGATCTCATTCTATATAAATTATTTATATTAAGTGCAATAACGCTTGCTATCGAGTGCAAAACAACATACAGTACTTACTATTAGTTCACTTGATTCAAAGTGACCGATCAGGAATATACCATTCGATGGACTTCGCAAATCAATGAAAAGGAAAGTTGTTTCCAATGAATGTCGCACTAATGTAAGAAGAGAAGCAGCTATTGCTTTTATAAATCAAAAACGGAGAGCAACCATTGGATTTCGCACATTTGTTTCCAATCTGCTTTTTCCCCAATTGATTTATGATGAGTTCCGAAAGGGAATACTTTTTAAAATTTAATCTTTCAAAAATCTTCTCTTATTCTTATTAATTCTTGCAGTGGAAAAGAGGCTTTGCCCATTTTGAGGGAATTTCAAGTCCATTTGGGCCTGAAAGAAATTCAAATAAGAAATACATTTTACTTTCTCTGCATCTGTATAAGCTTCCTTTCGTTTTTTATTAAAGTGTCTTTATTCCTATTATCACATGTGCAGTGCAACATTTAGCAACAATTTTTTCTCATATTTTAGTTTTCGCTATATTTCAACTTTCCTTTATTACAAAACATCAAATCATAATTAGTAATAAAATAGGCACCTATTTCACACGCGCCCATTTCAAGCCCATTTATCTTTGAGATTATTCGCTTTCGATTCCGGATTATGCTCTAAACATCTTCCGCTTTTTCATGTCTTGTTCTCTCTCTTGTCATCTCTCGTTTAGATTTCGTGTTACGCTCTAAACATCTTCCGCTTTTTCATCTCTTGTTCAATTTTTTTGGAGATCAAGCGATGGGCACCGTGGTACTCGATGCAGTCAAAAAGGACATTTTAACGACAGGGTCTTTTTCATACAGGTATGTAAAGTATTCGAACGTAACTTACTTACTGTTACTGGCTTCAAAATGTTCTCTTATATAGGTCCGAATTTTTGTTTTCTTGTTTGATTATTTTCGATACAATAAGCTAATGAGGCGGCATGTGGCTTACACGCTCAGCTTGCGAATAATTTCTCCAGGTTCGGCTGTTATCTACGTTAGGGTATGAATACATTCAGACTTAGTGCGCTGAGTCAATTACTAGAAGAGATTTGCAAACTCTGGCTGATTTAAAAAAATCCTAAAAAACTGAAGAAGAAGGAAAAGATGATAGAAAACAAATATTTAAAAGTATCAAGCGTCTAAACACATGATAAATGTACACAAAAATATGTAATTTTTGCTTTCGAATCTCTTCATCTTCGCTTACATCGCATTCGGTACAAAGGTACATTAATTTTCTGGGGATATAAACAACACCGAGAAGAACTTGAGATGGGCCCACCTTTTAGTAAATCGATTCACAATCGCTTTCTATACCGACTGAATTTTGTTCCCCCGTCTTGTTTTCTTGTTCTCATCCTATAGATCGCAATTTTTGATGATTGATTTGAGTGTCTTGGCCCAAGCGCAAACGCCTTTCAATATGGTCAGGATCAGATCACTTTTTCGATCAGCTCCCATATAAGGCCTTATTTTGAAAAGTCATTATATGAATGGCAGCATTAAGCGAAGTGATGTGGAACATTTAATGGTAGGCCGTGGCCCATTACAGAGTTTTTAGCTGCTTTAGCTCAACTCTAGGTGGACTCTGCGCCTGATAAGCAAGAGATAATATGCCATGGTATAGGAAAATAAACTGCCATTCAGACTGTTTGCATCTCAGACTTGCTGTGGCTTCAATCCTCGCTGTAGTAGGTAAGACTTTAACTATGACAATACCTATATTGTGACTACTCCGACTATAAAGGCATAACACTTACCGCTCGGCTACTCTCGTCCCACTGTGCAAGCACTGTCTACCTCTCTCTCCTTAATTCTTTTTGAACACCACCACGCTGAATGGTCCATCATTGACACCTACATATATCTGGACTTAACTTTACGTTCTTTCGTTAGCAGAGTTGAGTTGTCAAAATTGGCTCCAAAATGTGTCATTTTTATATGATTTTGTATATAAACGTTGTATACAACCATAGGTGTTGTTGATTCCTAAAATTAAGAAAAATAGATAAACGACAAAACCGAAATTTATAAACGAAAGGAAGATGTATTCGTTGTTGGTTTCATTTGTTTTATGTAAAGCAATAGAATTTAAAAAAAAACATAAAAAGATGGCTGTAGAGCAAAACTAAAACTAACAGCTTTCTAATTTGCTTAACTTAAGGTAAATTTGTAAAAATTCATTTAAAAAAGAATTTTCTTTAGTGTAAAGCAAAGCGGTATTATACGCTTGGAATTGGAAGGATTTTTATTACCGCATTTGAATTACAGCTTACAGGTATATGGGGCGGATGTGTACAATTTCTCATTCATTTTCTTAGCGTTGCAGTTAATGTTTTGTTGTTTTTGCTTCTTTTGAAAATGCTTTTACACTTGACGTCCGGATTGCGAATTTAACGTTTAGCCATTAAATAATAATAAAAACAATGCTAATGTGTAAAGTGAAAATTAACAATAAAAAACAACAATTAAAGCATTTGCAATATTATGCGTTTCTTACGTAATAGCAGCGGCAGTAGCACACACAACAAGAACACTAGAAAGCAACCCATTAATGAATAGATGAGAAATGTTTTAATAGAAATCCTATTGTTATCTCGTTAAACCGAAACTGAAAACACACCAAATACCGAAGCCAGCATCTTTTGACGCCAAACAATGATTCTTCCCAAGCATTTTTTTTTTATTTTTTTATTTTTTTTTTTTTTTTGTAATCGTTCGCTAAAGTGGTTAGGGTATGCAGGTATATATGAGTATTTTGTCAAAATGCATTTCCTATTTGATGTTGTTGTTGTTATACCTGTCATTGTTATCTTGCACGGGAGTGGATATGTGGGCACGTTATGAAGCAATTTCTTAATTACTAATGTGGGAATAAACACTTGTACACACACAAATGCCTTTGGCCGTGAACAAGCAAATAAGCAAATGCCTTAGACGGAACGATTATTACAATTGTTAAGATGTTGCTCCCTCCATTTGGCCATGTACGTGCATGTGTGTAAGTGTGTCTATGCATATATGTGTGTATATGAATGTACGTGTAATAATTGCAATTAACTGCCAAATTAATGAGATGCTAGATGCTAGAAACCGAGCGTTGATTGTATGTGTGCTTGGCCGCCTTTATAGCTTACATGACTTTTTAATTACGGACGCATCTAAACTTAGTGACTATGCTACCATTGATGGTAAACAATAGCACTACATCGCACAGTCAGAACGAACTCAAACATAACTGCAGTACTTATTAAATGTAACAACACTTAACTGTTTCGTTTGGCTTCTTGAGTACGCGAGTACACTTGGGCGTATGGTGTACAAGTGAAAAACAAAAAAAAAGCAAAAAAAAAAAGAAAGCTACACATGCACACATACGCACACCCATGCATATGCAATATGTACCTACACGCATTCAACAGCTTTACAATTAACGGTAGCATCTGCTGCAGCATTTTAGCCAACACTCTCTTAATGAAGTCTAATGACAAATAGGACGCCGAGCATGAGTGGGTGAATAGCCAACCGGGGTTTTAGCTGTGAATCTGTTGCATAGGACGGGAGGGGAAGGACGCTATGTTATAAATATAAGAATAAATTTGTTCAGCTTCGTATGCTCCGTTGTGTTGTTGTAGTTTTTGTTGTTGTTGTTGTAAATCATTAAGCATATACATGTGTTCCTTATTATTTTATATTTTTATTTTTTATATTTTGAGTTTTAATTACAAATTATGATGGTTATTAAAATAATTAAGATGATGATGATATATATATATATATGATATATATATGATATGTACATATATATATATATATGTATGTACACGTATGTGCCTCTTTCTGGATGCGAATTTTTTTTTCTTTCGTTTTTATTACAACTAACGAGCTTTAGAGTCATTAAAACGAGCGATTGCGTTACCGTTATTCTTATTATCGGACTCTATAGCAGCAATTTAATGATTAAGAAATAATTAAGCGAAATGCAAAAATAAACTTCATTAAATCGTAATTGTCTGCTTGAAAGAATTCTATGGGATGCTCAATGGTATTCTCCAATATAAGAAAAACTCACATACACACACAGATTACTTCAAACAGTACTCTATTTTGATTTACTGCACTAATAAAGGCATAGTTTTGATATATGAATTTGATCAGATCGTTTGCAATACTCGGCAATAAGTAAGGGAGAAGCACTACGTATTGCGAAGACGAAAAC
The DNA here is from genome assembly GCA_000688715.1 of Glossina pallidipes. Lineage (NCBI taxonomy): Eukaryota > Metazoa > Arthropoda > Insecta > Diptera > Glossinidae > Glossina > Glossina pallidipes. The sequence continues at coordinate 483,885 of KK499810.1, forward strand.
CTCAAGTTCGTGCTGATCTCACACTTAGTCCATGTAGTCTTACATATTTTGCAATCTACTTTGATAGGTAAGTAACTGAGTACCCCACGCCCGGATTTGTCGGTTTCATTAAACCATTAGCATCGACAACTAAGTTCGAACCGAAATGTAGAGGGAAAAAGAAATGTAATATCGTTCATCAGTAAAGTTCTATCGACAGCAACCCGTACAGGAAGACGCCCAAAGGCACGCTGCCAGGTGGCAGATAGGAAATAAATTAAACTAAACGACCGAAACATGTGATTGTTTGACGACCGGTTAACATAGCATCTCGCCGATAGTTTGAGGAGGAAAGGACGTTCCATTTGCCCCTGTCAGTCTCATTGCACAGCTTCCGACAGTGTTGACCGGTGTGCTGGTAACCGAAGTAAAAATCGAATTAAATTAGTTTTCCGCTTAGATTTGTGATTTAGTTATTAATTAGTTTAACTTTAACGAAACTCCTGTTATATAATAAACTGAATTCTCTACAACGTGTATTAAAACTGGATGTTGACTCTTGTCATATTACAGCTATAAAGCAGGCGTATCTTAGATAAACCGGATAGGACCAGGGAACATGAGGCATATCTAGGCCTCAATGATATAGAAAATTTTTCGAAAAGAAAAATTCTAATCTTCACCGCACGCAAACACGACTTTCCACCGATGTAGCCATGCTCCGCTCAACTGTCGAATTGTTGCCTGCTAGTAGGTGAAGCACACAACTTTGTAAGAGATAGCAGAAGTGGGTGAAGTTTTCACAAATATTCACAAAATTCAATTAATTATCTTGTTATATATCTATGTTGCCTTGAGAATTTCTCATTACACACATCGTTTATGATTAACTTCGTTTTTATTTGTTTGCCTTTCTATGGAAAGAAGCACTGACTTTTCGTTAACAACAATGTGGTTTGCGTTAATTTTTCATTAAAAGAATTGATCTTCCGGCTTCCACAAGTTATATGCTAAACTAAATGCTGCTCCTTACTTATGACCATTATTGACATGTGTTAGCCATTTTGTTGCATAAACTTGCTTTCTTTTTGTGTGTTATTCATAATATTTTCTCCTTTTTCACCATTGGATTTTAAAATTTATTTATAGAAAGTTAGCTACAAAGTTGAAAGGAAGTTATTTACAGAAAGCATTGGTTTACCATTTTACTATCTTCCACTTTACTGAATGCACGAGCACGCTTGTTCGACTTCTTCCCTTGAAGAGCTTTCGCCTTTGCTTACAAGCTTGTCAAAATAAGCTACGAATATTATATTCTGTTTTGATGTATGCTTTAGCGTTTTCTTACACGGGATTATCACTTTTTGTATGTCGGGTGCATAGTACGCCTTCGTTTTATGGTACGCATATTCTATGGGTAATGCTGTAGTACGCTTACAAAAATAGAAAAGGCGGTCACGCCTACTTAATTGTATAGTGGTGGTCAGGTGAAGCATTGAAAAAGCTTTGCATGCTGGCATTGCGGGAAGTCTTCTTTTCAACAGACTAACGCAATTCGGATAGAGACTATTATTATTATTGTACTAAGGTGACCCGTAGAATTCCAATTCAGATAAGGTCAAGAAAAAACAGAGAGCTGGATAGGATAATTCATCAAATGAATACATTTTACTGTACAGTACTTTTCGTTTTTCCCTCTCACGCATATACAAATAGTTCTGATATTTTCCTAACATGTGTGACAAGTGGGCTTCATATTAATGTCCACCCGAAACATATTGGTATTCAAGATTTGATCCGGAAAGTTGGAGCGAGGCCGAGTTTGAAAATCGTGCTTGCCGATGGCTTTCAGTTTTGCATGCACGTAACTGCGAGCTTCTTAATATCATTGGTTCATTTTGTTGGCCACTCTCTCCTCCCTAACCGGACTGCAAGCGATTGTGCGTCCCTGTCTATGTTCTTAATCCATTTGGATGTGACTGTTGTTCGGCAGATCCATTTGCTTGTATGTTTCGTCGTTGTTGAGTAACTTTGTTTCGTGAACCGATGTTTAGTCTTCGTCTTCACGGCATCTTTGTATAATAATAGTTCCAATAATGACACCAAACATTGATTTTTATACTTAAAATTCAAAATGCACATTAAATATTTATTATATGAAACGAAGAATAGCGAGTCAGCTAACGAATAAAAGTGGAAATAGTTGTATTTCAATAATATTGAATTATTTATAAAGATGAAATCAATGTCATATGTAACTTTGGTTACAATCGGCGCAATCACACAGCAGTTAGCCCACAGCGACATCTATCGATTTCTCGAACCAAAACGAATAAGAAGTGCACAAATAAACTCCGCACATTTTGGGATACAAAACTCAAAAGTCTTATCTATGGTTTTTTATCTCCTATTGGGCAGCTTGCGGATGATCCCGCGGTGAGAAGTTCGTGCTTTCGGGACGGCATAGTCTTTGCTCCAATTTCGAACACCGTCAACTTTAAGGATCTGCTAGATATGACTGCATCGATCTGAACCACCAGACGACAGCTTGTAAACAACTGATACTTATACCGTACAAGTTCCAAAATCTAAGCTGTGTATACCCAAACTTTCGGGAAAAATGAGTGCGTCTTACACGCTTTATGAGGGGTAACTAATTTCAATTTATTTGTACACCTAATACATAAGTTACACTTCATTGGTTTCGTTGTTCTAGAATGACACGTGTACAAAGCCCATTCATTTTTATGTACATAGCTTTGAGAATACTTGGAAAAAAGGATACTTGAAAAAGCACAACTTCACTTTTTATTCATATATAATTAATATTTAAATTTCTAAAAGAACAAAATTTTTAAATTTATATTTCCTCACACCTCACACCTCACCTCATAAAATGATTGCCATTCTGCGTCGCACACACCCCATAACTTATGAATTTGTGCAGTTCTTTATAGTTCGCCTCATAATTAACAGGTCAGAATAATTTACGGGACCACTTCGTCCATTCGTATGTTTCGTAGGTTTGCATCATGATCCCCTCTTACAGAAAGATGGAAAACGGACCCCTGCACTAAATTTAAAGGCACAAAACAACACTCCAGTCACTTGTTTCCTAGTCATTTATACAAAAATGTAGAGCTGGCCGATAAGTGTACTTATGTCATGTTTCATTTTCCCCACATTTAGTCCTTTTCCATAGTAAGCTTGACAAGAAACATATGGGTCCATCGGGACTAGCACATAAGTTTTCTTATTTTCCATAGTAAGTTTAATAAGAATCGCTCGAGGAGTGCTAGGACAACTCTTCCCCTTGGGAAACAACTGACGGAATTTCTTGCTTGCCGATTTTAAGCGAAACTGTACGCACTGACGCCGAAAAGCTAGCTTAACTAAGCTGCTTAACTAACAATGTCAATGTGTGTATTTATTTCATTCATTCATGAAAATAAGCTAAAAGTTGAAATGCTTTTGATCTCAGGCATGTTCTTATGGATTCCTTATTGCCATATATTCCATTGCACGACAGTTAACGAGCAGGGAAAACGCTGTTCTTATTTTCCCTTATTTGCCCCTGGTTATGAGTTGACGTTCTCCCTGGTGTAGAACCTATTCCTGCCTCATGTTCAGACGGTCAGTGTTGCGTGAAAAAAAATTGCTGTCGTCGAAACTACAACTAATTGAGTTTAATTATCCGCTACATTTGTGAAGTGTGTTTGAATGTTTCTTGATTGATTAATTTTACAAACTACCCTTTTAGATTCTGATCCATCAGATAGTTCCGTTACCAACATTTTTGTTTTTATTCGTTTCGTGCCTTCAGTTCACTTCTATTCTTTACACGTTTTCAATTTAGTTAAAATAAATAAAAACGCTACAGTGGAACAAGGCTCACAGATTTATTTATTTCATATAGTTATTCATAACAAGGTGTTATACGGAAAAGTAGTCGAAAGAGTGTCCGATGCGAATCATATTCAAAACATGTCGGTCCATCAAATTTCATGAAAATATTGAAAAAATTACGAGCTGCAAATTGAGTGCAAGGCGAGCCGATGGACCGATGGACCGACTGCCGGACAAGCTCTGAAACGATTAGTATTATAAAAGTTAGATCTGTCTTAAGTCCTTCTGGATGTTGCACACACCCGCACAAATGTAATGTACCCTCGTACTATGTATAATGACGAAATATGTTTTGAATGTTGAAAAATAAATTTTGTTTTTTTTGTTTCATACATTTTTCAAGCTTCCATTCGTTTTTACATTTTTGATTTGTTTGATGAATTGTTAAATTTTAGTATGGTTTGAGCTTTTCTTTCTTTCAAGTGTGTGTTCAATTATTTATTTTATATTTGTTAATATTCTTTCTTTCTAAAATGTTCAAATTATTAGAATTTTAGATATTTTTACGGTTTGCTTTTTTACATAGCATTTTATTGTTTATTTGAATTTCATATTTATTTTTTCACTTATTTTGCATTTTATTTTTGATTGAAATTAAAAAAAAAAAAAATCATGCTTTAAAAGTCTCCACTTCTAATTTTTTTGTTCACTCTTTTAACTTAATTTCAAAAAACTGCTTCACTTATTTTCTGTAGGTTGTTTACATGCAACTCGATAGACCATCAAGTATTTATTTATTTTAAAATTAGGAAGAAACCATGAGCTGATGAATCGTCAACACGGGTTTTTTTCCTTTTGCCTGCTTAGACCGTGGAGAAATTCTCAACTTAGTGAATCGAGTGAGCCAGTTATTTTTATAAAGAAACATTTTCAATAGCAAGCAAAATGTAGCCCGAGTTCGCTTTTTCATTCTAGACGCTTCATTTAATACCCGTCCTTTTTTAGCCCTTGTAGGGTTCTTATAAAAGGTTCGTTTTGAAACATCGTGAGTCTGAATAAGCCACGGATGTGAAACGGATGTGTACGAATAATTGAGCCCAAGTCTCTATGTACTGTTTATTAATATATTTGATTTGGAGCAATCTATTTTGATGGATGATTAGTGACCGGTAGCGGTTCACGTAACTTTCGTGATGTACTTGATATTTAAAATGTGTAGATAGATTCAGAGATGTGTTTTTGTAAGCAGCTGTGTGGCAATTTCTAGGCAGTTTCTCTGCTTAGTTTTTATTTGAAGAGTTAACGGGACGTACTTTTGTGTATGCAGCACTTTCCGGGAAGAGTTTTCAGAAAACTCGCTTCAAGCTTTCTGTTTGAAAATGGTCTAAGATGCAGGGAGTTATTGGAGATTTCAAAAGGGCTTTCAGTGACTACTTTGTATCATAACCTTGAGCTTAAGAACTGTGTTCATGCGTCTAGAAAATACTAGAATATAGCCCACAAGCTGACTTCTTATAATACAGTGCTTTAGTGCTTTTCATGATTTCGTTTCTGAAAAAAGTCACTATTAGCTTCTTACCAGTTTCTGCTGATCTGATCTTGATTAATATCAAGATTGCGGTGATCCTAGAAATTATTAATAGGCTGTACTTTTCAAAATCGGTTCCCTCTTGTGTTGCCTTCTCGAATAGCTTTAACGGGCAATATCAGAATGGAATAGTCACTGGATGTTCCCCATGAAACTGCAGTTCTAAAATGGAAGATTAATAAATATTTCTTTTCTTTTTTTTTTTTTTAAGGAGAATCATCAGTTCCTGAGCATTCATTCAAATAGGAAAGTTTTTCCTTTGAAATATTGAGTAGTACATCGAGTGCATTGATTTAGTAGATCGTGAAAATTGAAATTCAGACTTCTTTTTCTTCTTTTTACAACTCTTTCGCCCATATTGTTAAAGGGGCAGTCTCCTCTTTAAGAATTAGGTGGCTACGGTGACACTTTTTATCGCATTACTGAATATATTGGGTTTCCTTGGATTCGCTCAACCGCCGATCAACCCAATCATTGATGATATTTGTCCAGAAAAACTTATTTGCAAAAATCGAATTAATGATCAAATAGTAGTAAAATTTATAGAATGAGCTGGGGTTTGTCGCGGGCAGTTAACGCTTTTAATACGACTTTCACCTACGATTTTGTAGTTGAGCAACTCGTTTCTACGGTTTATGTATTGAAGTCTCTCTTCTATACGACGAGAATGTGCGTACAATACCCAAACGAATCTATTAACGTCTCATTCATTTCCTCTACAAACACACACTATTTAAACGCTCACAAAGTCGAACGTACGGTTCATTCGTTGCACAGTTCTTTTTGGGCTCCTAACGATTTCGTTTCGTAACTCAACGTGAAGAACTTGTTGTGCGTTTAACGATTTTCGTCGACAGTCAGTCGGTCACTGACATATACAAGACCCATGGCTGGTAGTGCGGAATGGAAAAAATGAATAATGTGCAGGAGTTACCTTAAACGGTAAATGCCTGTGCACAGTGGTTGCATATCATTAGTCCTTTGCACTCCTAAGTTTTGGTTTATTTCCTCCAGTCATTTTTTAATTATGAATTTACAATACTTTAATGTCGACTTTGGGTCGAAGTTGTTATAAGAAATACAACGTCGACAGTGTGGAAAGAGGGTCTCGCTAAGAGCGCACTTATTATTTAATGCAAGTCGTAATTTGATTTATAAATTTTTTAAATTTTGTAATTTTATTATACGTAAACAAGAACTTGGCGCAAATACTTTAAACACAATTAACTTGCGGTCAAAATATGTTGCATGTCTGTTTTGAATGAGTATCAGATATATTGTACATAACAACGAGATGAAACTTTTCTAGTAAATTAGATTTCATGTTAAACTCAAAGTTAATATGTAATAGCAAGAGTTGAAAAAAGGAAAAGGCAAAAACAGCGCACACTGGCTGAAACAGTAGCAACATCAAAGTGCAATTATTTGGCCATAGATGTATTTAAAAGCTTGAGCGTGGGGAGTGGGGACTTGGGCTGCGTTGGCTGGGTGGTCAGTAATTGAATTACGATCTCTGAGGAAGCAACAGATTCGGGCTAAACACAACATAAGGTTCAAAATGCAAGTTGCAGGCAAGTGTAAGGGTTGCCTGCATAGGGGTACCAAGAAAACAAAAAAACAATCCCGAACATATCCTTTACCCGTAGCAACCTGCAACAAGACGTATTGTACTTGTGGCTGAGAATTTAATAACACTATTATATTATTGTTGTTGTTGTTTTTGTTATATTATGATTCGCTTGCTCTTGCAGGTAAATTATGCAAACACATCAATAAACCAACTAACAATAATTCTTTTTTTTTTTGCTCTTTATTCCCTTTAATTTCATATTGTGGCCAACGTATAGCTAGCTCTGAAACCCGAAAAGGAAAACAAGAAATATTCACTTGCAAAGCAAGCATAATTCTGTGAGTGTGCTAACGTGTGTGTCCTTGTGTGTATGTGGTTTGTTTGGCTTATTTAACCCTCAGGCGTTAACTTGTAACATAAAGTTGCAAATTGAATTATTTAAGCATTAATTTTTATTTATTCTAAGGGTGCATAACTTTCGGCTTTCAACCAAACGAAATAAGTACCAGAACAACAACTACTTTAGACGAAGAAGAGGGTGGGTGCGATGATAACTGTGAGCGAATTTATTCTCTATATTTGGCATTTTTATCTCTGTGAGAATATGCTTCATGTCCAATTAAATTTCAAGCATCGCTGATTTTTAAAAACGAATTTTTTCAAAATGTTCCGCATGTATGTGTGTGAGTGTGTGTGTGTGTGTGTGCTCGCTTTGGAAAATATTTACTTTAAAGATTTTACTTTAGGAGTTCGTTCGTTGTTTTTTGCTTTGCGTAGTTAACCTAAGCATTGGAACAGTGTACTGCTCTTCATCTCTATTTACCAATTATCACTTGCAGGCATTGCTTTCTTTTCATTGATTGTATGTATCCCTAAGAGCATTTCAGGACACGTGACCTTGCCCCCGTTGCCTAAAGCCTGTGTCAACTCTTTAGACGTTTATTGATAAACTTTATGAGAAACTAAATTCAAATCGAATTGATTTCTCTAAGATTGACGTTAATGCGATGAATATACGTAAGCTGCCGTCATCACGCATGTGTTTGCGCAAACCTCCTTCAGCACCTTTACACAACATGTCAGATTTAATGCAATTTTTGTTTTTCTTCTTTTTCTTGCATTTATTTGCTTTTATTTATTTGTGACAAGTGCTTGGGAAACATATATAAAATTTATTTATTTATTTATTTATTTTTTTTTTTGATTTGAAATTTTCTTTCGTTTATATAAAAATATAATTGAATTAAATTAAGAGTTCTTTAAGAATTAATGGGGAGGACATGAGCAGCATGTAAATTGAACTAATCCGGGAAAAGAATTTCAATTTGTTCCAAATGTGCCTTTTGTCAGCCTAAATGAAATGCATTATCAGTAATGGCTGAACAATGCGAACGATGCGTCGCTCATTGTAGGGAGGAAATATATTTTAGGTCCTTTTTATATATACTCATCTACTCTAATAATATATTGATTGATAATTGGATTTTTGTGTTTAATGAGTTTTATACATACACACATACATAAAAAGGTGAGCATTGAAAAGCTTTTGTTAATCATCTTATTAGTTGAAGGCATTCGAAAAGCGTGCATATGTGTGTGTGTGTGTGTGCGTATGGCTGCATGTGTCTTCTTGGACACGTTTTTGCCTAATGGAGTTGCTCAAGTAGCGTAAATTCAAATTAAATTAAATTAAAAAAAAAAAAAAAAAAAAAAATAGAAAGAAAGAAAAAAAAAAGTGTAGAAGAAATTGTAAATTGTAACAAATTTCATTTAAGACCATTAGCTTCTCAGTATTAGTACTGAAACTAACGAACCGATTCGACCAGGCAGCAGCTAGTCGGAGTGAGGTTGTCATTCAGTAACCGTACGACGACATATAGATGAAAACGTGCATACATTAGCTTAAGGTACTTCATAATAACCATAACACATCCACACATAAGAGATTGGGTGAATGCAAGTGTGTATTTTTATGTGTATGTGTCTACGACGGTGTGTACGATTGTGTGTGTGGATATGTGCACCTCGCTCAAGTATGTTGGAAGTGAGTCCTAAAGCATTCCACACTAAAAGGGTTTAGTGTTCTCTATACATGTATCTATATACATGCACATATATACGTTTTATGTTCACACATGTACACAGCGACACACACACACATGCGCAACTGCTTCAAATCAATTGAAATGTTGATATGTCGACCACTTGTAACAAACTTAAGAACTTTTGTAGCATAACGTAAGTGTTGCAAGTATGTTAGTTAAGAGCATTATGCATGTATGTGTACGCATATGCATATGCATACAGTGAAGAGCAGTCTTCAAGGCTTTAAGAATTTTTTCTCTTTTTTCTTCCTTTTTTGCGAATTATTTAATTTGTATTTTTTTGCGCAACTTAAAAATTTCAACACCTGATTTCTTCCTCTTCTTCTTCTTCTTCTTCTTCTTCATTTTCTTTTTAATCTTTTCCCTATCTTTTCTGTTCGCTCGTTTTTTGCGGTGCTTCCGCGCTGCATCGGGCGCTTTAAAAAAATATAATTAAAATAGAGTAACGTCGTAAGCGTTACGGGTGTGAGGAGGCGGCCATGCTCTAAATCCTTATTACGCTACGTTCTATTTATACACGCTTGTAAGCGTTTCGCCAGTTGATCGTCAAGTTGTTGCATTCGCGTTCTATAACGTTTTGTCCGCTATATTATTACGACGCGTTAAAATATAAAAATCGTCAAGTGTGCTTGAAAATGCAACTGCTTCACTGATTTGTAGGATAATGCCGCTGCTTATGATGACGATGATGATGACGATGATGATGATGACGACGACGACGTTTCATGATTTGATGACGAGAGAAGAGGACGTTGTTGCAACCAATGCTTGTACGGTACTTCAAAACCGACTCTATGCCCTTAAATATGAAGTTGGCTACAATTTTTGTTTTCATACGCAACAACAACGAAACCTTGTTTTTATTTGAATTTTCATTTTCAACCCTACCCCCACGCCACGTCATCAATGCGATAGCGAATGATATAAAAACACTTTAAAACAAAATTCTTCAAAAAATGTGTTGATTTTTTTATTTTTATATAATATTTTTTTTTTTTTTTTTTTTTTTTTTTTTTTTTTTTTTTTTTTTTTTTTTTTGAAACTCAAGTATTTGCCGAGCTAAACGAACACAATTAATAACAGCAAAAAATATTATCAAGTTCTAGTCGAAATTTAGATACCCTCCCTTCGCTGGCTAATTTTGAAAAAGTATAGAAATATATCCCTGTCTCTAATACTATCTTGTGAAATATTCCCTTATACCAAACTTCAAGTCCTTGTTGCTACTTCTTTGCCGTATGCTAGCGCAACAATACGGTTAGTGTTACTCTGAAAGGAAAACAGTAAAGATTTTTCTTCTTCTTTTTTTAAACTTATAATGTTACACACATTTCCAACGTATCTAAGGCCGTCGTCTCTTGCTCTTGCAGTAATTTGATATTTTGCAAATATCGAGAGTTGGGTTTGTTTTAGAGAGAAATTTAAAGCGAAAAATTTATTAAAATTGTTTGCTTTAGTAAACTAAACATTTTTATTATTACTATTATCTTTCCTTTTAAATAAACAAAGTCGAAAATTGTATTCTTTACATAATTTTCAATTTGTCGCCTGTTTGGCTGAATTTTTTACTTGTGCTTTTTAAATGTACAAATATCTTAAATAAATCCAAAAGATTAACGAAAGCGCTTCGCGTCATCCATACAAAATGCTTTCTCAGTGCTATTATGATTGAGAAGGCTGCTAAACGGCCTGTGGAGCCATGCAAGTCATACATGGCCCAGCTCATGTTAGGCATTTTTATCATAGCAGCTATAGCAGCTTCGCTGTTGTTGCTTTGAGTTGAAATTGTTTGTCTCAAATGATCTTATTTTGCATTTTGCATTTTGGCGCACTGTGATCCATTGGTTCTACAGAAACAAGTGTACAGTCACTGTCATTACAGCAATTGATAAGTTGAGGAAATATTACATCATAGAGATAACGTGACGCCAGATTCACATTAATCGATGCTTTCTAGAAATATTGAAAAAGTATTCATTCATCGAATTCTTACATCTCTTAGCTTCGTTTTACCAACCGGAAAGGCTATCTGTTGATTTTCTGGAACATTAAGTTCAATGACCCAAAAAATTAAAATTGTTCCATTTGCTTATTATTATAAGAGAGTTTGCACATAAATGTATATATGAAAATTGAATTTATTTTTTCTATTCTGGCATTTGCAACCACCTTAAGTTGTATAAATTTTCTTGCAAAATTTTCTTTCACAAATGTTCGTAAAACATTTTTATTCGTGCCAAAGCGGGGCTGTAATGAAATAAGCATACATACATACATACATAATTCTCTTTTTACGCGATTTTTTTTACCCAAATTTGATTTAACACGAGTTCAAAAGAAAAAAATTCTTTTTTTACACGAATTATTTTGTTTTAACACGATTTTTAATGGTTATGAATTTCAGATATAACAAGAACTTTTTAATATTGTTTGCACCTAATTCTCTTTATACACGAATTTTTTGTATATAGGCATTCATGTACACAGAGTACCAAACCAAGATATTCGTTTACCTTCTCAACAAACGCTGACAATTGGTCTTGCTTTGCAAACAGACTGTCAAGTGATGCCTTACTACCGAGATGTATTTGCCCCTTGGACACAGAAGAGCAAAGTTTAGAATGACTGAATCTGAAAAGGCCTATTCCAACCTATAGCCAAGCCGAAAGGGTCCGATATGTAATTCGGCTACAGTCGATCGTAGATGTTAGGTACGAAGTTATTAGTGGTTCGAAAGAATGTTGGACAGAAGGAAATTTTTAAACTTTAAAACAACAAATCTTGAAATGTCTGCTTCAAGGCCTACCTTCATTGCTTCAAATATGACGATCTAAAATGTAGTGTGACAGAAGTGGCGCCTTTTTTCAATTCGTCCAGTTCAAGCAACAGAAAAAGGAACCGTATTTGAAGTTTGGGGAATTGCTCATCCAAAAAAATCTCGTGTGGCAAATGTGAGGGACGAAAAAAGGATGGCAAGCATTGCACATTCGCCACGCCTCACCGACCTCAGAGAGAAACGACTCCATAAACCTCACCGATGGTCATTAGTAATAAATTGCTTTATTCTACTGGCAGGAACGACATAGTTTTAGTTGGAAATGGTTTGGAGTGTTACTGTGTGTATTGCGAAAAAACTAAAAACTTCAACTTTTGTCTTAGGTCGCTTAGGTGAACTCAACTTAATCGGCAGCATATGTCAAAGTTAATTTTCGTTCGCCCAATTGTTACTATGGTGTTACCACATTTTGATAAAATGGTATTTGCTTTATGTAGTACGATATACGAGACACATTAGTGGGGCAAGTGAGACTTCGCCTTCTGTTGCAATCACTTTTCGCGCATTTACGAAAACATACATATGCATTTGTAAACACAAAGAGTGGTGGATATTAAAAACTTTGATCTAAGCCGTATGTAACTTGTTTTGTTTATTTTTTAGCTGAATATTATTTATTTTTGCCGGTTTATTTTTTTGGCTTGATATCAAAAGTTTAAGTCGGCCCCTACCACTCGGAAGTTGACTTTTATCCGAAAGTGACAAATCGCATTTTCCTTTCGAATGTTTACTTAAATTTTTGTACGTTTTTTCGGTGAAAGTGAAAAGTTTTCTACAAAATTTTTTTTTCTTTCGTGTGCCTCAACACGATTGAACTTTTTTATAACTTCCTTCAATTTAAACCCCCAAAGTGTTTACTTACATGCACATACATGTGCTTGCGTACACCTATTTAAAGAGGAACTCACACATGGGTGTGTGTATGTGTATGTGTGTTATATATGAAGAGAACACAATCATTCCAAACAGAGCAGAAAAAGAGCTTTACAAAATTGTATAAAGTGCTTGTTTGTAATCTGACTTATTTTCCTAACGCGTAAACGGCTTCCTAAGTCATCATTCCGGCTATAAAAAAGGAAAAGATTGCTTCGGCTTTTTGTTGCCATTGCCGTTTGTTACCTTATGGCACGTGAAGTAAATTTATGTTGATTGCAATATATGACTAAGATGATGTACATTGTGCGTGAAGGAAAATATCTCTTGGAATCCTTAGGCTATAAACTCTACTCTAAACATATCGCCGACATGTGTCACAATTTATAAAAATAGTATTGTGTCGGTTATACGCAAATTTTCATAGTAAATGTCGAAAAGGACTTTTTGGTAAACGAATTTTATGATGCTGTAATCAATTCGAAAACTCTGCATGGAGTATACAGAGATAGAGGAGTCGTGATGCGATAGGATCTTAAATGGAACGGTAAGTTGTTGTTAGACATTTTTCATTTACTTGCTCGTTAAAGAGTTATTTTTAAACGGAATATTTCGCGAACACTGTGATGAACATATGAAATTTCTAAGGTTTGCTTCTTCATGTGTGGAAATTATCGAAATTTCTATATATATATATATGTATATGTGCACATGTCTACGAATGTGCGCACTTGAAGTAGTCTTGCGAGGCAATGTCTTGCGATCATCCCTTTTAAGTATGTGCCTTGTGTGCGTTATGTATTATTTGATATGTGTAAATGTGGTTGCTTTGACATATCAATGCCATAAACATAATAATGGACGGACATTAGCTGAAGCGAAAAAGGATGCCTAGTCATCTACATACATGCATGAAGTAAAAATACATTTACAGGCATACACATACACTTACATTTGGTTACAAAGCTCATAACCATAACCATAACCAACTGCCTGGAATGTATATTTGACATTTGTTATTGTTGTCGTTCCCCCATGATGATGGTAATGATGATGATCATCATCGTCGCGATGCCTGTTTTCAGCAGCTGCTTTTAAAAGCATTTTTTTGCTGATTTTATTGCCCTGTCTTCCGGTCTCTGCGTTGGAGTTTGATTTCTCTCATTTAACTTAGTTGTTATTCGTGCTGCTGCTGTTGTTGCTGTTATTGTTGTTTTCGTCTTTCCTTTTTTTTTTTTTTTTGCTTCAGAACATTAAATTACGTTTTTCTCTAAATTTCAATTCCTCTGGGAAAGCATTATTGCATAAAAAAAACTTGATAATTTTTGTTTGTGTTTTTCGGCAATCGCTACAAAGTTTTGCTCTAAAATTTGACAACAAATTAATGATAGAGCAAAAACAACACAATATTAACAGCAAAAGTAACATACATGTGTACATTTACATAGACAAACGATACGTTACTACCTTTGAAGGACGTAAAATGAAGGGCGCTGGCTTTAGGTGGGGGAGAGGGCGAGGTGGTGTTAACAACGTCAATTGCTTATAAATTAAATTAATGACCTGTTTTTGTTGTCTTTATCACACTATTCTTTCCAAGTCAGTAGGATTTTTATTATTCACATTCCTGTCTTTGGCTGGTTGCTATTACCCTTTGGGTAATTGTCGATGAGGGTGGAATTCGAAACTGAAATAATTGCATTTAAATTATTGTTGTTGTTTTCGTTAATATTGTTATTGTTATTGTTGGAGATTGTAAATCAAATCAAATTATTTTCATATTCCACAAACTTGCTTTCCACTATACAGCACCGGGAAGGCATACCAATTTTAACATTTCGTTTAAGGTGCAGACAACAATAAAGAGTGTGTATAGTATATTTTATAAACGCACGATGATCCAAAGAAAGGAATAAGGACAGACTGTCAGCGCAGTTCATTGCAAAATCCTTAAATCGGCAGATTGCTATCGGAATATCTATTCAACAATTTGATCGCAATTTCAAAAAAGTGTATGAAAACAAGACGGACAGATGGACAGACAAGTTGAAACCGATTCCGAAAGTGATTTCAAGTCGCTCTTTATAAAAACGATGCGTCTACCTCAAGTCGTTATGGATTTTGCATACTCCCGCACACGCACACGTTTTGTAAGGTATACAAACGTATATCATATTTAAAGCGCTGTGAAAGACGCAAAGTCAGATAAGGAGCTTAATTTCAAACTTTCCTATTTACTATTGCCACAAATAGCAACAAGCATTGGATGTTCAATAAACTTATACCCCCTTCGCTAACGTGAATATTAGAATCATTTAAGCTGCTTGGGTTTGTCTCCTAAGAAGCTTATTATAACTGCAATTAATTTAAGTTAAAAGTAATAGTAGAAGTAGTAATAGTTAAAGTAGTAGTAGTAGTAGTAATAAAAAAGGAAACGTAGCCAGATGAGCGGCACGAAGCATACAAATTGTGACTTTTTACTGCTCTGGTCAGCCTTTAGCTTTAAATGGTAACAATACCAGCAATAGCAAGAGATTGTGCTTGAAAATGTTCTTTTGTTAGTCAAAAGTGATCAATAAAGAGAAAAACATGTCTTTAACACTGAACCTATTGACACTTTATGTATATTAGTTTGTACCAGACCTTTGTTACAGAAAGGCATGCATTTGACGATGAAAGTACAAAATGTATTATTTTACATAGAAACATTTTTTTCAGTTCACAATTTAAAAACATGTAAAAACTCAAATTTAACGTCAAAGTGTTCTCTGCTCCTCTGGTTCCATTCCACGATCGCTAATAAGCTAAGAAATTGCAAGCTTTTGCTTTTTCTTTCATTATAACGTTCTTCTTTTAAAAAGACAAGCCAGGAAGTACCCGGTTTGATGCATATATGGCGGCTACTGTTCATGCAAATATCCACTTCTCAAGCTGGTTGAAGTCGGTTTGCTAAAATTTACCGAAAAAAGCATATACAAGAGTGATGTTAAGATTAGAAATACATTAAATAATTAAAGCCTTGAAGTAAAAATCGAAACTCTAGAACGTGTTATTCAAGCACACTTGCTTGAAAAAGAGGGGAATGTAGAACTCCACGATAAGTTAAGTTTAGCGTTAAACTACTTTCGCGTTGACTGCCAGCTACGAGATATCTCGTATTAAGCGTGTGTATCAAATCTGCCAGCTACGAGATATCTCGTAGTGCGTGCTGCAATTTTATTCTTCAAAATAAAACCTTGGCACCCAGGGCAAGACGCTCTAAATATGTCTGGCAGTCAATGAGTTAACAAAGTCATTGTATGGTTAGTTGTAAGAAATCGGTTTTTGTTCGTTGCTTTCAAAAATTTATACGCAAAAGCTATCGAATTATAATTTGTTGTGATTCCTTCTGCAAAGAAAGCGTTCTCAGCTAATCGAGGACATAAAGTAAGTTCACGAAAGGAATCGACCTCGAGTAGCCCACGAAAAATGTACCAAAGTCTGTATCAAATAGTGGTTTTGTATACATTGCGAGCGATGGCGTCTAAAATAACTTGAGAAAGTTATTTTTATTTAAGAATTCCAGAGAATTCTTTTATTTACTTATTTTTTATTTTTGGGAGAAAGGATCTTTGCTCCATTTCCCAATCAAATATATAAAAGCTAGAATTGGATAATGAAATATTCATTGCGCGACAAGTGTGAATTGTTTGTTGTTGTGTAGTTTGGCATGCTCATCAGCGAAGTCTAAGAACACGCTACATTCCGCATATCCAAAATGAAAGGCTTACATGCAAAGAATATATCATTTGAAATATGGGGACAGTACGCCTGAATGCTGAGCAAAAAAGCTTCCGGTAGTTTCCCTTGGCCAATCATCATAGCTTGAAATCGGTTCCATAATTTTGAAAAATTCAATAAATAATTTATTTGACGTTTTCGTATGACAAACAAAGTGAAAATCATTTGAAGCATATTAAGTAAGTCATTCAGTTTGTACCTTTATACTTCCACGTGCAAACGTATTGCAAAAACGCAAAAATTACTGCAAAAAAAGGAATTATTTAACAGTAAAACGTTATTCATAAGAATCGTTTTCTTTTTTCTTCATATTGAGCAACCGAGTTTAATAAAAAATTTGGAAAACTGCTTCCGAAGGTAATTCTGACTCCAGTAAAGTGCTAAAAATGTAATTCTTACGCATTCTTTGTGTTTGTGTTTGTGGTGACAGTTCGTGCAATCGCACGAAAAACTGGGTATATAGGAAGCAAAAAGTCAGTGAAATTAAAAAAGTCGAGAGAAAGGAAACTAAAAATGGTAATAAATTTTTTTTCAAGTCAAAATTCTTGCACCACAAACAATAAAATATTTCCAGTTGCGGAAAAACCAATAAGGGCGTAACTAAACTACGGCAAAATGTCAAATAACAATAAATTTCGTACTTTTTTACGCCACGAATAAAAGGAATTTGGACATTCTTGCTTTGCTTTTTTTTATATATATATATGTATATATACGTATATATATGTATGTATATGTATATATTTTATTCTTTGCCCAGGAAACATATTCTCATCTTAGCCGTACATCCATATGTAAGTAATGTCTCCTTTTACTGTGGATTATTGATATTAAAAGGGGAGGAGAGATACGGTTATATTTCTATTTGAAAGTTTTTTTCCTAATTTCAAGAAGAAGGAAAACAAGAAAATGAGAGCGAAGGATTTAAGGCGAAATCCGAACTTTAACAATTGTTATGTTAATTTGTGAGAATTTTGTGTTTTCGACTTTTCTTCTTCTGAGATCGTAGACGTTGGAATTATAGCGGAAACCAACCCTCATATGTGGGCATTATTTAAATTAATTATTCATGCATTGACACCAATGACAACGATTTGAATTAATTAGAGAAAATCATAGAGAAAATTCCCGCATGCAAAATGATCTGATGAAAAAGTTATGTACGGCTTTTGGCGAATCCCTTGCTACATACCTTTTAAATTTAATGTATTGGGAAAATAATACAATGTATATGTAAAAGCCTCATTCGTTGACCAGATAGAACTATTTTCGAAGAGGGGTTCTATGTAGTGCGGATATATTTCGTAAGTGATCTCAAACTGCCCGGGACATGCAGGCTTCCAATGCTTGCTTTCAAAGTTGATTTGTCCGCATAATCAAACTTAGCTTTCTCCTCTTAATTAATACGGGATTGGCGAGAGATTTTAACACTCACGTCCTCGAACAACCGAGAAAGGGTGCTTATATAAACGGACGAGTAGCAGTGGACGGATAAGCGTAGTAACACGGTACGTGTGAACAGACAACCGTATGGAAAAACTCAGCCACATTGCTCTACGATCGACTTTACATCCATTGGGCATTACATTGATTGGTTATAAGTGTGAGTTGGTGTGGTGTCGCTTGCCCACTTTTTCATATTAAAATTTTATTATTTCTTGCATTAGGTTGGCGAGAAATTTGTTGTATTACCAAGGCATCCGGCAGACTGCTTTCAAACTTCAATAAATTCAATGAGTACTGTTTCTGGAACTGTGTCAGAATTCAAGCATGTTTAGGTACTTGTTGTATGCGATCGGAATCGAAAATTCGTCTAAAGATCCCTATATTTTCATATTTATATATAGAACAGAGTTCGTCCACTTCTTCTTATCAGTACAATTGTGTGAACTGAACTCGGCAACTTTTTCCCTTCATATATTGGTCCCTACAACTATGTACTTGTATAGGTAGATTTTCAGAAAAGTATGATGAACATAACATACCTTCTAAGGGTAAATATAAAAGATACACAATGTGTGTTAAGATTATTGACCGAAGTGAATGAATGATCGATCGATTAAGAAAATTACGCATAATTAGACAGAAAAAACCTAAAAATTTACATGACGAAATGCTATTGACCCGCATACTGACCCCAGACAACAACGCTAACAATAACAATACAAGATACGATCCAGCGAAGGGAAATGAATATACGAAATAAGTAAAATCCTGCAATATTTGTCTACGTTTGTGCATATAAACGATAAATAACAATACGCTGTTACGACCAGACAACATCAGCAACAACAAAAATACCGACAAAAAAAGAACGAACAAACAAACAAAGAATAACAATTGCAAGTGACATTTGTTATTGTTTAAAACATATGAAATAGACGCGACAATAGACAAGAAATCATTAAACGATTTCAATGTACGCTGTTTCCTTTGCCGGCCTTACTTTACTTCATAATATTAGGGAGGGAGAGTGTTATTATATCAGCATATACGCAGTACATCAATACGAAAATATTTACTGTGTATCCATGTTTATTAATCGCGGCCGATGAATTCAAGTAACAAATTAAACAAATAGCTTTTCTCATTCCACACATTCTTTCGTTCACTCGTTCTTTCATTCGTTCATGCATTCATTCCGCAGTTAAACTGCATTAATACGAGGCAATCTGAAGTGATTAATTTGATTTTAAGAAAGCATTAAATGCAATTAAATCTAATTGACAGATTATTATTTCTCTGCGGTCTTAAAGACCATTTATGTGTGTATGTAAGTAAGTTCACATGTGTAAACGGGATTATATAATGCTCTGGTAAAGTTAAAGGCGAAGAGAATGTTAGAGATTGATATAAAAATTCAAAAAAGCTTACGAAGGGAGGGTGGCTTGTTTAGAGAGCATTAATAACAGATAATAGTCATGAGAAAAATAACAGATTTTTAGGTTTAAATATTTATTAAATCACACATACACACACAAACATAGCATAGCATGTAGCTCGTCTTAGTAATTTGTGCAGTTAAAATATGAAAAGAAACTGTTTTCATTTTTATTTATTTCAATAAACTGCAATAAAATTTATATTCACGCGTTAACGAAAAACGTGACATTTTAGTAAATCTTTGACTACATCTAACTCTGCAATAGTATATATGACAGTATCTACTATTGCATTATGAAATGTTTACAGTGGGACCTCTTTTAATCAGGCACTATCAAGAACCTTCGTTGTGAAAAAACCTTTCACGCCTTTCTGTATACAAAAATGCTTCCTGTAAATAAACATTGAAGTGCAACGGTAAAAAAAACAAGAACAAGAAGAAAATATTTTGCTATGTCTTTTAGGTCCGTCTGTATGACTTATACTTATATTCATAATTATAGCGATTTGATCAGATGCGCATTGCATTTTAATACAGTGAGTAATTTGTGCTGTGACCTAAAAAGATGTAGTCTACCCATGGTACTAGCCCTCCAGTTTCAGAATTTCAGGTGGTACTTGAGAGAGTTATGACCCGTGTAGAAGACAATTATGAGACGTGTGACGCTCCTTTGCAGTTCCAAAAGGTTCTGTTCTGCTACGCCGGAAGAGGTAATAAACATGTTAGCTTCTCTTTGTCCCTCACTCGGCAGCAATTGCGTAAATATGAAACCAGAATTTGTCCTAGATAATCCTAATATCGCCTGTAGAAGGCCTAAATGTCTGAAGTTTTATTTCTTTTTTATAGCTTACGCATCTAGCAAGAATAAGCAATCACAAAATCAAGACATATCGCAACGGAAAAATGCTTGCTTTAGCAATATAGCAATAGCGTGGTTTGTGCCAAACAAAGAAATGCGAAAGAAAATCTCCCTGTGTTAACTGGGGACCAAACATGAATTTTTATAAGAGCTCCAGGAGCAAACATTTTTTTGGCAGAGAGATAATGTTCTGTGCAGTGGGGACCAGAATAGTGTTCCTTGCGCATTAGCTAGTAAAGTCTATTGAAGGGGTAAATATCAAAGGCTAATAATAAGAATTAATTCATTTGACCCGTTCGCCGCCCAAAAGCCAAGCGAAATATCCAAAGAGGCAGTTTTTTTTTTGCTTTCGTTTATTCGTCCAAGGATCACGATGTGTTAGAACCTCTCAACTGGGAAAGTGTGACCCATTACGCATGGGAACATTACTCATCAAACTCGAATCCCTCTTGTTTGTTTCGATGTGACACGCACTTGCAAACCACGGCCTCATTTCGTGCTTTCTTCAAAAGGGTAAAGTCTTGTGACATCCACAAACTGTCAACCAAAATGGGAGAAATATTGGCAATGTTTTGAAGGTAGTGTTCTTTGTCATTTTCATACAATATATGTTTATCCTCTTTACAAGATTTATGGTTTCATATGTACATCATGGTGCACTCCTTCGAATGTCGTTTTAACGCAACACGCTGCAATTGCAACACTAATCGGCAGAGCACATTCAGAGGATATGTACGCATCTAGTAACAATGATCTTTTATATCACCTGCACAAATCTTGAAATTGGAATATAAAAGTTCTCACTGAAGATAATTGCTTGTGAGGGCCAGCGGTCATTTTACGTCAATGTGTTAAATGGCGTTTTAGATATTTTGTATCAAGTTTTAGCTCAATATCTGCTGTTGTTACAATGTTCTGTGTCAACAACTTCTATATCAATATCCATAGATTAATAATTAATACAATAAGATTAATAATTAACAATTATTGTAATTAAGGTAAAGTTAGGATAATCATTAAAAGCAAATTTCATTCATTTGCAGTGATTTTAATTTTATTTCAAAAGTATGCGAGAAAGTAGTCCGAAGGAGTTCAAAAAATTGCTCCATTGTTCCTGCGAGTTACATACAAGTGTGCAAACTTAGTGCACCCTTGCACACCCAAGGGGCGCAATGTGTAATAAACAAGGAATAGATTCAATTCTACGAAATATCTTTCATTTTGTAAAGTCGAAGTGTTTGCTTGATCAAGGTTTCACTGTAAAAACAATCATTTGGTTAAGGACAGCAGTTAAATGTCTGTTTTCTATTTAATATTTCCTTTTGTTTTAGCAAAATGACTAAGCACGTGTTGAAAAGCGTGAAATGAAGGAAAATGCGTACATTCCTTAAAATCATATGCGAATACGTGAGTACGTAGGCATGAATATGCAGTTCGACTTGAAAAAGAGAGGAAAACAAGAATTCATCTGTTATTCTAAAGTACGCAATATGATGCAACCACAAAATGTAAAATGTCTTCAGATATGTAAATATTTGTCCACATTTATCCACATGAAATAAATTAGATTCATATGCTTGCAAAGCGAAATAAAAAAAAAGAAAAGAAAAACTTATTTATTGGAAATTTGCAGCCTCTTCGAATACTGCGAACGAAGGAAAAGAAAAAAGAGCAGATCCTTTAAAAACTTAAAACCTTTAAAGGTCTAAAATAACGCATATACAACAAAATGGTTTCTGGCTAACGACATGCCAAAAAGTAAAGAAGAAGAGGCGATTTGCCCAAAGTGTATTATTGAGTTCATTAATTTCAATATGAAAGGGAGCGCATGCTCTTCTCCACTGCCTTTGCATATGCAAACGCCAACAGTGAAGTTATGTGTATGCGTTCATAGCGAATTCTCTTAAGGATTTTTTTCAACCCTTAGCTCGGATGAATTATTGTAATGGAAAGCTTTCCGCCTAAATGTTTGTGTATCGTTGCATTTTCACTGTTTTCCTTGATATACGGTTGAGTGGTGTCATCATGATTATGTGTTGTATTGTTTTTATACCTCTCCTCCAATAAGAACAAAAGACATTTGTAGCGCTACTTTTTATTGTTAGTTTGATACTGTGTTCAATTGCGCTTTCGCGGGTCTTTTTTTTTCTTGTGATAATGCTTTCGCAGAGAAACACTTGTGACCGTTTGGTTTAAGGCATGCGTACTAAAGCTACAAAATATTAGAGAGAAGTATAGACATACAAAATACTTAAAAGTATTCTATAGCAGAGAAAATTGAAATCATTTTCGTAAATTACGAAAGTAATTCAATCGAAAAATAGTTGTTCGATAAACTATTTTAGTTGTCGGCGGAAGAGTTAATGCGTTGAGTTTTTTTATTTGGCTCTTTTCAGTGGAATAGGAAGCGAACCAAATTTGCTTTTGGGGGGGAGTCGTTTCTTTATTATCCTCTTAATTGTCATATTAAAGCAAACGATGTTGTTATACTTGACCCATTCCGCAAATGTGGGCTAAGTATGAAGAAGCAGTACTTATTTGTATACGGATAGCTTCGCTTAATGATTGGATTTAAGGTCGGCAACTGCTTCAGACAGTAATTCTTGAAAAATGTATTTTTTTTTTTTTTGTATTTTATGATTTCATTTATAAGACTTACAATATAATAACAGTTTGTGAGTGGGTTAAGTACATATCCAGGTAGATTCTGCGAAATTTATTTAGCAAAGTATGTGATCACTTCGCAATTTGCAATTGATACTTGAGTGAAGTCAGCTCTTTGCCATGGCTGCTTCTGAAATTTTTATTGAATAATAAAAACCTAACTTATATTTATGGTTTAACTCTAATCGTATCACGGGTTTTTATAACAAATGATGTCGCGATGTGACTATCACGGGAATGATGGGAATAATTGAATTACTATGGTTTTTGCTTATAGTTTAACAAGCTATGTATAGACATAAAACACAGTACACACAGGCCATGTATTTTTTGATTTCGTATTATATGTAAAAGAAAACCTTCAAAAGTTAAGAAAAAATGTAACGTAACTTGTTATGCATTAGTTTTGGTTATGTTCACAACTCATAAGGAAACTATCAAATGTGATGCTGCAGTTACTGTTCTAATATAGTATGCAAAAGTCCTCAATGCATGTCTGTCCCACCTTTTGTTCGGGATTGGGTTGACTGTGAATCACATCGCGTTGAAAAGGTTTTGATGTCAAGACTAAGTCCAAATTTACAAATATTTTCATATTTAGCGTTAATTGTTAATTTAAAGTAAAGCAAAAGCTATAACCCGTCATTAAATACTCTACGCCACTTCCCCTAATATAGTTATTCATATAATGACTTTTCAAAGTAATGGGAAGTGGTTGAAAGCATAGTCCGATCCGAACTGTTTTCAACCCCCTTCGCCCTTACACCAAAGCATGTCGGTTTGCCCAATTTCATCAAAATATCTTAAATATTTTGCAGATTAAACACAAAAAACCGAGATGGACAGACGGAGAGACAAGCTCATATCGCTTTAGAAATTGGTTCTCAATTGATGGGTCAAATAAGAGCTGGGTCTGTTTCAAGCTTAACAAGCTTAACGTACTCTTGTAGTACAAGTGGTATAGGGTATAAAAAAGTAAAAGTAAAAAATACGTGGAACTTTTAATTAAAAGAGACGAACAACACTTCAAATATTAATGCGAACATCTTTTACTAGATTTTCTGAAATAAAATCCATGTCATTATGTTCGCTAATCGATGAAGGGGAACATGTTTTGTAATTGTTGAAAGTTGTTGTTGGCGTGTTTTCAAAAATCATAAATTTGTTGAGCAAAAATCTTACGATGGACTTGATTTGAAAGATGAAATTTCTAATGCACTAGAAAATGTTAAGAAAGTATTATGACGAGAAAACACTGACACAATCAAAGCTCAAAAAATGACGTGATGCCATTGAAAATTGTATGGATGCAGCAGTTGTCAATTAAATATTAAAAATACAATAGATGCTAGTTGGGCTATCAGTTAATAAGGAATGTTACTCAAATCTTCAACATTATCTGCGCGAGTATATCCCTAAAAAAATGTGGATTTGTGGCAAAACAATTGGTTTTTTCGGTATCACTACGATGCATATCCGCCCACCGCCATAATGTTATGTCAATCGAAGACTAATATTCTCCCACAAACCTACTCTTTCTACCGTTAGACGAACCGCTTCGTCGCAATCATTGTAATTTAATGGAAGCCACCAAAGAAGGTTCGATAGTTTCTTTAAAGAACCTATTAGAAAAACCATTGGAAAAGGCCTTGACCTAATTGCTTTGAATAATAAATATTTTACATAATTTCAACACAACTTTTGAACACTAGGTTATGTGGCAATTTTTTAGTGCCAGAGTATAGTGTAATGTATTGGAAGATGATAACGTGGTAAAGACGAAGATGCTAGCGAGGCTAAAATAATGAAGTCTTGCTTTCCTTCTCTCTTGTTTCTTCTTTCCTGTTAATCACACGTGTACCAGCGTCGTCGTTTTGCCTATATAAACATAGACGAACAAGTAACCTGAGAATTGAGCTTGCATAACACAAAAGGAAAAATGATTGATTTTTCGCTAATTATGAGACGCCTAAAAAACGAAACGAAACTTCCCGATTTCTGAGCTTAAGCTGACGAAAAATAAAATTTTGGATTCCATTTGTTTTTCTAAGCCATTATCATATTTTCAACAAAGTAGTAACATGTGAAAGACTATAGTCAAGTTAAAACTGGATCTAACTAATAAGATTTCCGAGCTTTATCTTTTCCAAGAGGTGGGCCTAAAAAGTTGTAGTGCACTGATTCGAAACTGATTTTAAAGGTTAACTTGCGTTGCATCTAAGAGTAAAAATATTTCCTGTAGGCCCATTGGCTGACACAGAGTCGTCAAAAAATCGCGTGAGGTGGTGGGTATTCGAAATTTATATTCTTTTTTCCCATTTAAAGCCCCTAAAAATATGCTTTACATCTCGTAAAAGTTTCATTTTATAATAAGCTTTCACCACATAAATATGAAATACAAATTTTTGTACACAAGAATTATTCGAAATATTTTATTCCACCCCTTTGACGATTTGTAGATGCCACACCAAAAACAATTCTTTCTCTTTAGAGGTAAAACATCGAGTCATCGACCCATTTCCGTGAAGCGCTGCTTAGTAAGTGCTTGTCCCATTGATGGAAACAAGAGGTAATCGGAAGGATTCGAGCTTCACAGTTAGACATCTGGTATACTGTAAAGAGATTTTTTCCATATTATACTTATTATTATATCATTATAAAAATAGTAATAATATTAATAAAAAAAAAAAAAAAAATAATTAAAAAAATAAAAGCCGAAAGCCTTAGATGCTAGTGCTTTAAGACTTTAGTCTTCGAATTTATTCTCTGGCTAAATTTATAATAATAATAATAATAATAATAATATATCATTATTATTATATTTTATCATTAAAATATTATCATATTACAGCTATATTACAACTATATATAGGCGTGGTGAGCAGTACAAAAGATTCAGCCTAAATATGCTGAGCTTCGCTCTCTTGCTGTGACTGTAAAATAAAGATATAGTTTCTACGTTCATTTCAATAATAAAATTTTGTGTCCTTGAAATTGTTTTAACAATGGAAGATTTTTCTTAAATATTTCATTGATTTGTTAGATTCATTTGTTCATTGGTTTCATTTCGTATCTTTTCTTTTACAAGCAATTACTAGACGTACGCTGCGACAAAGAGATTGTGTCTGTTTGTCTTGGACATAAGATAAGACAATAAAATGACCCCGACACTGATTTGTCTAAAACAATTTCCTTCCTTAAGCATATACAATTTTCCTTTGGACCTCACATCTTTCTTCCTTCTATCACGTTCATGAACATGGCCCAAAGCTTTCATATAAAAAATGGCTCAATTTATTTTTTCTTGCTTGTCCGCGCTATATTCCTGGTAAAGAATTTTTAGGATTTTTTTTCTACATTTTTCCAAAAATTTGTTTTGCTTTTTTTGTGTGTGGGGAGGGAGCTATTATTTTTACAATCATTTGTTTTGTGGTCATTTGGATTTTGACAAAAGAAATGTGATCCTGACAGAAGAGAGAAAGAAACGAGGACAGAAAGCAAGTGAAAGAAGCAAAAAAAAAATGGTAAAAGATAAATTAGAAAAATGTCCAGGCGGTTACATTGATAAAATGGGGTAGATAGCCTGAGATAAACAACAGCAGGATACTCAAGTAGATGTGTATGAGTATGTTGCACGAGTGGTATGTAAGTAAGCAATGTTTACGTGAGATTTGTGTCGGTAATGGAACCATTAGATGTGCCCATGTAATGGTGTGATGTACACATGTTCGCATGTATGGTAGACACTATTGCAGTTTCGTTTTTTATGGTAAAAAATAAATCTCTTGAAAGCGTGCACATGTATATGAGCATGTACGTAAGTTTAAACATAAATATACTAACAGTTTGGAGTGGTTTGTTTTTAGAGCTACTTTAACAACTGAAAGTCTCAGCCATAAAAGCTTGCCTGTGATTTTTTCTCTTCGTTTTCTTGTTTTTGTGCTTTTTTTTTTTTTTTTTTTTTTGATTTCAACAGATTGTCAAGTGTGTAAGCTCTCAAAGCAAATGTTGCTAGAATTTATTATACACACTGAGGCGCAGGTATTATAAAGTTCATGTAGTGGTTTGCGTGCATGTATGAGTATGGATTTCGAGCAAAAAGAAAATCAAACATATCAAGTGGTTTCTTACTTGTTTCGTGTGTATCGATGACATACAAAACGGAAACTTATGTCAACATATGTATATATCACTATAAGCCTACACATATTTCGTACGTACGTAAAATTGACCCTAACAAGGGGTGCTTGTGTGGTTGAATATCACGGTCCATTCTTTGCATTTGTCAAAAAAAAAAAAAAAAAAAAAATTTGCCAAAAATGGCAAAATTTTCGAAAATTTAAAAATTTTTAAAAAAAAAAAAAAAAAAAATCAAAAATTTTTTCCTTTCGTTTTTGAGGACAAAGTGTAAAAGAACAAACAAATAACGAACACCAACACTTTGTAACTTTCTGTATTGTTTGGACTTCAAAGCCTTATTCCATCCATTAGTTGTGGGTATGCAAGGTCGGCATCTGAAAAGGAACGCGAATGCAAATTACGTTTGATATCCAGCGATGATGTGGACTTTATCGCTTCTTTTTGTGTTTGTGTTTGTTTTTTTTTTTTGCAACAAGCACTTAACAACTGTTTGCCTTTAAAGTATTCTGTAATCAATCTCGGCCTGTTTACGCTGGATTACACCGTGAATGATAATATGCACATATTATTAAAAAACTATTTCTCTCTCTCTCCCTCTCTCTCTCGCTATCTGTCTCCCCGTTTCTTTTATTCCCATTCTTTTCGCTATTATTTCTCTTTTATTTTAATGCCCTTCAATATTTTTTATTATTCATTTTTTTATCATATTCATGAGATCTTTGTGCGTACAAATTAAACCCGATTACATGGCAACGACAACAACAACAACACCATCGACGACATTCGTTGTCAATGGTTGACAATAATTTGTTACCAAATTAGGCTCAGCTGGCATTAAACTGCACATCATAATCATCTCTTCGTCATCATTATTTCATTTCAGTTTTTGTTTTTTTTTTTTTTTTTTTTTAATATTAAATTCAAGAGCTTGGCCACAAATGCTATCTCTTCGAGATGTCATCCATCGTTATCATCATCATCGTCAGTTATGTTATTATAATTTTATTATTGAAATTATTATTTTACAACCACTCGATGTCGAGGTTTATGTGGTTTTTTGGAAAATGCAAAAATTAAATTTAATTTAATTTGGTGGTTGAAAGCATATATAATTATGTCACGTTATGAAAACATTTGAGTGGTTATGCATATAAAAGGGTTTTAATTCATTTAATATCGAACGGAATATTAATTTTCCTAAATTTCTTTTTTGAAAAATTCCTTGCATAATATTTATATGAAATAAATATAAAACGATAGGTTACTGTTTTCTTTTTAAACGATTTTAATTGTAGTCTATACTCTAAGGAAGTTACACTTGTCAGAGCAATTTATGTTGCCAGCAACGTGAGGAAGAATTTTATCCTACTTTTCAATTCTCTTCTACTGTTGATTGCTAGTTCACTTTATTATAACATACGGAAATGCGAACGGCAACCATAAAAAGTATATATATTTTTGATCAACTTATGATTTTTGTCCGCCCATATTACCATCTATATAGAATGCTTTCTCTAGTAAAATCAAATAGTAATGAATAAATAGAAAGTAAGAATGCTATAGTGGGGCAAGGCCGACCATTAATTACTCTACACCAATTTGATTATACTAATACATCAAAAACTGTACTTGATTTTTATGTAAATGCGTAGGTTCCATGGAAGCCTTCCTATTGGACGATACTCATACGCCCACGTGGTCTAAATTTAGAAAACTGAATTTACTTATTCCAGACGTTATATGTGCAGTGATGTGATTGGAACCATTTTCAATAGCGTACCTCCTTGGGCCGAAAGACTTCAGGGTACCAAATTTCGTTCAAATATCCCGGAAACTGGGGCCTGTACGTTGAACACAGCAAACAAGGTGGACGGACGGTATAATAAAATGTAGATATATCTTAAGCCGTTCGCGGTGTTGCGTAAATCCGCACAAACTTAATACACCCTTGTATCCTTGTAGTAGTTTGGGTATAAAAATTAATAAACACTTCTTTCTTTAAAATAACAACTGCATTGTCGACTTGTCAAGATGCGTGATCCCATCTTTCTTCTAGAACACAATGGCGTTAATCCTTTTGATTGAACGAAATCAACTCTTTTTCTTTTTCTGCTTAACAGATGGCAACTTGAGCACATAATGACTTTAAAGGACTACTTCAATACCCAATAGGTTGACTTAATTTGGTTCCTCTTTAATGAATTCATGTTAAAGCAATTGATAAACCGAATGATTTTTTTCAAACATTTTCATCTCTGCTTAAAGCCAATACTCAGCTTAGCCAAATCCTGCGATACTTGTGAAAAGCTCGCATGGCATTAAAATCGTCTTTCTTTTACGTTTCCATCACATGCCAGTGTTTTCAACTATTGCGATGCTATGTCTTTCGTAATATCTCAAATTTTCACAAACTGCCTTGTGTGAGTCATCATGTAATAGCTTGTTTGATTTGTCTCTTGAGTGTATTTGGAATTTTATTTTGTTTACAGGGTTAATATTTGCTTCGAACTTTTTAGAATATGTGACGAAAATCGGAGGAATTGAAAGAATTTTTTTTCTTGAAATTTGCATCTTCGAAAAGACTGCAAAAAAGGCCTTTCTGGAAGGTTGCAGCCTAATGCATTACTCTCTGTTGATTTTTAACTGCGATCTAGCCCGCGAATAGATTTTTAAGAAATTGTTTATGTTCATTTAAAATTAATAAATAAAATGTGTTAGTGTAGCTTCACCTCGACGACTGTTGGATAGATATGAGGCTTAGAGCGATTCAAAAGGAACCAGTGCTCCTCGTTATGAAGAAGATTTGGTATTAACGACGAGTACAGTGCGAAATGTGGGATTCTGTCTGGAGCTCTTTCGAGCATAACACCTTCGAGAAATGAAAATGTGGAAGAGTATTTGAGCATGGAAGCGTAGTTTCGTGGGTCTGATCTTGCAGGCTACTGGGAAAAGTTGATATGAAATTCATTGTAATAAATCTGTAGCTGTAACTGCACCTGAATACATTTCAAAGCCTTAACCGCATTTTCCCGTAATACGCATCTCTCTACCTATACAAAGGTAGATCAAATGTTTTTTTTAAATCGAAGGACGCAAGTATGTTCAATTTATCAAGACGTTTGCATCACCCAGAAGGAAGTTTCATAGTGTAAATGTTCTTGATCAATATCCAATTCTGAACCAAAGTAAGCATGTTGCACATAAGCGATGTTTAGACGCCCGAGCTAGAACCATAAGAGTGGGAAAGAAAGATTATAAGCTAAAAAGCAGCAAAGAACAGATGTGGTCTGTTCAAACTATTGCTAAGTTGTTTATATTTCGATGGATTTCTGAATTTATTCTGATCAGCATGATCGCACCTCCTACCTCACCTGTAGTGAGATAATCATTTCCAGCATAAATTTCTGCAACCTCCCGACAAATTGACAAACTGAATATCTTCCATGCTGTGACCTCACTAATGACGACGAATGCAGTAGATCAAGTGTTAAGACTTCACTGTCTATAACAATTTCGCCAGCCTTAAATCAATTGCCCTCGTAACTCATAATCAACATTCATAGGCATTATATCATATTGATTCAATGAATCATTTCATTTTTTTTTTCAATAATAAATAATTTCAATATTTTTTACGTGCAATTATTTTGAGGTTGCGGTAAATTATTTATTGTATCAATATTCCCCACAATCGCTTTTGAAAACGTGAATACAAAAAGAACACATTTTCGTGTAGAGAATTATCAAATCGGCAGACATATGACAAATGACGAAAATGCAAACAGCCTCAATCACGTAACAAAAGTGTAAAATTATTCATCATCATCTTCATGATCATCATAAGTAAACAAGAACTTTTTTCGTTTCGTAAATAAACAAAAAAAAAAAAAAATGAAATGCGGAGTGAAACTATGAATGCGAACCTTTCGATACCTACCCCGCTGTCTTTCTTTTTAAGTATTCCGAAATTGATCTGCGCAAAAATATATAAGCTTTAGTTTTGAAAATTTTAAAACGAAGGGAGCCTGATTAAGTGGTTACTCACCTGAAATTAATGAAAGCGACTATGTATATAGTTTGCATATGTAAGGTAACGAGAACAATAATATTGGCAAAGAAACTATTTATTGATAGAATATGAACTTATTCGACCTCACAATGTATTCTTTTCAATTGCGGTTCGTCTCCTATCATCATTCCGTTCTTCCAGTTGCATTAGTATATAATCCTCGAAATATATTTTTCGATATCAGAACTAGTACGAAAAAAAAAACCTCGCCGGTATTCGTCTTGTTTCTTACTTGCTTTCAATCAATGGCTGTACACCTTGCATTAGTGTGTAGCCGCTGAAATATATTTGTCGGTGCAACGGACGGAATGAAAAAACCAGTAACCGGTCACTTCCTCCTATTACTGACTGACTGATCAGAATATTGGATATATGAACGTGAGGTGTCTTTCAGCATCAAAAAGCGCGATATTCTGAATTGCTTTTGAGGTATTCGTTTTCTCCTTACGCTGTCCTCTTTCAATTAAATATAGAACCCAAAAAATTTCCAAAAAAGCAAAGTAAATTGGAAGACATATATTCGTAGAAGTTGGGAGAGCAAAATAAAGAATTTTTCCAAACTTTATTTTCAAGTTAAGCGCATATATTGAAAGATTCGACTTGACTCAGGTCCTATACAATCCCAATTTCATAATAACCAGCCAGTTTATCTCCGCTCAGTTATCTTCAAGGTTAGGTTTTCTACTGAAATTGTGCTTAGCTGCAGTGAAATAAAATTTTGGAAAGTAAAAAAAAGGGTTTGAAAAGTCCGGAGTTGGGAACATTATGAATATTTTTATAAAGCATTTCAAACAAAGTAATTGGGCATAAGAACTGAAAATAAAACTAATTCATTTTTATACCCTATACCTGTTGTGGTATATTAAGTTTGTTCGGACGCATGCAACACCTGGACGTATTTTCGCTAGACCCATCTTTTATTACATCGATGGATTCATAATCACTTCCTAAATCTATCTAAGCGTATCTATCCACCTATCCGTCTTACTTTCCTAGGTTCAACCTTTGACAACCTACTGAAATTTGCGAGATATTTGGATGCAACACTGACATGCTTTGTCCCAAGGACGAATGCTTTAAAAATGGTTCGGATCGGAGCACTTATTCCATCACTTCCCATACAACGTCTTATTTTGAGAAGCCATGAGGGTACTGTACGGCATTTAATGATGGGCTGTGGCCGACAATAAAATTTTTTTTAAGTAAATGTGAGCGTGTTGTTGGTATTTCCAAAATTTCGACACGAACCGAAATCTTATATTTCCGTTTGGAATGCTTAGTGTCTGAATTAGTTTGAATGATGAATCGAAGAAGTTATCTCAAATTTGCAACGCATTTCGGTCTTTTAAAGTCTTTTGCTATATTACATCATTAAAGTGTGAATATAATTACTGAGGTGTTAATGTAAACAATGGAAAAATCCTGTTTTCATTAACCTACACTTATACGCCAAATTAAATTATTACATTTCAACGGATGCAACGCAAATATGATAAAAATTTAAGTTTTGCTGGAGGAATTTAATAACTAATTTGTTTATTATTAATAAAATTTCTATAAATTATAATAAAACCTAAGGCATATGGAAAAATTGAATAAAGGCAATGTGTGTGGTGATCATGGCATATGGGAGGATATCAATGCACAATAAATAATAAAAAATAATTAATTTTGCATTGTTTAGGGCGTGTATCTGTAGATGTGATTGTGTTTCGCTTGATATATTGTCATGAAACATGTGCAGCATGTTAATTATTATGTATGCCGAGACAACGGGATGAAAATGTAATTATCGTTGTTATCATAACTATAGCAAATATAATCTGGCAAAGCTCTGCTATGATTATTCATTGAGAAAAGTTTCCATTTTTAGGTCTAAAGAGGAACTCATTTTCAAGGTCATTAATGTTTTGATTACATACACGTTTTGACAGTGTTACCAATGCTAAGAAGCATACAAATCGATGAACGCATACAAACATCATGCAATAAATATTTCAAAATTATGAATAAAGTTCATGGATGCTGGCTGGTATCGTGTACACTATTTAGATACTCATTCGCACACATGCAAAACTGACAAATAAACGAAAACGATAGACCAATAGAGAGACGGACAGCAATTGTTTTGGTAAAATACATTGAAAATTGTTTTGAAATTGGTCTACACTTGTGTTGTAGCGATTATGGAGGAATTGAGGCGGGAGGTCATTCACATAGATTAGCTACCATTTTAATGAATTCACAAATCTGTATGCGTCTGCATATGTGCATATGTGTGTGCCTACGTATACGTATGTACGTATGTACGTACTACACATAGGGTGTGTGCAACCGATTGTGCTTTTATTATTATGGATGAGAAACTATTTATTTTGTCAATTTTTGTTGTTGGGTTTGTTGTTATATGAATGCAACGGCTGAGTGGTTTAGCAATAACGGAATAATGGAATAACAACAGACAAAATGTCATTGCTTCCGTTTGTGAGGCATGACCACGCATCATTGGCTCTTGATCGCAAAACCGGCAAAAGGCTCACATAAAATATATATTAACGAAAAAATCAATCGCTGTTGACGATGATGGTGATGATGATGATGATGATGATGATGATGATGATGATGATACTGATGCTGGTGCTGATGTTAATGGCCATGGTGAGGGGTATACAGGAAATCATCAATACATATTTACCTCCCCCTTCGCCCATTACGGCCATTACCACTACTATTAGTATTTTTGTTACGTTTATAATTGCGCGGACTGAGAATAAAACTAAAAATCACAAGCTCTACTGATTTAGTTGCGAAAGAAAAAAATCACTCTAATATGCTGTCCCGTCATCGTTAACATAAGGCGGCGGAAGCATCATTATCATAAATTATCATTTTGTAGGAATTGCATCCGGCGACAACAACAATAAATAAATAATAGCAAATAAACAAACAAAATTTCCTTTAATATTTGCTTATCACTGGCATTGCAATAAAATATAAACTGAAATCAAACATATTTTAAACATCTTCTGACTCAGGACGAATCTGGCAGGCCCTCTATCTACACTAAAAATGAGGGGTGAAAGTTGCGAGCATGTTAACCATTTAAACCGATTATAATCCATTTTACGCAGTTTTTATTAACTGTGGGAGCATCAGCAGCTCTTTCTTTATCGATGTCTGTCGTTACGCGTAGGTTCTAAGGGAAACACAGAGTGATCAAATCAGTATATATACTTTTTAAATGTCATATTTTCCATTCATTTTTTCAAACTCTCATTAAAATTAATATTTGTGCTCAGTGTTGTTTGGCAAGCTACCATGCATGGAAAGATACACAGTTGCACAGCGTGTAGAAATACATAAAATTTATTGCGCATTACTGGCTAATTATGGTCAAGACAATCAATCGACAGCGCTTACTATTTGTAGTGTAATTGAAAAATGTGGGTTAAATGTTAATGTTGGCAATGTATAGAACGCGACCCGTTAATAACATAAATGTACTGCTGAAAATGTCGATGTAGTAAGCCAAAGTGATTGGACTGCATTTTGTTGGAAGTACTTGACCTTTCGTGCCATGAATTGCGACTTAGACGACGAATGATTTTAACGTATGTTGCATTGTACTTTGCACCACTTGGGGTACATGGCACATCGAGTTTACGTGGGTGTATGTAACATCCAGGTAGGCTCACCTTTTGTTACACCGATCGACTCAGGAATCGTTTGCTCAATCGATTTAGATATGTCCGTCCATCAGCACGTCTGATTTCTATCAGATGTTTTTGATGAAATTTGGTGCTTCGGCCCAATCAGACCTTATTGAATATGGTTTGCTTGGGACCATTTCTACAACTGTTCTCCTTACGTCATCTTGTTGTGAGACAACCTTTGTATGGAAAAAATTTGGAAAATTTTAAAATTTCTCGAGAAGCATCTCCATGTAATAATATTTCGGCAAACTAATGTGATATACAAAACTTGGTTCTGATGGACTGCTGATATGAAACTCCTTCCTTATAACTGTGCTTGCAAAAACTAAGCCTTTATGCGGCAAAACGGTCTAATTTTTAATATGTCACAGCGGGAAATGCTTCACGGCAGTAATTTGACATACACATGTCATGTAAGGATTCCCATGAAAGGTAAGCCTTAATATGTCGAAAAAGTGTTATTTTTAATATTTTGCTAAGAAGAATGGTTCACAATAGTTATTTGATATAGAAATGAACTGCAGGTTATTTAGGCCGCATAGCTCTATATTTCGGATTCCTCCCAGTACATATGAAAAGCATGTTCTCCTACAGAAGCAAAATTTAATTTGTAAGCCTTTAGGGCGAAAATGGATGAAAAATAATAAGGAATTTGATAAAAATTTTGCTAAATTTGCACCACTTCGGTCCAACTTTTGGTACCCTCTTCCAAATAACGGCTACCATGAAAAGTATACTCTTCTCAGTATTTTATCATGAAAATAAAGGAATAGTTGTATTAGACGAAAGTAATATGCGGAGTGTATTTCATAGTCGGTATTATCCAACTACATGTTTTATGGAGAAAAAAATTGGAAATTATAGGCTTTTACTTGACCGTCCGTCATTTCAATGGCTAATCCATTTCTTCCAGGAATTTTGTGTGTACTGTCCGAGTTTTATCAGTTTTGACAAACGCGATGTCCAAAGGTTTTTCCCTTTCAAAATCTGAGATTTTGAGAATGCTGGTATCGCAGAATTTTATTCGGATTTCTGTATGCCACAAGTGAAAGAACACCAAATAAGTGCACCTCCAGAATCTTTGTTTTTCGAAGTACAGGCATGAGTAGTGACTTATACTGTCCGTTTCCAAAAGCATAAAAGCAATTTCTCTGAAGAATATGCGCGTTTACACGTCACGAACAATACGATAATTGCAAAAGCATCCATTCAAGTGTTTAATGCCTCTATGTATGTAGTGAGAAGACATTTTAGACCTTTTTGCTATAATAATCACAATTCAATTGCGTCAATGGAATCTGCGAAGCCTTAAAACATTAAAGCACACTATTATTAGAAATCAAAAAGAATCTTTTGGGTATTCGGTGTTTTTTCATTTCCAGTCCTGTAAAATGTGTAACACACGCATGAAGCATGAAGAACATGTTACAGTTCTTTGAAGTAATCCACATATTGTAATTTCAGCTGTTTGGAATAGAAAGCAGCTTTGCGACATTGGTGCGATTTGGGGGTGCGAGAATACTTCATAAACATGTCTCCAAGGAAATCAAAATCATGTGCAATTGAATTCTTATAGAAATGAATTTTTATTATTCTCATTATTATTATTTTTTTTTTTGCTGCTAGATTTTGCTGCGTTTGATTTCTTGTAAAATAATTTTAATCATTATTTTCATAGTGTGTAACAAGAAGAAGAGCAAAAGCACTATTTGTCACCTTTTTATCTCAATTTCTAGGACTTCACGACTTCCACAAGTATTGTAATTGAATGAGAATTAGCAGAGTAGTGATTTCTTTTATTTTTTATAGAAAGAACACATTTTTATAAAACGCCTCCAAGTCTTTTTTACGTCTCAATTTCGAGATAAACAAAAACCAAGCTATTTGGACTTCCGTATATGGAAAAGCTTTAGGTGAATGGAAATAAATAGTTGCTAATAAGCAGGTTTTTCGATGGGGGTGCACCGACGAGTCCAATCCTATTCAAGTTAGCTCACCTGATTTTTGCAAAAAGTTGTCAAGTTCTTGCCATCCATTGCGTTTCCTGTACAAGGAATATAAATATTGCCCAATATACCTTTACCTGCCTATGATGGATGAACGTTTCCCTATTAATCAGAACACTATTGAGATATTCTGCATCAATTGCGTGATATTGTGGACAACATTTAACTTCAAACCATCTCAATAACCGTACATAGATAAGAGGTTGATAAGAGTTAATGCAAGAAAATTATGTTTGGATAGAAACGGATAGCATTGAAGGTAGCCTTGAAGCCAACATTGAGATATCGAGGTACATGTAAAGTCAAAAAAAATCCTCAAAACTCAACTGACAACATTTCTCTTGATAGGCTCAAACCGGACGTGACATCCCAATCGAAACTTGTGTAAAACAAATTGAAAAAAATTATCTTTCGGCAGGAACAGAGTGATGTGATGTCACTTGAATTAAAACGTTGACGTGCAAGTTGTTTTCCATTGTTTACGTTTTCATCATCCTTTGCAAAATTTCAATACTGTTTCTCACTTTTTTTCCAACTTATATCTTGTTAAGTTTGTATGGCAATAAATTGTATAAACATTTTCTTTCTTCTTCCTTTCTTTATTATGTCTTCCCATGGATTTCTTTGCCTTTGAATTCACCGAAAAAATCGAATTAATTTTTACGCTCGTCTGTCTATCCGTCTGTCTTTCTGTCCCTAATTTTATCTAAAAGGACATATACGATTTCAAATTACTTTCTTCGTAGAATCCTACGTTTGAAAATAGGCGCAATCGCTCCATTGGCCCAGCCGCCTCCCCCCCCCTGTCCCAAAAGTTATAATTTTCCCGAATTCCTAAGTGCGGACTTTGGAATTGCGATTCTTAGTTTAGAACTGTAAACTGCAAGAAGGACTCACTCATAATTGCCTTATGTAAGCTAACCCTACTGTACTAGGGTTAGATAGGCCTCGCCCCCGTCAGAGGGAAGGGCATGCCATACACATGTCCTTGATCTGGAACTGCTTGGGAGCCTCCCTGCTCCCAGCGGGACGTGAGTGACGCTTTCACTCCGTGTGCCGTCGGGCACCGTAGGGTTAAGACTTAACGGCAGGTACCTACGTTAACCCCCTGTCACACATCTGTACTATATACATAAGTGAGAGAGAGTGTGCAAGTAAGATAATTATTTAAGTGCTTCCGAATGCGTATAAAAATACGATCTGATATATGATGTTTGGTCCGATATACGATCAATCCAGTGAATAAATATTCGGTTTATTGTGCAACCAAATATCGTAAACAACGATTTGTCCCGAGACAAGAATAATTTCTTTTTTGTTTTCCTTTTTCTCTTTGCTTCAAAGATACCAATTAGGTATATATTGCACATATTGTCCTTAATGCTCACTTGCGAGTGTAACAAGCGGAATGACGACGTTATTATACCTGAATGCCCCTCATATGAGTATAGAAATAATTTCAGGAATTATGACTGAGATAAGCTCGCTATGGCTTTTCTACTTCTAATTTTATGGTAATTTACATAAAATACTTTTCGTTTAAACTTTTCTGCTTTTTAATGCAATTTCATGGAATTTTTGATTTTATAATGTGTTGCGAATACAACACAAAACCCTTACTCGACATTTTAATATTTTTACATTTCTTATATTGTCGTTTCTTGTTTGCTGGTGTTGTTCTGTGCGTGTTGTTGTTGTCATTGTCACTACCTATTGTGGTAATCATCTTTTAACAGGTTTATAGTAAGAACGGGGAAAAAGGAAGACGATTTCAAAAGAACGCATAAAATATCTTGGAGGCAGATTGCCAACAATTTCCAAACTGAACATTTTCATAGTTAACCAACAATTTTTTCTTCTTTTCTTCTTTTCTCCGTTATCTTTTTATGGAAGAAGCAAGCAAGAAAAACTCTCTGGTTGTTGCATTAAAAGCATCAACCAACAATAATGGACAACAGAGGGCCACATACATTGTCCAGTCAGTCATTAGTTGAAGGTGCAAAAGTTGGTCGGTCACGTTAATTTGCTTAAAGAAAATTTCCATCTTCGTCTTCATTTTCACCGCTTTTCCGTTTTATATATAGTTTTGTTATTATCACGAAAAATTCGACTCTGAGGAATTTTTTCTTTTCATTTAGTTTTTCTTAGTAGGTTTGTCGCCATTTTATATGAAAGAAATTTCAACGCTAACGCCATTTTCTTCGCATAAATAAAATAAATTCATAATTAGATGACACCATCCGTGCGTAAATAATTTTTCGTAACGCATTTATGCAGCCCTTGTAAGATGGTCGACGGGTGACAAATGTCGAGGGAAGGTAGGGTTAGGTAGAATAGGAAATTCTTATAGCGAGTTAGTTAAAGAGTAAAGGAGCTCTAAACTCGAGCTGATTTTCATTATAATGTTTTTCCTTCATAGAAATTATTCTGTCTTTCTCGCTCGTCCTGTTCCTTTTGCTATTTATTATAAGAAAAAGAATCTTAAACTGAAAACTTTTACGTTTGCATTTGCCACTGTTATGTGTGTGTGTGTGTGTGCGTGTGTTGTGTGTTTGTGCTCTATATATATTTATATATAATGGGTAGTAGAGGCAAAACTAAAGCTGCTGGCGGGTGAGCTTGTGCTGTTGCTAAAATTGAGCAAATCTTTTAAGGAAAAGTTTCTGCTTCTGGTTGAATCCATATTTATGCATAGGTGTAATGTATAAGTCTGCGTGTGTGCGTGTGTGTATGTTTGCGCTGGCTTCTTAGCTTGTTTGTTTCTTTATCGCGCATTTGGCAAGTGGCAAAGTTTTCTCGTTATAAGTTTTGTAGCCTTTGTGAACGCGTTTTGTAGTTTGCTAAAAAAAAAAAAAGGAAGAAAAAAAAGGAAATTCACAAAAAAAAAAAACGAAAACTTTGGATATTTTATAATATACCCGTTTTTTTCTTATTCCTCCCATTCCCGACACACAATCATTCGTTCATTGCTCATACCCGCTTTACTTAACACTATCTCTGGTCTTTCTCGCCTGCTTTAACTTAGATATTTGCTGTTGTTTAAGAAAAAGAAAAAGAAAAAAAACATGGACAAGTTTGGCCCCATTAAGTTCATCTGTCTTAGAGGGTATGGGCTTAAGCCAATCTTCTGGTTCCTGTTTCTTTTTCTTAATATAAATACATGAA
Organism: Glossina pallidipes; assembly: GCA_000688715.1. Taxonomy (NCBI): domain Eukaryota; kingdom Metazoa; phylum Arthropoda; class Insecta; order Diptera; family Glossinidae; genus Glossina; species Glossina pallidipes. Next base: position 523,962 of record KK499810.1, read on the forward strand.
CGCTTAGAGCCTTTGATGTAATGAATAATTCTTAAGCTTAAGTTTAAATTAATATTTCGTTAAACTTCTATTCTATTTGTTTAGCTGGATAATGCTGCGTTTTTAATTTTACCTGTAACGCTTGTATGTTGCGTTAAAATTAAAAGTTTTTGCTCATTTTTTATGTGAGCGACTCCAGGTTCAACTTTGTATACTTCGTCTAGTTCTCCTATGAAGCATTCATTACGAAACGACACAGTACATCCGGGCCACTTACCCCTCAGTTAAGGAAATGTACTGCCTGTCCGCGTACAATAAAGGCGGCAAAGGTGACAAAAGGTATGTCGAAATGCATATGTCACATCGAACGGTGTGTGGGAGGGGGGCATTGTTGTTCTTCTTTTTCCTCATCTTTCTGGAATAGGAAATAGAATATGAAATAAAATAAGATAAAGCAAATTATAGTAAGGTATTGCACTTACGGAAGATGTACGAAGCGGTTTTTATTTTAAAAACGCTTATGTTAGTCTTTAGTCTCGTGCAGTAAGGACAGCCAGTACCTATTTTCCACAAAAATTACCATTTGCAACTCAATGGTAGCCTGTGCTGCTAGGGCTTCTTGTCTCCTATACTTATTCCACAAAGTTTGTAATTTTCTGCAAACGCAATGAGAAGTGAAACATACCATCCTCGCAAAGCACATTAAAAAAGAGCAACATACAAAGATTGTTGTTATCATTGACATAACTTTTGTTGGCTTGCGCCACATAATTTGACTAAAGAAATTTTGGTATTTTCGGCGCAAAGTTTTTCTATTCATTTTTTTTGCTTTTTTTATGCCTAGTATTGGATGACGATGTGCTCAACTTGTTCTTCCATTTGTAACGCTTAGATATATACAACGTAAATCTCATTAAACATATGTACTTGGACTTAGAGCAGGGAAGTGATATCCTTCGTTCGCGATTATGCGTTCAAAGTTTCTGTCACAAAATTGTTGTTTTCTCTAGAACCTCACATATCTTGTCATTCCATTTGTAACACTTAGGAATATACTACGGAAGATTCATCGAGGGTGTATGCTTGCACTTGAAGGAGGAGGAGTCAGATATCATTCATTCTCACCTACCTTCTTGGCGAAACAAATCGCGATTAAGGTCTCGAAGCTTTCTCTGGAAAGTCATTTTTCTCTTCAGAGAATTACTTATCTTCATTCATATGTCATTCCATATTCAACAATGGAAGTCTGAATTTAGCCTAGAACTTAGATACCATTTGCTGTCATCTGTCTCTTAGTCTACGTAACTAGCAGTCACGGGTTCGAAACTTTCTTTACGAAGTTACTTTCTTGTTGATGCTTATCTCCTTCCACTTTTATTTGTATTCGGTTTCTTTGCTTAAGGAGCAGATGATTTGGTAAAAATTCTGCCTTAACAAAAATATAATTTATAAGAAATGGGGCGTGTCTAGTGTTTCAATCAAATATTATAGGTTACTGTATATATATTCGATTATTTTAGGTGAGTAGGTTATGCTTCAAATTTGAAGTCCGCTATGTTTGGAAGCGTTGCCGTTATGTACGTTATATTTCAGGTGTGTAGTTGGGAACTTACTCTAATATCAACCACAAACGGAAGAGATTTGGAAATGAAACGAATGCCTATTACCTACTATTTCGGTCTAAGCCTAGAATATATCCTTCTTGGTTTTTCTGTTGTTGTTGTTGTACTTTCCTTCTTAGTTATAACTCAGAATTAATGCTGTTTGCGTGAATTTTCTGTATTTCCTTTTATAGCATGCAAGATAAGCAGCAGCCAGACTTTCGTTGTGGCAGCGACAGCATAGAATGCGTTAACAAACTGCTAGAAAACTGTACTTTAAAGTCTTGCAAATGAGCAGCATATGACAAAACAATCTCATTGTCATAGACAATAAGAGCAACAACCAGAATTTCTGTTTTTTTTTTTTTTAAAAGTTTTCCAACATATTTTCTTTCATAGAAATGGAGCAAAAAGAGAAAAATTGACAAATTTAAGTGATAGAAAAATTGTGAAACTATCGTAGCGTATTTCCGTTGAGATATTTTTGCACCTATTTCTAAAGCATTATTTCGTTTTATGACTTTGATAAAATGTTTTTATTGTTGTTGCTATTGATTTAATGTTACTTACTCGACATACATATGATTATGGATGTACATATGTGCATATATATATATATATATATTTGTATATAAGCGTAAAAGTAAAAACACTAATTACTTTATAATTTAAATTAATGACAACACAACGTGTCAGCTTAGTTTTGTTACTCATAAATTTTCACACATGCAAACGTACATGTACACACTTATTTTATGTTTATGTGCAATGTATTATCTTACTTGATGACGGTGTTTGTGGAGAGACATAGAGATACGTTTCTTAATCTTTTCAAAAATTCCATTTCAGTTCAGTTCAGCTCAGTTCGGTGTGTGTGTGCCTGCGAGGTGTCTGTAAATGGTTGACACACTTGATCTCGCCGAAATTTGTGATAAATGTTACAAAATGATTGAATACCGTCTTATTTTGCTTTGGTCGAGTGTCATTGGTTAAAAATTGTTACGGTTTGACGTCTTACTGCTTTTGTCCGATAATGAAACGCAACAAATATTTGTGATTGATGTTCATATTGTATATGTATGTAATTTTCCGTTCAACTCATTTACAAGAAACTTTTAACCTCGAAAAGTTTATGACATTTTGAGTCACATTTGTTTAAGACAAGTAAAGGGAAAACATGAAAGAATCAATTGGAAATAAGTTGATAAGTTTATTGGGCTCATAGAAGAAGATAACGGAATTCGTATAGAACTGTTTTCAAACTGACGTAGGAGTAAAGTTTAAAGGTCTTGAAATTTTAAAATATTTAATTTTTTTTAAAATTATTTTTTCATATAATAGAAGAGTAGATGAAGAATATTTTTTCAAAGTTTCGGGTCAATAGGAGTGAAACCCTACATTAGAGACCTTCGGAGACACTCTCCTTTTAACTCTACTTCAAGTTTTTAAAACTTTCCTTTTCAACCTGCCAAACATGAGTGAACCGTTTGCGCATTTCTTCTACACAGAGTCGACCAGTGATTGAATGTAGATTTTGCTTATTTTAGAAGGAAACAAATACATGCTGCAGATCTTATTACTAATGAGTGTACTTTCTTAACTGCAATCCTGTTAAAAATTTAAATTTCAATTTTTTAAAATTCTTCGTTCAACCTCGAGTTATATCCATTAAGCTATTAACAGAAAATGTTTGGTTTTATGATTTCGCTTTTTATTTTGCTCTTTATTTATATTTCATTAAATACTTCGTAGTAGTCATTAATAATATTTAGCATAAGATTTACTTCTAGATGTCTTCTTTAGGTGTTAATTTGATTCGGCTGCTTATTTATTTTATTTATTATTATTATTTATTGTTATTTGCTGAATTTCCTGGATTTTAGCTGACTTTCATGTTTATATAAATAAATCTTGCTTTTTTATGAGTTTAAAAGTTTGAGTATATTCTTTAGTTTTTCTTAAAGAAAAAATAGAGAAAAATGTACTTTTTTTAGTCTTTGAAATCTACACAATCCTTAAGACTTTGATTTGCGTTCTTCAAATTAATCTGCGGGTTTTTCGAAAGTGCAGGCAGTCGTGCTTGACTCGTGGAAAATCTTGACCGCTGGATATACGAGCGGACGTGTAACTAGTCGTAGAAAGAATATTGGTTTTCTTCTAACAGAGAACGCGTTTGCTGCCCTATGGCGGTATGTTATTCGACTCGCTGTATAGTAGAGAAAGGAGCGTATCGATTATTACGTTTGCGGTACTATAGCAGTATGTTAGACAGCTCGCAGAATAGTCGAGAAGGGAGCGTGTCGACTATTACGTTATGTCGACACTCTCTAGTCGATCCGACTACATTGGAAACCACGGCATTTGCATAGCAAGTCCCTATGCTTCTTTGCTTCTTTCTCTCATAACGAAATATGCTTTCAAATGCTCCATAAAACTGCACCACTCCTTGAATTAACACATGGCTATAATAATTATTTTGTACTGCGCTACAACTTTCCAAACTCGCTAGAAGCAACTTCCTTGCTTACTATTGCTCTCCAGGGATTGACCCAAATGACGATAATGTGGGCAGACAGACGCTCGACCCCAAATATCGATGATCGAGCAAAAACAAAACACCGCATTTAGCTGAAAGATATCTGAGCTCAATTCGGCCACCTTCTGTCGTGTCAAAGAACCAACATTCCGTGATATGATATCTCCTCGTATTTCAAACGAACACAAAACAACACCAGGTAACGAGATGTAAGCCGCTTGATCGAATTTACAAAGAACGCTAGAGACACGTGATGTCGCAGTTTCATTTTCATTTCTTCGGGCTACCTAATCGAATGGCCCCCTCATTCAAAGCAGTCGGGGTAAGACTGGCGCTTGCGAATTTTTTTTTTATCTAACAAAGTTATTTTTAATTGCAATTTTCTACAAGGCTTCAAGAGCATAATTCGATATTAATGGTTGACCGTTTATTTCTCTATATTTTTTTTTTAACTTGTCAATTCCACAAAAATCAATGCCGTTTATTCGCATCAGGTGCGACTGGTTATTGGTTCGTAAAGCCTGGCTAAGTAGGAAAAAAGATAGCTGTAGTCTTTGGTAATAACTTTTCATTTTTTCTTTCAATATTAACTTTAAACGTTTTTAACAAATTTTCACAATTGGATAGAAACAGCATTTAACATTTTTATCATTAAGCACCGATCCTGTACTTAAGTTGGGGAAACGTGATTACATTTAAGGCAATTGCTCTGAGAAATGCCTTTCGATAAGTTTCAAAAAAGGTCAGTGAGAACCAGCTAAAAATAATGTCATCATTTATCGTTCGAAAAAATAAACGCGAACAACTTGCGGACTTATTGGAAACTTGTATGGATGGGATTCATTCAAGCAGTTTGCATTTATTTGAAATCAAGGTATACAGTAGTAGCATTGGATAATTTGAGCGGCTTTGAAGCGGAGAAGTGAAGTTAATCGGTCAATTTTAACCCTTCGGAGTTTTTCGAATTTTTAAAATTTAACTTTAGAGCATTTCTTACTGTTCGGATACATCAAGTGATGTTGAAAAGATTTAATATTTACAATGGAGAACACTGACAAACGGCAGGTTCTTTGGAAGAGAAATGCGATACACTGGAAAGGTCTTTAATAGTCTACGTGAAAATGACTGACAATAGATGCTAGTTGGCTTACGTGTGAAGTTGTTGCATAGCGGTTCCGGAATCCAATTTATGCCAAAGAGAAAATGATATTATATATGTTAGACGAAATATTACTAAAGGAAATGCATTTCCGTTTATTATGCCCAATTTTGCATAAATAAAAAAGTGGCAAATAATATAAGAACACGAGCAAATGTACATTCAGCAGATGAATTTTTATTTCGCTTATCATGCGGTTGCGATTTCTCTAAAGACATATAACATGCACATCGGATTCGTCTGCAAGCGTTCGCAGTGCTAATTTTGCCACCATTTGCAATTATAAATATGCAACCAGGCATACATTATGTTAATAAAGCTAAAAACTCACACAAGTACTTAACAATGTGTGCGAGTGTGTGTGTATGTGTTTGTGTGTTTTAACAATAAAAAGAAGAACAACAAACATGCAGTAGTTAGACTTTGCCAACCAGTCGGTCTATCCATCCATAGTATTGCGATTGCACATAAACACGTATATAAACATTTCCATCATCATTACACAATCATCATGTGAAAATCCATTAGTGTATGGCTCATTAAATCAGGAATAGCCTCCATTTTGCTAATGGAAAAATTCTCATCTTCAGTGGCTCTCTAACGCGCCACTAATTCGGCATGGCGTATACAAAAGCGAAGGCACAAAACAACGATGACGGATGATGGATGCAAGGAAGATGATGAGATTCTGGCAAAAAGTGCCTAAAAAGCCTGCCAAAGTCTATAAATGTATGTACGTTTGTTAATGAAATGCGCGCCAAAACCAAAAAGCAAACACAAATACATAAGTAGATGCTGCATGCATATGTAGAAGAGATGTATATGGCAGACACACGAATCTACAGACAGTCGTGTACATTTTAAGATTTATGGAGGATACGTTTACTAAATGAGAATAAATTTTTTTTTATTTTTTTTATCAGAGGAGTTTTTCGTTTGAGTATGAGATGCATACACAGCTTCGCTTTCGTTTACATATACACTTATTACGATGCTGTTGCTCATTTGCATATACGCACACACAAAAATATAAATATATTTATTTATTAAGATGCTAATAAGGAAAGCAGTGAATTTTAAAATTGGAAATAGCACACAATTTCCTTAATTGGCAAGGTTACCATCTAAGGAGTACAACGAAGTCGGAGTGAGACACAAATCAACAACAGACAAACATTACCAAACTAACGAATAAATCCACGATAGCTAAACATTTACGGCAAGTAAGTAACCCACGCCGATGTTCCCCTTATCGCATCTCAGGATACATATACGTGGAAAAATTTTCTTACTCCCGAGCTATTAACTGACTAACACATGGACGGACTAACTGATTGCCTTTTGCTTGGCTGCATATAATGCATAATTTTAATGTACGCTCTTAACTCTGAGTATGTGATGCATAAATTTTCATTTGTATGCATACGTACACGTATGCATGCATGTAGATGTAAGCACGTTTTGCATACGCCATAGCATAGATACTTTGCATGCAATCGCTGAAGAGTTGTGTAATGAATGAAAAATATCTCAAAAAAAAAAAAAAAAAAAAATTATTAAACTGAAATGTGTTCAGCAAGTAAATTAGCCGCTTTGCTGTTTTTTAAGTTGTAACTGCTTTGCGCTTTTTCTTCTCTCTTTCTCGTTCTTTTGTAAAACGCACTTATTTTAATTATTCGCTATTGCTGCTAACCATTGTATTTTGTGCTTTTAGCATTCGGTAGATATGACATAAATATTAAAATAAGTGTTTAATTGATTTCCTTGTACAGGCATTAGTCGTTTATACAAAGGCGCGCATGCAGTTTACCGCTAAATCGGACAAAAACAAAGATATAAATGCGCGAAATACTTATTCTTTTGTGATGAAATATAGGTCAGAGCATTTACGTATCAAGATGAATTTTTAAAAGGCGCTGTCTTCAACCCTCTCCAAGTCCGTTAAGGCATTCTAGGGCCAACGCATTTGTATACAATACTTCAACACAGCTATAGTTCCGCATAATACGCTGAAGGTATTGCTTAAGGTAAGTCTGACGGTTGTCCGAAATTTGTATTTTAACGCTAAGATTGGCATAAAATAAATAAAAAATAAAGAAAAAATTTCTCTATTTAGATGCCTTCGCAAGTGAAAAACGTGTAAATGTGAAATGGGAAATGGGAAACTCAAGGACGAAGTTCTGCAATCTATGACAGAGATTCCAATGACTTCTAGCGAAAACATGTTAAGATCTAACTCGGTTTATGACCAATTACCACGAGCCTAGAGGGTAGGCTTAGGCTTGTATCACACAATCGAAGAGGAAGAGCCTAGCATCTCAAAGGAAAAACAAAACTATTTCGAAATATTGGTTGCGTTTTACTATACTTATTAAGAGTCGATATTATTGGGGCCAAGGTTTTTCTGACATCGTCCAACACACGTTTGTTCGAGTCTCTGCAAAGTTGCTCGGAAGTAATTGCTTTAGGTTTGAAAGAAAAGATAGTCGTATTACATAGGATGCTGGGGGCATAAAAATTGTCAAGGTAATCAAAATTGAAAGAATTAAAGCATTAAGCAAAAAATGTGAATGTGTGTTTTGCAAAGCAGTTTATCAATAACAATAATACCCAAATACTTTTTAAACAACTCTTTATTAATTCCCGGCTAATAGAGGCCTAGCATTTACTGGTTGGGCATACGCCTCCTCACAGATTGCGGTCGTTCCCTACTTATTTCTCTTCAGATCTTTCTCACCATCAACGTCTTTTACGTATGAAGAACATCCCTCGAAGGATTGCTCGTAAATTATAAAAAAAAAATTATTTGATTTTCTTTTTGACGAAAATCACACGTGGGTGAACGATTCGCGGTCGTATAGGCGCCGTCTCTAATAAAAAATCTGTACTATTCTTAGAAGGTGCAACCCTCAAAAGACGTCTGTCAAAATTGCAAGCCGCAGTGGTTTCTTATCTTAAAAGAATGGAAAAAATCTGAATTTCGTGGGCTGATTAAGAACTGCTTGTTGATAAGAAGAAGTACCGTTGGAGTATTCTCTCAACAAACATTACGGCAGCTCTTCTCTGTGATGCGATGTTCTAAAATTAGGCCATACGGACTTTGGTAATGCTGAACGCAGCTCATCAGAAATCATTAAAAGGATCCCTAAAATTATTAAAGAGAATTTGACGAAAGCTGACGTTCTAAAGGTGTCAACAGGCAAAGTTTTCACTACATAACATGAGAAAGCTGCTTTCCTAATGTATGCCGCGCTTACTCACTGTGGAGCAAAAACATGAAATTGTTACCGATTTGGAGCAACTAACCCCCCGAGTCTGCTGCATCTGAATTTGCAAACAAAACCGTCGACTGATGAGTGTCTGGCCTTCACAGTTTTTGATACACATGCTATACATTGAATGTGTGAATGCTATAAAGCATCCTTGAAGGAGGAAATTGAGAAAGGCATTGCTTCAAATAAAGAAGAATAAAATGCATTCTCATATCACAAGTCGGTTGAACTAAATTGAATTGAGATTCGAAGTTCTGTCACGATCATGACTTTATAAATCTCAAGTGAATTCCCCCAGGAAAAGCATTTGAAACAAATAATGAAGAGCCCTTTACAAATAGGTTCACAAACACTTCAATTTCACTTTGCCACATTTTTTATTAAACTGAATCTGCGTGCATCAAAGATTCGCTCCCGGCAAAGTACAACATTCTCACTTATTTGATTTAAATCAAATTTCTTTCATTTAAAGTTAAAGAATTAAATTTATTCGTTCAATAACATAAGTATTACGCCCTTGACACCAGCGCACTATCTCGATTGAAAGGCTAGGTACAAAGGCATGTTTCATTAGTGATTATGTAAGATTGTGAGTATTAAACGATGGCCTTCAATAACTCAGCACAGAATTTCTTTCCTCGCTATGTATGCAAGTTTTCACCTAAAAAAAAAGGGGAAATGATCGGTTTGCGATAGCGCAAAGTATAGTTATATACGAGAAGATTGTTTAGTTCTGTTAAATTTTACAAGGAATCATAATCAGATCCTCCCAAAGAGTTTTGTTATTGCTGGCTTCGAAATGAAAGTACACTTTTAGTCTGTAAAGTAAGGAGTTTAATCGAGTTTTCAATTAATCGAAAGAACTACGTAAGTGAGGTCAACGATGGAAAAGACCGGAAGTACATACGCGGAGAAGCCTAGGACCTCGTGTAATACATAGCGATAGAGAATGAATTGTAAGCATCCTTTGCCTCCATGGTTATGACTTTAAATCCGTTGCCTTATGGCACTTCCTATAGTTACCTGGGTTATATATCACTTTATAAAAAAATTTAGATTGAAGGACGATTCAAATAATTGAAGGACTCGCTAAACAAATTACTGCAAATTTCGTGCAAATTTTCTACTTCTAATGAGTAAGGAATAGGAAAACAATTGTAAATAATACAAATATATATATATATATATATATATATACAAATGCACATGCATAAATAAATAAATCAACATAAATAAATAAACAAAGCAACAAACGCCTCATTACATATAAAATTAAATTTAAAATGTTTGCTTAATGTGTTACTCTTACTGTGGAATTTACGCAAACAGCACAAGGGTGCTTCGTATACTCATTCCAATATTTATGTATATACATATATATACGTTTGGGTTTGCGCGACTCTGTGTGCAGTATGCAGCAACGTATCCCTAGATGCCAAACTGGCCTCTGTATATATGAAGTTGTAGTCCTAATGTTTATTGCATTCGTCGAACGGGTATATTGGATGCGTCACATTTTTGTAACGCATAGATCTATGATCCACTGGAGCTACCATAAAATATATCCGTTCTTGATTTAACTAGGTCTGCCTCTTTGTCTGGCCGCTGGTCATCTATCTTTTAAGATACAACCGCTAATGGTCGCGAGTTCTAATCTCAACTGAGGTAGAATTTTCAATACAGGCGAGCCTGCGATCTAAGTTATCCGGCAGCCTTTAAATTTCGCCATATTTTGGAGACTTGTTTACAGTAAATAAATAAATAAAAAAAGTCTGGAAGAGCTTCTCTTTTCAATTGCTTCCTTTTCCTAGGTACAATTTCAAGTTTTATGTAAAATTTTAAATCCAGAAATAACTATTTTGCATCTACAGCTTGCTTGGAATTACCAAAAAGCCAGACATAAATAGGAAAGTGTGTGTCACCACATAGTTTTGAAGCTATTCGATGTTCGACACAAGTGCCGCGAAGCCTATCAAATGATATATCATATTTACCACACGACATGCGATACTTACATTGAGTGAATGAATCTTCGATCAATCTTGCTACGAAATTTCGCATGGCAGCTAATGTGGGGTATTAACTGATTCGAGCAGAACCAAATATAAAAATATAAAAAGTTTTCTTTCTTTTTGTTACTAGGGTGGCTGACCTCTGAAAAACATTAACACAGAAAACCCAGAAATTTACTTTATTTTTTATTATAAATATATACACATGTATACATACATGCATACATACATACATACATACATACATACATACATACATACAAACAAATATATATATACATAACAAACAATTACGTTAGGTCTCCGGGACCAACTTAAATATTGACATTTCTCGAGGGCAATAACACAATCATACATATTGCATATGTATACATATGTACATACGTGCATACATTTATACGTTATAAGCATAATGTTTAATTTTGCTTAAAAATCATGAAATAAATATTTCTTGCGGTCACATTACAAAAAAAAAAAATGTATTTTTTTCTTTTTAAACAAACTTTGATTGGCAGCTAGATTACGGAAAAAAATTTATATTAAATTTTCCTTACAAAAAAAAACTATATTAATCTTACGTAACAGCGTCGATGTTATTATGATGAAAGCTTGTCACTCACTACGTTGTATAGTTAACATCGGCGTGTTTCTGATATTTTAAAGTAGAAAAAAGTTAATTGAAAAAAAAAAAAAACGATTACGATTACGCGAACGCATGTTAAGTCCTGCTGCCAGCTTCCACAGCTTTAGCTAAATTCTCTTCTAGTTGCCCTTTAGCAGAGTAGCCAGAACAGTTTTAAAAGATATACTAATCTGTATGGTGGACAGAAGCGGTCATGCCTTGCTTAAAAGTATATTTACCTATCCACTGCAGGTGAGCAAAATTTCGCTCCAATCCGCTTTCAGCTTTTGTCTCATTTATTGGATAATCTACGTCAATACACACAATCTCTTTTGCAAAAGAGTATTGTGAAGACACATTTTTCAGACATGATTATCTGTCCTAAATTTGAAAGATGTGGGAGTTAACAGTCTCCACGATGATAGTTTGCGGCAGCAATCAATGCTTCATGTTACTCCGTTAAAGATACATATCGTAAAAGTTATATCTATTAAGGCTAGGCCTAGGACCATTTTTCCTCCATAATACCAGATGTGAATATATACACATAAGTCATGGGATCCTCGATATTCCAATTTGAAATCGTAATGTACCTCTTCATCATGCGTGAATTTAAAATATAAAACTTCGTGTTCCAAAATTATTTGGAAATTTAATGAATTTAACAAAGAGAAAAGAAAATGTAATTTTATTTTCCGTCACTACAGAAACAAGGGAGAAAATTAGGTGCGGATCTTTCATATCCACCATGTTTACCTGAAAACAAATTCAAAACAAAGTAAATATGTAAACAAGCGAAAGAAAGTATATGCAATTTGTGTTCTCTACAATATTGGGAGGATTTTTATACTCACTACTGAAGGACATTGATTCAGAATTTCGTACTGATCGGGTATACATACTTTGTACGGATGACGAAGCCTCCATCGGGATGCAGCATGCGTTTTCGCGAAATGAGTACAACAAACCTTTTACCTTTCCGCGGTATAAAAAGTGTATATGTCCATGGCTATGTGTATTGTGTTAGCTATGCTTTTCTAGTAGGAAGCACGTAATTCGCCAAGACATTTAAAGTGCAGTGCAAGTATGAACATTGCTTTATAGCGAACCTCATTTTACGACGTCAACCCACGTCATCCTAAATTATTAACGACACTGTATTAACATTTTTGACTTTTGTGACGCCGTTTAGTTTCCGAAGGTGTGGGCTGATTAGATTTTGTAACTTTTTAATAATGTAAGACTTTGTTTTCCATACCAATGAGCTTGAGATTTTCTAAAAGAAGCAGCTGTGATCGATCCAATCGATCCAAAATCTCATTCAAATTATATTAAATATACGTCAGTGATGTTGACGTACGCGGATATTGCGAATGCAGTGGAAGTATTAGTGTGTGTTAGAGGCTTCGATAATAGATGTGAAACTAAATTTAACTTTTTGAAATGCACATAGATTTTCGTCTAAATTTAGTGCAATTTTCACCACGAACCATGTGCGATACAAAAAGCAGAAGCAGAAGCTTAATTAAGGAATAATTTTTCACAGCGAATAAAAGTTTGCACCGACATCTTTTGTAAAAATTGAAGTCTTTTTTTGTCATAAACATGGTCATAAATTAAAAGCTTTATAAATGATAGGAAACGCTAGGCAAGGGTGAATGCATTCTTATTAGGAGGGTCCTTGCAGCGCTCTACTCGTTAGTCAGCTTGCGCGATAGCGAGACGAACAACGTAAAGCAAATTAAAATTTTGGAAAGTAAAAAACACACACGTCCACAGGCTAAGCACCATTCTGATTTGCTTGTTATTCTCATCGTTCGCAACGTTTAGACCAAGTCAGAATATCAACGTACCGGCATATATTCAAATAAACATATGTATCTGTGAACTCATTACCACTAAACGTAATGGCACTAATAATGCATACACATATAAGCAAGTCTCTAAGCTTGCATGACTGTGTGCGTGCGAGGACATAGTGCGAGTAAGGCTGCAGCCTATAGTAGCAATAAATCGCTAAAAGCAAATAAATCAGCGCCCATAAATTCCAATGTTGTTGGTTGGTTTCGTTTCGTTTAGTACACAGTGCGACTTTATTTGCCTGTGCATGGAAGAATGCTTGCTTACATGCTATCCGCACATATGCTCGGCTGAAGCAACATTATTTAAATCCTTTGGTAAATAAGAATGTGTGCGATGTGACAACCCGTACCGGCTCTACAGAGAGTGTCTTAATTCCCTCTTTCCCATTCCGTCTTTCTCTTTCACTTTTTCCTTGGTTACCCTCACATGTATATATTTGCGTTTATTGTCTAAATTAAACGAAAAAAAAAAAAAGAAGAAAACGAACACTCAGGATATGGACTTTTTTGAGAAATATGCTTAAGCAAAAGTTTATATTTATAAAAAAATTAAATAAATTTAATCGCGAATATTTTAAGGAATTGTCTATTGCTGGAGTTTGCAATGTCATCCATCACCTTCATCTGACTTACGTTTCACATCTGTCCATCTGTCATATTTCACGATAGGTTAAGAGTCTTCGAATTTCTCAACATTTTGAAACACTTATCGTCCTTTTAACTTTAGCGTTTCGCGTTGCAAAGCGTATATGTATATCTTTTAAGTCTGTGTTTATACGCTCTTAGCCATTAATATTTCATTAGCGACAAGGATTCTATCATAATAGGTAATAAAATAAGAATTATTAATATCTAGATGATGTATTTGTGTGCGTATATCACTATCGACAAATTTTATATGTTATAATGTATAGGCAGACAACGCGAACAGAAGGACAAACGCAGAGAAGCATCAATACACTCTAATAGAAAATAAAAGCATAAAAGATGCACAAGATCAGCAATTCATCGACAACGAAATCATCGGCTTTATTATATATTATAGTCAGTCCGGGTACACTGGATTATGTTCATGCTTGACGTTGCAGAATCAAACAGAATTCCTATCAGGCACATACACATACGTACATGTATGGAGACAGGATATATTGAATTCGCACTCATTTCTTCCTGCTATTATACTGTACTCAACATTTTTGGCGGATGAGCATGATAAGGATGTCGACGTTTTAATGCTGTTTAAAAATATATATATATATATATATATATATAATTTCGCTTTATTTCATTTCTAAAAAATTTTCGTTTTATTACTTTTTTTACGCATCGACAACGTACGGTTTTCTAGTGCATGTATGTTAAGAGATTCCTGTTGTTCTTGTTATTTCTGTACTACCTTCTCCGTATCTTATTCGTGTTCTTTTCTTATTATCCTTTTTTTTTTTTTTGCTTTTGTAATAATAAATTAAAGATATACGAATATATCCCTCTTTGTTAGCGCCCCTAACAAGCTCTCATGAAATCCATACACATGCACGCGATTTTCTTTTATTCTCAACAGTTTTGATTATTTTTGTTGTTTTTTTTTTTTTTTTTTTGCTCATTCAAGAATATTATACGTGGTACCGAAATAAATCATCAGTTTTGTTAATGTTTAACTTTGCTGAAGGAAGACGGAAACATTAAATAAAATAAGAAAAAAAAAAAAAAAAAAAAAAAACAACGAAGAGAAGCAAAGTTTGTTTAGTTTTTTAATTTATGGCTTATCCCTATGAGAAAAACTATGTATAAAATGTTAACAAATTTTCATAAGGACATTTTAATGAAATCCCTACATTCACACTGGCCACATAGAGGATTTATATGATGATAGTTTCGGGATTCTGCTAAATATGATCTATGAGCAATAAATTATGAGAAATAAATAAATTATCACCCGTGAGTATGGTGGATTTTACGGTTACGCAACATTCGAGAATAAAAAGAACTTGGAAATAATAGATGTACACACATGTAACACAAAGTTAACCTTTTTGGGAAGGAAGCCAGTTTTGAGTTTCCCTTAAATAAGTGTCGTATGCCATAACCAACTGATGGGTTAATCGGTTTTCATTAGCTTTTTAAGGCAATGTCACGAAAACCGTCTCCCGGTTCGATTTAATTTTTTCACTATTTATGCATTTTTCACCACACATTGCTTACCGCATGTTACATGGCTGTTAACTTCAACTAAACAGCATATAACGAAACAGTTGCAACTTTTCTTTCAATTTTCAATTTGGAAAATCTGCTTTTTCCAGTACAATGACTTTTAGCAATTTTTAGTTAATTTTAACCCTTGAAAAAAAAAGAAGGGAGAAGAAGATAAAAGACAAATTCACTTTATTCTTGTAAATCTTTCTAAAACAACGTTCTACTTGCACCCTACCGTCTAAGAAGAGGAAGACCAGTTTTATTCTCCTGGCAAGGAAACAATATTTCGGAATACCTTATGAAGTATATATGTATACTTTATGATAAGTCGAAGATTTTGTATCGTATGTCATAACCATCTTCCTTCTCTATTGTCATGTGTTCCTCATCTTTTGTTTGAATTTCCAGAGCCGCAAGAATCGACAAAAAAAAATTACGCTTGGTACATAAATTTAGATGTGAGGTTTGCACATCCTATCCAAACATGTAAAAAAATATTGCTATACCATAGTCAACAAGAATCTACATCTTATGAGAGATATTTGCTTGAACTCTTATATCCTGTACCACAAGTGGTACAATTTATTATGCTGATGGATTCAGAACCAGTTGCTGAATCACTTTCTGAATCAATCGGTATAATAGAAGTTGGGTCTATTATACGCCCTTTTGGTTGTTTAAATTTGTCTGTCCATCCTTTCGTCCTACAGTTCGCGGTTTTGAGCAATGAAAATGGTTCAGGTCGGAACATTCTTTCGACACTTCCCAATGTCAACCCACATTTTGAAAAGTCGCTATACCAAATACTGTAGGTGCTGTAGGGTACTTAATGGCGGGCCGTGCCCCACTATAGTGTTTTTATTTGTTTGGTTTTAAATTACTCTGCATGCTAAGATAAATAAAAGAATAGTTTTTCCATGCTATGCTTAACATCTTAATTGTCGTCCTAATATGAATTTTTTGACCAGTCATTGATTTTTGAAGACTTTTCATCACGGTTTTGAGGTATACGCCCCATTGCTGTATAATGCTTTCTTAACTGTGTTTTAACAAAAATCTTTGCGCAGTGCGTGTCCCAGTGCGTGTTGCTTACCATTCCTTAGCTTTATGGGATATCTTTCTTATCCAACACTTCTGCGTGCTAATTGTAGCTTCTGTTTCCTTACCTTAGTTATTGGTACCTATACAATAAAACATTTTTTCCTAATTCTATATAAAACAAAATTCTGTACTTAAATAAGTCAGTCGACTTTCCCAACTTTCTATATTCGCTTCGTTATTATTCGTTTATATTCTTACAAAATACTCGTGATAAGTTTAATTTTGATCCGTACATCCTACAGGGCTTGTGTCATTTGTTATCGTAGATGTAGCGTAGATTTATGTAACACTTAAGAAAGACTTCATCGAGCTTTTGTCCTACCATGTCTTTGTGCTTTTCTCAGCAATTTTTGGAAAAAGTGACAGATGGACGGATTTTGATCTAAGAATGAATCCGACTGGAAACATATAGCATCGAACCTCTTTTACGATTACAATATAGATCTTAACTTCGAAAAAGTATTTCATTAGTTATACGAAAAAAATTTTTGCAACCAAACTTCCTGAATAGTGGTATTTCGTCACATTAAGCTAACGTGTAAGCGCACATAAAGTATGGACCGACAGCCAGATCAATTTATTTAATCATCTCTCCTCTAACCATTCTAATAGTGTCGTGTTCCATCAAACTGCATCTGAAATTGTTCCTGAGCACGATGGTGGCTGCCTTCATAAAAGATACCGTCTAAGTGGCTTGACATAAAAAAAAAAGAAGAAAGTATATGGAAACAAGATAAAATTTTTAATATCAGTCAAGAGTTTTATTAGTCCAAGTTGTCTGGAAAATTTAGTAGTTTGCTTAGCCTAAGTATGATCCTTTCACCTTTTTTGTCGATAGGTCGTACGCCGGAATTAACCAGCGTTGCTCTCTTTTTTGTTTGACTTTAAAACTCGGACTATTAATATTTAAAAAAGCAACAATTTAGTTATTCCAAACTATAAGCGCAAATATTCTTTTATGGACTCGCTCTGTCAAGCTTGATACTATTGATTATCACTTATTATGCAGTAATATGCACGCAGTTCTTGTTTGTAAATAAACAAATACTATATTAATAAGGATTATTTTCAACCATACGCTACGTTAATGAAATAATTTATTTCCATTTTTCCGTCTGTCAGTTTGGTTCTGGAAACCTTACTGAGGCGAAAATTAATTACTTAATAATTTTATAGTTTAAGTGTTCCGTATGAAGTATATGTGTGTGATCCCCTCCAAATTGGGGAAATTTTTAGGTTAATAACGCATATACTATGTCCATGTGTCCATGTAAAACTTGTCATAATGATATTCTTATCAGATGTATATAATTAATCTTATAGGGAAGCTATTCAACTGTTAAATGATCATCGGAATAATACGTTATGTACAATAAAAGCGGCTTTTAACGAAAATGTCTATTTCTCATAATTAACCATGGGGTTAATAAATAAAGAAATAAATTTTTCCAATAAGTTGATTCCAGTTCAAGCAATCACTCAGCCATAATTTTGCCTTTTTTTTGAGGATCTTTTCTCACCCGTTCTTTATGGAACACTATTCGATTGCAATCGTGTCAAAGTTTTTTCTATTATCCACTTATTATTGAAGAGTTTTATGCTTACACATTATGATCGCGAAGGCTGAGTAGCTATGTAGTAGTTCGATTTTAATTACAACCTAGGAAGGGATTCACATGCGTCTAAAAGCCAAATCAATATTAACAAGCATTCCATTTTTGTCTCAAGCAGGAAGGTTATCGATCATGACACTGACGGTCTGACACTTTACGTAAACTACGCCTAGAAAGACAAAGAAGCTTAACTACGATGATGGTGGACAAGTCGATTTCTGCAGGATCGGTGCTCGATTATAGCAAATACTACATATATATATATGTATATGTATATGGAAGAGGATTCAAGAAGCCACACGAACTTTGATAAAATTAATTACGATTTTTCAATTTTTGCATTCCCTATCCGGTTTATTAGGTTTCGAACAAAGCACAGTTGCTCTGCCTTACAGGCATTTCCATTACTCGTTAATATACCGAAAAGTTTTAACTGTTTTATTGTCTCTTCGTGCACATATGAACATATAAGGTTTAACTAAGTTGATCTCTCTACTCTTTTGTAATTCTTTTGCTTAAAAGTGTACAATTTCTTTATCAGCAAACCTATCTATTATAACACATATTATAAACACATTTCCTGCTTAGGTTGGCTTGAAAATGCTATAAATTATTTTGCAATTTTTCTTTGTTTTAAAAATCCCTGGAGAGCTTAGTTTGGAAAAATTCAAATCAGAGAAAAATGTCGTTAAATTAAATAAAATAAAATATTTTACATTATGGCATGTTGTACGCCGTCCTGGTCGGCCAAGGTTATGACAACGCGGGTTTTTTCTACCACTGTCATCATGAAATAAAATCATAAACGGATGCATATTTTTGTGAAGCACATACGTATGAATCGTTTGCATAAATTATAATCAGGGGTCAACCTTTTTAATGTTTTATTTGGATGCTTGGTAATGAATACGAGAAAAAAACCCGCAATTTACTTTGGCACGTTGTAATTACAGACATAAATATGATTTTTAATGCTTAAAATCCAATATTGATAGTGGCATTAATTTTGTGTAGGTGAATTCATTAGGAATGTAAAATACACTCAAAGCACTCTTTCATATCATTTAAGGCTGTACTACTATGAGACCTTCTACTGGGGTTTCATTCAGGTGATTTCCCCTGTGCGAGTATAAGACGGTAATCGTCAGATACACGCCGTGG
Organism: Glossina pallidipes; assembly: GCA_000688715.1. NCBI lineage: Eukaryota > Metazoa > Arthropoda > Insecta > Diptera > Glossinidae > Glossina > Glossina pallidipes. The sequence continues at coordinate 543,073 of KK499810.1, forward strand.
AAAGGAAAGCAATAGAAGGCGTGGCTGCAGGCAAGTGGGTATGTGCCTAATGAGTAAGTGTTGCGCCTTTACCGATCAAGTACTCACTGTACTACCGTATAGAGTTTTGAACTCGCGAACATAAACTTGGTGGTCGCCATTTTTATCATAGCGACAGGTGCTACATGTGATGGCTTAAAAAGAGGTATTACTGTTTGTAAAATTGTTTATTCGAATTTATTTTTTTTTGCGGAGGGGCAGGGGAGGGGTAGGGGGACTGATTAAGCACTTTAGATGAGAGAAGCATTCCAAAAGCAAATAATTGTTACCAGCAAAAAAAAGAAAACTTTTTTTTTTCTTTTTTTTTTTTAAGTTGTGAATATTAGAGAATGTATACCTTTTTCAATAATATTATATTTTACATGTAGTCGATGGCAAATCGTCAAAAGAATGGTTTATGAATAGAGACGTACGGGATGACGAAGAAATGTTGATGAAAAACTGCTTATCGCCATTATTATGAGTAAATGAGTCTACCGAGTAAAGCAACACCCCCAATGGTGCGAAATATTAATTTGTGATACTCATATCCTTTTCCACAACTAGACAGGCCGCAAATACACAGAGCTCAACTACTAAACACAGCTGAACTGAACTGAACTGAACTGAACTGAACAGAACATAACAGAAGAGGGTAAATAACAATTGCGGCAATTTCGCGTAATTTCATATACTGCGACGAATATACATAAATACGTGTGCTTCGTACAATAGATAGTAAGCTAAAAATAATCCTCCTGTTTTCTTCATCCCTTTCCCATGTCACGGCACCTGTTTCGATGCAGAGCTGTTTCCCTTGTTACCACTACAGAACACAGCCGAGAAAAGTCAACAATAGCAATAACAACATGACAAATATATATATATACATATATATACATATATGTGTGCATGTATGCCAGTGTGTGTGGCGATGTGTAAGTGACTTGCCAGAAAGCAGATTTCGACACCCATGTATTATGAGGAGAAATTACTTAATCAAAGTTGGATTATCTTTGAATATGTGTGGCTGTGTGGGTATAAGTGTATGTGTATGTTTTGCGTATGTATGATGCATAATACATCACTAATATCCGCTCAAGGCCTAAGTAAGCTTCTGTGGCCTTCTTTTCTCTATAGAGCTTAAAGACTTCAATTCAAATTAAACTTGAAGACAATCAAACTAAAGACCATGACTATAATATACACATTAGTAGCAGAAGCGAAAAACACAACTATTGAATATGGAATTTTCATATTTAAAAATATTCGTGTGCATGTGTAGCAGTAAGAGTAAATTAAATGCACATTTACATTCGAACGGATTAAGCCGAGAGGATATTAAATATTTTGCAAACTTTCGACTTTATGCCATTAGCACATATGTGACCGGCTGAGTTTCATTAGTTGGCTGCCTAGTGCAGCGTCGACGTTGTTAACAGCAAATGTCAACAGCATGAGTACCATATAAGATTGGACAAGAGCCCACAGAGATTAAGGATTCCTGTGGCGAACTTAATGAAAACGAGACCAACGAACCCACTTTAACAGCAAAATAAATAAAAAAAAAAAAAAAATATTTAATTCTGCTTGTAGGCGATAAAGGGAATTTACCGAAAGAGAAAGGAAAATTACAAAAAGGTGGAGGGTGAAACCATGGAGGAATTAAATGAAAGCAAATATATAAACAAATAACGTCAGTTTAAAATTTAAAAATTTTGAAAAGTGCTTCAGCAGTTATCAGTGCAATCCATTCCCACTTCCTCATCCTGTAGCCGTTCACATGTGCATGTACGCAAGCTATTTAGTAAATCTGTTTCTAGGTCTTCCTTCGCTTTAGTTAATATTTTCACCGCCATTGTTTCAAGTTTGCTTATACACGAAGTCCTAACAATTCTACTATCGAATGTCACTTCTTTCCGTATGCATATGTATAAGTACTTAAGCCGTGCACTTACCTATACTCTTTATCACTTAGTTGCCAGAGATGAAGCGGTTTCTTCTTCTTTTTTTATATATGTATACAGCAGAGAGGCATTATTGACATCTCTGGCATTTCATTATCAGTCTATGCCGCGATAATATTGTGTGACAACAGTTCGAATAAAATCTTAGTCATCATCATAGTCACGATGCAATATATGGATAATCCGCATGTAAACAATGATATGTGAATGCTAACAACCAAATCAGATTGCAGCACCAACAATATCAACAGTAACAAAACCCATCAGCAAAACAATTGTCCTGTGACTGCTTGAGCAGCTTATAACACTTTTTACCACTACTCTCACCACAACATGGAGTTTTTCTATTTAGCGTCGCAGCTTAAGGCCGTTCTAGATATATATGTGGATATGAACGCTCTAGACGATTATATCTGATTTTATAACTTTAATAACTAAAAGTATTGATGAGTTATGAGTTGACGCTTTTTTTTTTCTTTTTCTGGATTTTTTGCCGTTTTGTTTTAATTTTTCTACTTCAAATTTAAACGAATGTCGTATGTATATCATAAAAGCGTAGTCTGAGTAATAACTTAGTCCCTAGTAATTGATTTGAACGTAAGCATCTCTGTATTAGCATAAAAACCCTATTTATACCCTTCTATAAACCCTATACGGATGTATATATATATTGATTTGGATCATGTCAAGCGGATTTGTTTATTTGTGGGCGGATTGCACGGAGTTTAGCTTTACAGCTTTCTTTTTCACCTCTTAGAATTGACAAGGGCTTACAGGTTCGTGCCTGTGATTGTCAGATCTTCATCTACACTCTAGTTATTTTGGTCTTTAAATCCATCTCACACACACACACACACATACATGTTCCTTATATTTGCCAACAATGTTCAATATTTCTGAGTAGCCATCTAATCCGTGAATAATGGAAAAATCCTGTCGCTATGGCTGCTGTCTGCTTGAATTGTAGTTGCAATTAAAATTGCAAGCTTCAAGCTTCGCCCCAAATAGTTGCTTGCCATCCTCGCTAGGTTAAATTCGCAGTCTGTAGTCCGATCTATACTTACCAAAAGCACTGAAAATGCTTTATTTTTTTATACTTATTACCGGAGGATTGGGGTGTGTTCACTTTGTCAAAATATTTGCAACGTCCACTATAATGCCTATCCTAAAAAAGACCAAAAAACCTAAAGAAATAAATCTGTATGCTCTATAACATGGATTGGGCGAGGCCGATTTTTTCTGTTTTGAAAAGAAAGGTTTTTGTCGCATAGGCATGTAGGCGTTGTAGGCATGTAGGCGTTGTAGGCATGTCCTTGGACAAGTTGAAGCTACTTTCAGATTCTTTTGCAAATTTGTAAGCGATATTACTACAAATACTACAGAGTTACGCAGACAGGCAGACAGATGGACAGGCGAACAGACGAACATGTTTAGATGCATTCCAAAGTCGAAAATGGCCAGAAACTTATATAGTTAACGGGATTTCTGAAGCTTGCTTCTGCGTGTTAAAAAAGTATTGAAACAAAAATTCAATTTTGATACACTATAATATTGAGTAGGCGTGGTCAACGTTTTTTATTATTGCACAGCTGCTACAGCACTGTAGCAGTTTATGAATGAGGAGAACGAATCCAATTTTGTATTCCTTTTGCAAAACAGAAGAGTTCTCAGTTTACATAATTAGTGGTTGTTTACAGGAAAAAGTTTAATTTTCAATCTAAAAAGAAGACAATCTTTTGTTAATAATTAACGTTTAAATTAACGTGCTTCTCTTAAGAATGTCATCTTAAAGATATTGTAAGAGAATGGAAGCGAAAAGAATAAGCATTGTTGAAGTTATGCTCTGCGTGTTCTATGCCATTTCGAAACAACGTTGTTGGAGAAACCCTGGTTAAAATATTAAATATCCGTATAATAGAATAATAGAATAAACTTCTGCTTGAAAAATCAAATATTTCGACAATTTTAAAAGTTGACCCTCTTAAAGTCACCGCTTTAGAGCATCCGTGACTGTTTTAAAGACCATTTGAAGCAATGAAAACAAAAATTGGTTTTCTGAAAAATTTACTTAGTTAATTTAAACCTCTTCGATGCGAGAAAGTGATTTGCATGCAGACTATTTGTAGTTAAAGTTATACAACTGATTGCGTGGAATCACATGACCATAAGGTAATGCTTATCTTGATTTCGAATTAAGATTTCGAATTAATAACAACTGTCTCTCTGCTTGTCTGCAAAACCATCTATGTTTTTTTGCTAATAAGCGACCGCTCTCTGGGTCGCTAACTTCCCAACATCGCTAACATTGTTCATTAAAACCTGCCTAATTTACTGTTTAAGATATTGAAGATAGTGCGAACAGCGTGGAGTACGACATGAAATTGGGAGTGTTATCGCATTATATTGGAAACAGCAATCTTTCGCGGATAAGTTAGGTGACCACGGCCATCACGGTTTTCTATTCTTCTAGATGCAGCCACAAAAGCAGCAACATCACCGTTTTCTATTTCGTTCTAGTCCATGTCAGTACTGCACTCAGGAGGCCGCATAGAGTGTATTTAGGAAAGTTTAACCCGTTGACAGAATTGTCACAGTTAGTGTTGGGGTTAATAACATACTTTCAGGATATGGGTAGTTTTTATATTGATATCAGACCTTTACATGATTACATAGTATTTTATGCATAAATGTGTTCTCTGAAAGGAATGTACACAGAGATCATGTAAATTATTAATAGACGTATGCTTTACGTATGCAAACGTGATCTTCAGAAGTTATATAAACTTTATAAGGAATATTTGAAATAAAAACTGATAATATAATCTTGCAAGAGTCGGCTAATTGGTTACAAAGTTAACTTGTTTTTATAAATCAGTGAAGTACCGAAAAGTTAAATGCATGGTTTCTAGAATTGGAAAAGCCGTGGCAAGAGGGGAACCTATTGATCATGTTAAACGGTGAGATTTGTATTTCGCGTAGTAAACCTGCAAGCTAATCTCTGGCAATAACGCACGGACGCCCGGTATTGCTCTTTACAAAGTTTGATCATTTAAATGCTAAAAGTGGAAAAATAAATTCTTTTAGTACGACATGAAACATGTAGCAGAAGTCGATACGATATTTGACGACTGCATTTATCATAAGAAGAAATTTGGTGTAAAAGTAGTTTTGATCGCTCAACAAAATAATCGACGATGATGAATATGGAAGATTTGTCAGCAGAAAAATGTAACCACTTCTAATGAATTTATCAATTTCGCAGTTAATGGGGAGGAGGAGAAAACTCTTTACCATATGATGCCATCTAACGTTGTACATATATCTGATTAAATTACTCTCGGAATTCATTGTCGGAATTCACGAATTCACTAAATGAGAAAAACAAAGTTGAAAGATTTCTCGCGTACTCCCATATTTGAATTTTGAAAATCATTTTTTTATAAAAAAAAAAACATTTTATTTTAAAAAATTAATAAATGTTTTTACACAGAAGGGACTAGATTTGCAGGTCCATTCAATCTTAGGTTGCATTGAAATGTGGAAAATTTATGTCAATGACCATTGCAGGTAATATATTATGGTATAGAGAATGGCGTTAAATCGTAGGGCTTAATATTTTTATATATTTTCCTTTTTTTGTTTACTTACATTTTTTTTCTTTCGTTTTTAAAATATTTCATTATCTGCATGTAAACGTTGCAAAATGCAAATTTTGTACAACTCATTAAAATAATTAAACAGACCAACCATTAACGGCTTAAATTACTTTCGAATTTATACGATAAAGATTTGTATACGATACACCGACAAAAACGACAAGAAAATAAAAAAAAAAAAAATGAAATCCTCTTATATGTCGCATCTGCTAACTGAAGTGAAATGAAAGAAAAACACTCATGAGAAACCAAGCATAAATAATTAACAAAACAATTTATTTTCAAGGATATTTACCGTACACATATGCGTAGCAGTATTAGTAAGAAATAAACATACATATATAATTGCGGCGTTGACTTGGTGTGGCTTTTTAAACATCATCAAACTTCAAAGCTGTTTTATAATAACAAGAAAAAAAAAAAAAAAAAAAAAAAGAAAAAACTGGTTGATAATTATAACTGAGTTGTTAGTGAATGTTAAACGAGCAGAGTTTCCACCCAACCAATGCCGTCAGTCGGTGAGTCCGCTCCTCTACATTGCATTGGAGTAAGTGTACACCGGTGTAGTTTACGTATCATTAAATGGAAACAATTCCGTGTAAAGAGCTTTTACTAAACAGAAAATCAAACAAATTTCCAGACATACATAGAAACTCAATCGTGTGCATCATCCGACTCGCCTATACAATATTGCATGCTACACATCATTAGTGGACATCGCAAACAAACTGTTTCCCGTACTTTAACATTTATTTACTTTTTTTCTCATTTTAAAAAATCCTTCACATAAATGATTTACGTGCATCATAGAGCAAGAATGACTTTTGATATGCCTGCATGCTTTTGCGTGTGTGTGTGTGTGTGTTTTATGTTACCTGCACGTGTAGTTCAGTTGTCCGCAAACACTTGTAATTAATTGCAACAGTGGTTTTCAACCAAAGCAAATACACTGTAAACGTACCTTTTCAGTTTTCCTCAAACCTTGATTTATTTTCCCAAGATGAGAGTTCCAGCTGAAGACCACGCTAAGCACACAAATTGAGAAACTTGTTTCTGCTGTAATGACCAAAGCTTAACCTAAAGTGACGGCAAACAAAATGAAAGAAAAACGGCTGAATATTAAAAAGCACTACAAAGAAAAATAATCTCACCACCCACTTGAATTAACCGGACCGTAACGCACGAATTAGTGATACACTTCGCAATACGTTGTAATCAAATTTCACTGGGTATTGGTGACAAATACAATAAATTCAAAAAATTATGAATATGATGGTGGAGAGAAAAGGACAATTGAAATCTTGTAAAAGGATCCTTTGATTTTGATTCCATTGAAATGCAATTTTTTTCCATAAACTTAAACAGGACTTTTCGAATCTCTTCCATTAAACACTAGTACCACAGTGTTGAAGAGTGTAGAAGGGTGAAATGTATAGTTGTATGTTCATTTGACTGTTATTTGATTTCATACTCAAGTATATTGCGAGTCTTAGCCTGGCTTTGATTTGCTCTTAAGCTTGATACTTCCTAGACACTGTATTTTCCTAAACCTAATTCATATATATGTGTGTATTGTATTTGGGGCCTAAATCAAATTAGTTTAATTATGCGCATTTATTATTATACCCAGTAAAGTATAACGAAGCTTTCAAAAGCTCATCCATTTGTAAGACCCAGAAACGTGCACCAGAACGCGGCTATAATATCCTTGTTCGAGTAATATTCTGAGCCGACTTAGCAAGCTCGCATCTTTTCCTTGCCCGAATGATACAAAAGAAAGTCATGTTCTAACTGGGGATAGAAAGTGAAGTTATCTTGAGAATTGCAGGCCTACAAGCTCATCGACCCATACGAGCGTGTTGTTCACAGCAGCTGCGCGACTGAATCGCTTTGGCAGAAAGCCTATATGGTATGTTCGGTAGGACCACAAAGGTGTGGTTTGCTAAAGTCTGATGACGCGATTAATATCAAATGGTAGTAACAAGAATAAATCGGTTTGAATTTTTCGTTGTCCAAAAAACAAACGAAATACTAAAGAAGGCAACCCAAGGTCGCTTCTTTACATGACACCAGCTCATCCATGCCACGGCAATGTTTTAGTGGTGTCTAACTGGCAAATGATGGTCCATGTTACTTGCTCATCAAACTCAAGTCCTTCCGATTACCATTTCTTTGTATTTGGGACACACACTTGCTGAGCGTCGCTTCACTTCTTCGATAAAAGTTTGGTGTCAAGCAAGCAACATTGTTTTGGCATGATATCCACAAATTGTCAGAAATGTGGAACGGAATGCATAGTTGGCGATGGGCAATGAGTATTCCGAATGAATATTTTTATGATATAAAAATGTATTTTCTGTTCAAAAAACTCGATTTTCATTGGCAACTGTACATAAGTGCATTAGACAATTTTTGACAGTGAGAATTTTTGATGTGAGAAAACTTAAAGATGAATTTTTTTAATTTAAAAAAATTGAGAGTTTGAATTGAGGTTATGGGGAAAACTTTCGACAGGCAGGCCAATAAATTTCACTTCTTCCTCGTATCAAGAGAATTTAACTTTACATTGCTTTTATTTGGATGAGCTACTCGGATTTAACGCATCCAATGCGCTTCTAGTGTTGTAAAAAACTGAAGTTTCCCCAAAAAAATCGAAAATTCCTGATTGTGCAAATAACTTTTGATCTAAATCGTACATTAAGATACGATTTGGCGCCAGTTATCTTTGACGGTTTCTCTAAAAAATCTGATATACGAGAATTACTCTCACAAGTTCGTCGACATGTTTTCAATTACTAATAATAACAATAATGACAAAACAGAGACAATTTGAGTTTCAAGAGTGACCTTAAGGCGAGTGTATAGTTACTTACTGGCTTCTACGATCTCCTTGCAAGAGTTAATTAATTGAAACTTTTCCTTTTAGAATGTAATCATAACGTATACGTATACGCATACGTATACCAAGAGATAAACACAAAAAGCCAAAGTAAACGTTTTTGAAAAAGTGACAAAGAAAAACGGCAATAACAATAACAACGGCAGTAGCAATGATAATCATAACTGCAATAGCAATAACAACAATGATAACAACGCTATTACACGACATCAACATAACTCACTCATCCGGTGTGCAAACAATTCACAGGCTTCAACGCTTTGATGTTTTACAACCAATAATAATAACAAGAGCAACAAAAACAAGAAAAACTTGAACAGCCAATCTTGTGTTCCTGGTGTCATCCGATATTAACGCATTTGTTGCCAACAGTAATGAAAACAACAGCAACAACAGCAGCAAATTTATTTCCAATGACATTTTACTCTTTTTCTTGCGTAGTTGCTAATGGTACTGACTTTGCCTTCTATTTATTTATTATTTTTTTCATTTTTTTTTTTTTTTTTGAGGAGAGGGTCTGACTGTTAACAGCCATTAATGGCGCCATGATTTTTCTTTGATGTTGAGCTTTTAATATTTTTTTGTTTTAGAGTAATTTTTTTTTTTTTTTGTTCGTATGAAGCTAAGTCTTGCCATGTTTCATAAACCGTTAACACCACACAGTGAATGTTTATTGATGCTCTTGCAATTTTTTTTTGCTTGTGTTTGTATTCGGAATTGTGATGGAAAGCATTATTCACACAGACTCGCACACCAAAAAGCCAAAAGGGCGTAATTAATACAAATTTTTTTCTTCCCATTTTTTCCATTACGTCATTATTAGCAGTTTTGGCATGTACATGATGGAAATGAAACCAAAGGATTAATTGACCAACTTTCCGCGACAGAAGAAATAAAGGCGAAAGAGGAATAAATGATGAAATATAAAACTTTGTTTATGTTTAATATAATATAATATAACATAATATGCAAGAAAATTAATCGGATTTTGTGTCCGCTCTTTATAAAAGTTGCATAAATATTATTATAAAATGTCTCTATTACTTGCGAAACATTGTGTTGTAGCCTTTGCGGCGAATGCCGAGAATCAGTATCATTGAGTTAATTAAGTCGCTGTGTAACTGTTAAGCTTAAATTAGCGTTAACAGCACTCTCTTGAAAATTATGATAAAACCGTCCTCATCATCATCAGCATCATCGTCGTTATCGTTATCGTCAGTCAGTGAACGCAAAAAGCAACATGCTGATGTTAACACATCTTCACTTTTTTTATTTTCTTCTTCTTCTTTTAACTAGTACTACAAACAACGCTTACTTCACTTACTTACTTACTTACTTACGGGTACATGATGCATTCGAAAACATAATCCGAAAGGTGTGGTGACAACTTAAGAAAGAAAATTTCAAGTCCTTTGAATGACTGCGTTCTTCCGTGAAAATGTTTTAATTACTCATTGGAGTCTTTGCGTTTTTCTTTACTTTTTCTCGCTGATGCAATTTGAAGTAGTGTTTAACATCGTACCTCTTACATTCTGATATTAACACAACAAATACAACACGAATGTGTATGTTTATAAAGAAATCTCAAGAAGTCAATGTTGATGACTTAAAAGTATGTTACGCTGTACAGATGGGAAAATTACAATTTTTTGCATTAAGTATCACATGCTAAGTGCGTAAATTTTTTTCTCTTTGTTCTTAACTAGGCATGCTTAGCAACATCAGTGATGTAGTGCAAGTCAAGTGAAGGGTAAGTCATCTTATACACTTGGGGCTTTTCTTGTACCTCATATCATTTGAAAATTGTGCAAAGATTATTTATTATTCTGGTTGAAGATTGAAATGGAAAAAAATTTATTAAAAAATTACTATTTGAGAACTGATGACCTGAGGAGGAGGCTATGACACTGTTTCTTTACTTGTGTGATTGTCGGAGATCAAAATCATAATAGTCACCATTAAAAATATGTTATTACACACTTTGACTTTATATGACGCTAGGAGTTTACTTTGTTTCTTCACTAATCTAAAGCGATTCTGGATTAGGAGTCAGGTAAGTTTGATAAAATTCTCATAAGGAAATAGGAAATCTCTCTCTCAAATTTAATCACCGAAGTTGACGATGGCACGATTGCGTGCTTGGAACAATAGGCTTAACCGTACATATAAGGCTGCTGCCATTCGCGATAAACTGAAATAGCAAGCAGGTCGCTAAACACGCAGAGATCCGAATTTTTTAATAATCAATCCGCCTACTTTGCGTATAAAGAAAAGGAATAAGTGGCAAAGAGCTCGCTTTTCAAGATTATTGCGCTGCCATAGTACATCCGCGACTACTACTACTAATGTTCCCGCGTTCAAATCTTAGTGGCATAGAGCATATTCGGTCGCAACTGTAGTGAATGCTCAGTCGGTGAAGGCGTAACACTTACCGATTGGACAGGCGCTCACTAGCTTGCAGCCACTCTGTAACTGTTTTTTTTCACTTTCTCCTGACCGCTACCATGCTGCACCCAAAAGGCGATATTCACTGACCGAATACTCATGTTATAGAATACGAAAAAAAAAAAACAACCTATATTGACGTGGTTTTTCGCACGGTTGCACGTAGGTATTACACAGTATACGTACACTAGTTTACAAAGATAATTGATTACTGTACTCCACCTAATCTAATTTGAAATTTCGAAAGGCGTAAGTTTTTAGAGAGAATTTCTTGAACCATGATTTTGGTTGTACATAGAAAGAATAAATCTTTAAAACACTTATAGCACTAAGATCACCTTTGAATGTTTTAATGTCAAATATTTTACCCCCCGCCCAAGCACACTCAAAGGGAATGCGGCGTCAACAGCTTGTACGAAGTCTTCTCAGAACTTTTTTGGGCATGCGACTCGTATCGCTGTTACTTTAAAGCATCAAACCTTTGAGACCTTAAGACATGCTCAACAAATTTCTTCTCACTTTGCATGATAAAGTTTCGTTATTTACGACAGAATGTCCTCTGCTTTCCTTCGCAGAAAGCTAAGTAACTTTTTTACTTGAAGACACCTCTTACGTCAAGCCATGGCATTGCGATGAGTCTATTAAAGTGATTGAAGGTGAAATTGAGACGTGAAGTTTTAGTCACTTATAAACCCTTTTAGCTTTATCGATGCACTGTATTGTCATAAAACGGGCAGAAGTAAGGCCGACCACTAACTATCCTACAGCACTTCATTTGATATAATTCTTCATTTGTTCACGTGATAACACACCAAAAATTGTTCCTTGTTTCTATGTTCATAAGAGGCCTTCTATGGAAGGAGGCACAAAACATGAATTAAGTTGGTCCGCAATTGGTAAAATCAATCCTCTTGTGAAAAATATTATAAAAGGAAAGATATTATTTTTGTTAGAAAGTTTAGTAAACATTGGACTTTATTGCCATTTGAAGATTTACTTTTTATGAAAACCCAATGGTTGTGGTCCAAATTTAGCTAATTTGTTCGTCAAACTACTACTACGGACCAATTTTTATAATAAAAAATTAAAAATTAATGTTTTTTCATATGAAAGCTTAGTTTTCGTAGAAAACACTAAAATGGTACGGATTCAAAATCTTGGCTATTCGATCTAAAATTCTTTGCCGAGAAATTTTAAACATTTCGCTATTTTTCGCATGGCGATTGTCTGTCTAGACAATATTCAATAGGTTCGTGCGGGGGCCAAAATACTTTCGTGCATAAATTTTTGTCATCTTAGACCGACAGGCAGCTAGATGGATAGACGAACAGGCAGACAGACAAACTTTAAACCGATTCGGGAAACGATTGTGAATTGATCTATTGGGTCCATCTTAAATCGTTGTGACTGTTCCAAACATCCGCACGAACGTAATATGCCTGTAATGTAATGTAGCGAAGAGAAATTACAACCCAATACCAAGTCCTGTTCATATTTTATATACTCAAAATTTTGCCTAGTGGTGTGCATAAAACTTCGCACTTAAAATTGTCGTCTCCCCTGCAAATGAATCCGCAACGTATGATCATAGAAATATTTTAGAGGGCGTAGCGTTGTACCGACCTGATCCGGGAATGGACATAGTCAGTCCGTCTGAATGGTTTAGGTATACTCTTTAGTTAGTCAGCTATTTCGCTCGTCGTTTTCCTCTGTCGCCTAAAATTACGTTACTTATTCGGCCGGTTGGACAGACGTTGATATTTCTTTAGCTGATTTTTCACTCTCTCGACGAAGCGGGATATTTTTGGAACATCTTATCTTTCCTTTAAAAAAAAATGATTGACATAATAAAATGGTGGTTGAATGGAGTGAAGAAACTTTGGAATACTTTTTGCAGCACGCAACAAACTTTTAAACGAGCGTTACCTGTGAATCTTAATTTTAGAAAAAAAATGAGAGAAGACTTCTAACGGCGCACAACACACTAAGGCTAATAAGCAGTGTTTTCTGGATTTTTACCCGCATTGCGATAATTTTCATTTCTTGTTGTAGTTGCTTTTGTTGTTATTATTATTTTCTACTTCTCCTTCATAATGAAAAGGTGAATTATTTTGTTGTTTGCTTGGATGTGTGTACGGGTGAGTGTGTGTGTGTGTATGTGCATGTGTATCTTGGAATATTATGTGAGAATAAAGCTCTTAACACCGTGAGTTTTTTCTTGTTAGTTTCATTTCGTGTTTTTTTTTTTTTGCATATGCGACTAAGTGCAAATTGACAATGGACAAAGATGCTCTTGTTGTTGTTGTCGTTATTGTTGTTGATAATGCTGATGACGTTTGTTGTAATGTTTTTTCTCAGATGTTGTTCTTTGGTTTTACAAGCACACATAGTTATATTCTCTTACACCTGTGTATATGTGTACATGTATGTACATATCTCTGTATGTATGCATGTGTATAAGTTGTTGACTGATTATTTTGTGTCATACAGTAGGAGTCGTTGGTATGATGGCGATGACGATGACGACGATGACGACGACAACGACAACGACGACGACGATGATGATGTGTTAAATATAACAACAGCAAACATTAAAAAGATCCCTACGGCCTCTTTAAGCACTTTCTGCTGGTGTAGGTGATGTTGCTGCTGCTGTTACTGCTATTGCTGCTAATGAGAAACTAAAGAATAGAAGCAAATGCAGTCTATACGATAAGTCAGTTAGTCAGTCAGACAGTCGTGTTATAAATAAAGTGCTCCTAGGAGCATAACAACAAGCGCATTAGTGGAATAGGAGTAGAAGAACAAAAAAATAAAAAATAAAAAAAATAACGTTGAAGAAAAAAAAAAAGCATAAGCAATTAATTATGTTTAAATAGGTTTTTGTTGTTATTATTGTTGCGTGTTAATTTCACAAAGCTTTGAAGCTCTAGGGGCACTTTTAATTAGCGCTTTAATGGCATCATCAGCATCATTATCTTGATATGTTGTTTTTGTTTTGATATTGCATTCGGTTTTTACTTTTTCCTTACAGCAAATTTACTCAGGCACGTATTTTGGCACCTCGTGGCTTTACATTCTCACAAGCATGCAATCTATATCTATATACACATACATACATATTATATATATAATCGCGATTTATTTTCGCTAATGCAAAATATTTGTTTACCTGGAAATTTGCTAATTTGTTTAGCAAAGAATGCAACATAGGACTGTAATTAATTGGTGATTGATTTTCGAGGAATATTAACGCAACACCACACAGCACAGCGAAGAACCGAAGTTCAAGAGTAAACTCTTAAGCGTGTTTGATTAATGTTTTGGTTTTGTGGCAAATAAACTCGAGAGGGTGTATAATGTACGGTAGTTTTGTATGTACGTGTAACGTAATTGCGTACTTTTGTGCCTGCAAATATGCTGGTGTATGTTTGCAATAAGAACGGAAATGAATTGGTATTTAATTAATAGTTTTACCCTGATTAAAGTTGGTTCGTCCCCTTGCGGCATACTCTGGCCGCATGTTGACCTAATGAAGTCTGATGCTTGACACATCGGCAGCAACAACATTGTTCACCGTATATTATTGCCAACAATGGTTGGTACGTTGGAGGAATAACGGAAATCAAATTGAAATTAACGTCTGTCTGTTTATATGCCTGCCTGCCTGCCTGCCTGCCTGTCTGCCTGCTGCTACCATTGTTGGTCTTTGTTAATTTGATTGGATTCTGATGAGAAGGCGTTGTGTATTACACGCCCCCCACACGTGATTTTTAGGCCTTCATGTTCTTGAAGTAATGAAATAAGGTCTAATGTTATTGTTGTTATCGTTCTTTTTGTTTTTGTTGTTGTTGTTGTTGTTGTTGCTATTCTTGTTGTCATTGCCGCAGTCGTTGCTCAAGCATCGAGCATGTCCGCATAACATATATACCATACACTCAATACTTGCGATAGCTACGGCTAAAATTATTTAGAGTTCAGGTTCGGTGTAATCAACCCTTAAAGCGTGAGTACACACATGCATACAAAAATATAAATATCTTCATAAGACAAAAAAAAAAATACTCGAGAATTTACTTGATTGAGTAAAGCAATCACGTCCTTGTTGTCCTTACTCCTTCTTATCTCAAAAGCTGAGATTTCATTTTGACTACACTTTTTTTAGGTTTTCTTCTCTTTCTATTATTAAAATGGAATTTTAATTTTTATCAGCTAGCTGCCGTATGACGAATACAAACACAATGTGAGTAATCATACGTGATGAAATGATATAATAATAAAAATAACAAATGATCGAAAAACGTAATAATTTAAAACGAATCTCGGATACACTTCCAACAGATACGTTTACTCTACCTATAGGTTTTTCTTGCTCAATCTTTAATTTCGGTACTTACTCTGCCGAAGTTCAATTCTTATATTCCTTGCAGAAAACTGAAACTTTGCAGATTAGCTGGACAGGTTGAGCTCAAAGAGAGCTATTATAGATCCATTATAGATCTTAAGAGAATACATGCAAGGTTTGATATCAAGGCTGTACATCTTAATCGTTTCTAGCCGGTAGGAAATTGGACGGAAAACGACGCGTATCTGTAAAAGATGCTCTGACGACTATGCCAAGCATCTTCACGCTCAATAAAAATTTGCTCATAGGAAGCAATTGTGTTAGCAATGTGGTAAAAAGCTTAATATTCTTTTATTTGTTCCGAATAATCGCAAAAACGTAACAGATTAACATACTCGCAGCAATCTACTTCAGGCAGCACTTTCTAAAATTAATAAATTGGTAGACGTTCCCGTAAGGCTGTAACGAAAGTGAGAGTATTTTCAAAATGACTTGTTTTAGCTGTTTTTCATTGATATTAAAAATGACAAGACCGGAAGCGCTATTGTTTTGCGAAATTTCATTTAAAGTAATGGTGGGAGTTGCCAGTCTTTTGTTCGAACGTTAATGTTGAACAATCAGTTCAAGTGCAGTTTAGTCAGTTATTGTTTTTTATTTACATGTTGAGTAGCAACTCCCCAAGAAGGTCGCTTTCCAAATCTTCCTCTCATTTGCAAGCGTCAAAGTTTCAGTTTTTCTCTCCCTATTTCCTTTTTTGTTTAATTAAAATTACTTTTTTCACTAAATTTCATGTGTCATCTCTCCAACGAACGTCGCATAACGGTAAGTATTCCAAATTGTAAAACATAAGTACACTGCGACCTCTTTTTGCACGAATTTTCCTTATGCGTAGACTATACATCTGTATTTACACCCGAAACCACTTACGGTACAGGACATATTAACTTTACGTGGATGTAACACGAGAGAAGAAATGAAAGTGGATTCATCTTCTATTAAATCGATCGATTCGGAACCATTTTCTTAATCAATTTAAGCATGTCAGTTCGTCTGTCCGTCTCCAGCATGTCCACATATTTTCATGTTATTATGGAATATTTTGTTCCGGTCCAACCAGGGACGCCATGTCGCACTAATGGATTCGATCGGACTATGCTTATATCTGTACTTATACCCTAAACCACTTATGGTACCGAATAAATCAACGTTTTCTGTTCGACTATCCGCCACTGAAAATAGATGGGATCGGACCAGCCTTCTCCGTATAACTTCTTATTTTGATAAAGTTGTCAAGTGGAACAAACATTCAATTTTCTACATTTGTTGACAAAATTCGCTAAGTGATAGTATTTCGCCATATTAAAGAGGTGTGAAAAATTTGAATCGAATGGGACGATGTTTTTGAACCCCAATCGTTTGCACAAAAGATAAGCCTTTGTATGGCAAAGCGATTTAATTTTTCAACCTTCTTGGTGAGCATAGGTTCATAATTGTATTTTGACATAGAATTTAAGTTTCTCAAGTATGTACAACGTAAGTCCACTTTTCTAGCTCTATCCCTCATAAAAAACAGCCCTTTATAAGGCAACGAAGTATAATTTTTAGCTTTTCTATGAGAAAAATGGGAAAGGAGTAATAAAATGTTGAAAAAGAAAATTAGTTTTCCTAAATTTAGATCGCTTCACTATACGTTTTGACGTGTCTTCCATATAAGAGCTTCCATGCTGAGCATGACTTTGGACGGAAAGAAAGTATAATTGTTAGCATTGTACCACGAAAATAGTTGGGGCATTGCCCTAGGCGGGGTGATGTAATGGTCGGCACTGTCTGACTACAATATTTTAGGATGTTTTTTTGGAATGGAATTATGCGTAGATACAATACTTGATCTCCGCCGACATTGTCGTGTATGTTCATAATGTCTTTGCAGACTGATGCATGTAATAAGAGTAGTGACTACCTCGCTAACTATCAAAGTATTCATTTTGCTCGCCTATGCGGCCTGTTTTTCGTGCTCTACATTCATTGTGGTGGGTTAAGTTTGTGTTGATGTATGCAACAGTAACAGAGACTTGTTTCATTTCGATGGAATTATAATTTTGGCATTTTTTCAAGAGCAAAAAGTGTTTAGCCGACTCTCCTAGTTGCTCATCTCAGTGCTTATCGTTTGGTGTAGATACCTTGCATACATCCATTGTTGGCCGTTGATATTTTGCCGACTAAAGGAGCAAGATCCTAAAGGAGATTTCAAAGACCAATAGCAACAAACTTAAAATTCCCCATTTAATTATGGTAATGGATTTTTAATGCTTGAAAATATTCGCATACGAATCGTGTCGCTACGAAATATGAATGAATGCCGTCGATATAGTTTACGCATGAACGGAATTGATTTAAGGTTAAATGCGTTTCGTAATAGAATCTCGTAATTTATATTAAATCGTTTTTTAAATCTATCTTGCCTTTAGTATTTTCATTAGGTGTTGTATTATTTTCCGATTTTTGCTCTGTTTTGTTATTCATTTTCGTTCTCAGTTTAAAAAAGTCTCAAGGCTAATACAAACTTTTCTTTTATATACATTACAGAAAAAATGTACGCACACACACATATAGATGTATATATAAGAGTTGCATATGTACACAAACACTAACAAGTGTAAACAAATACAATTCATATACAACTCAATGAAAAATAGTTCATGGTATTTAACCTCCAGTTTACATGACCATAAATGTTTTGAAAAATTTTGTTGTAGTTGCTGTTGATGATGTTGTTTTAAAAAGTTTGTTTATTGTTTTCGATTTTTTATTTGTTTTCGTTTTTTTTGTTTAATTTTTTTTTTTTTTTTTGGTTCGTTATTGTTGTTTTTGCTTCTCATTTTTCTGTTCAGCATACTTTTGCTTCAACAAAGACCAGACCGTTTATGTCTGGTAAAAACCGAATGTTTCCCGGTTTATGTACAAAACCAAAACAACAACAACAACAAAACTTTAGAAAAAGGAAAACTTTTCCTATACATTAAGCTCCCTCACACGCTTTTAAACAAATAACATATTTATTATTTGCCGAAAACATAAAAATCTAGTCGACGAGCGCAAAAAAAAGATGAAAAAAAAGCGAAAAACTAAACTAAACAGCAATTTTTTGACTTAATGGTCTTTCAAAAGTGTGCAAAAGTTTACAAATGGAAATGGATTGAAGGAAGAAATTAAGCATTATATGTGTTTAATCTAATAAATTGCCAGTGAAATAAGCTGCAAGCACCTTCCGTATCATTGCAGTCATTGATATTTTTCAATGTCGACACTTTCAGCACTTGTTTGTGTGGTAAAAATTTTTCTTTTTTACTGCTTATGTACTGATTAGTCTATAATTTTTCCATTCAATGAAACGAAATCATTGTCGGCTCTAAGGCGTTAAACAACACAACGAAAATGTAAAAAAAAAAAACAAGAAGCAGGAAAGGAAAACAAGAAAAAATCCTAACAATCGATATCATAATCATTATGCATGTGGGTATGTTGTTGCACAGGCTTAGAGGTTGCGAGCAGTGCCTTTGTGTTACAGTTGTTTTGTATAATGAACCTCTTCTCCCTAAAGAGACAAATGCGGAGACAGACAGCCGATGACTTACCGAGCGGGCGGGCACTTGTTACGCTTTTTTCCACGTTTACTTATTTATTTATTTTTTTTTTATTTTCATTTTCATTTTTTTTTTTTTTTTCAGATTTGCAAATCTTTACTAAGGCGGAAGTGGCAGAGCTTTTCGAGTTTCGAGTTTGCTGTTAAGTGAAGTTTGATACTGAAATTACGTTCGTTTGTCTTTGAGTCCTTGAGGTTGGTTCCGCTCTTTTCTATGTATTTGTTTCGTTGCCTGTTTACGCTTGACGCATTATGACTGCCGTTCAGCATCAGCGCCATGATAACCATCGTCATCAGGATCCACATGAAGTGCGAGTGTTTCTGTTTTTTTTCTTTCTATTTTTACATTTTCTACATTCCATTTTATGTTATTTTTCTTTATATATATATATGTTTTTTTTTTAATTTCGTTTTTTATTTATATTCTCTACCGCTATGAGTTTGTGTTGGGTTTCATATTTTTTTCTGGATATGATACCAACATTTCATTCCATTTGAACGCTTCTCCAAACTGCATGTTGTTGCTATTAATGCTGTTGGTTGGTTTGTGCGTGTGCTTGTGCGTTGGCATCAATTCAGATTGATGTGTACGTTTTATATGCATGCCGGTGGTGCATGGTGTTTTACAATGATTATCAAGGGGTAGCAGACCTCAAGAGGATTTAAAGGAACTTTAACTCCCGTACTCTTAAAGTTGCTTCTTGTTGTTGATGTTGCTCAACGAATGAATTTAAGTCTCAAGTACTTTACCAAGTTCTTGGCTTTACCGTTGAAACGGAAGATATTTGCAAAGTGGATACCGCCACAATTTCCTTCTCCTTCTACCTTTCGATTATTTTAGTCAGTCAGTTCTAAATTATTTTGCTCAACAATTTCTAGGCATCGGATGTTTATGTATGTCAGCCATTTTGATTTCAAGAGTTTTGTTTTTAAATCCCAAAAAAAAAAAAAAAAAAATATTTATATTCAAAGAGAAAAGGAAATAAATGGGTTAATTATTTCATTTTTTTTTCTTTTTCCTATTAATCATCCCTTCATATACTTTATTTAAAATATAGAAAGACGATCTTTAAAGTTGATTTCTAATGGTAATAATTCTGTCTGCTGTCATACATAGAAGGAAACGGGTTCAAGGCATGTTTGTTTGGCGCTAGTCATAAAAAAAGTGTTTTCACTTTCTAATCATGTAATTTTTACGTTAATTACTAATTGCTTTTAGTTGTAGAAAATGTCATTACTTGCTTATCTTTTCACGTTTAGTTGGGTTTTCATTGTGTCAAGATTTTAACTCAAAGACAAATGAATCACGATTTAAAGAAAATTTTAATATTAATTCCTGATTTAATATTTCTGAAAACGACAGAGACAGAGAGAGAGAGAGAGAGAGAGGGAGTAGAGAAGATGTAGAAAGAAGTGCTTTTTAATTTTCATTAAGATAACAGAGCACGCAGTCACTACGATAGACAACTAAGCGCAACCCTGCATACAGTCACAATAGATGCAACAATGACTAGCATTGGCGATGTGGATGGACGCAGGAATGATTATAATCACTAACTCTCTAAAGAAGCTCTCCAGTTTGAAAGCGACATTCGGTAGCAAATATATTGCAAAGTGTACCACCATTAACGCTCTGGTTGATGTTATTTTGCGTATTTTCTCGTTTTCAATTTATTTATATTTTCCACCTTTTGTTCCCATTTCCAGCTAAAATATAAAATCATGAAAAAAAGTAAACGAAAATTAAAAAAAAAAAAGCAAGCGTATTAAAGATCATAATGTTAACGAAATAGATTTGGTTAACTTTTAGTTATATAACGTAGCTATTGTTTTTGTAATTCTATGGCTATACTCTACGCTGTGAGCAGCGGCAGACATCCAATATGATCGGCTCGTCGTCGTTCTTTCATTTATTCAAATTAATTCGAAATAAAAAGTTTTCATTCATTCATCCGTCGAGACGACGTGGCAATATCTTGCCTATAAATGTGTGAAGGAGTGTGCGAGTTTGTGTTTGTGGAAAAATATTTGGACTTGATTTAAACTTAAAGTTTTACAATATACGACAATCACGATGTTTTTTACTTTTCATTTATTTTCTATAGCGAAATCTTTAACAAGAAAGTCAAAGATTGATGTGTAGTGAGGCAGAGTCAAAATAAAATAAATAAAAATAAAAAAAATTAAGAAAAAAGCTAAAAGGATGTGAAACTGTTTGTGTTTCCAGCAAAGTTTTTCAATTTTAATTAAGTTTTCAAAATGTGTAAATGTGTGCTCTTATATGTGCTCATACACATCCACACACACACACACATATATATATATATATATATATACATATATATACATATATATTTAATCACTGTAAAAGTTCAAAACAGACGCACTCACACTCTTACGAGCAATCACAACGAATTTCATTACAAAATAGTATCAACAACAAAAGCAACAACTGCAGCCAACGACAGTAAAAGCAGAAAAAAAGTGAGTGATAAACTTCATCATCATCCGTAGCTACTGAAGCAGAGACACAATATTATCAAAGTCGCGCACTCTTCAATTAAAAATCTCAAAGTGCCACTAAAAGAGCCAAAAAAAAAATATTCAAAACAAAAATGAAAGAAAAGTCTCTACACTTTAATTGTACGAAAAAGGAAAAATACCGATTGAATTTTTAACTTGCAGCGCTAAGAAAATTCTTCTTTCCAGAAGTTATTGAAAATATGTCTTCCTTCTCTCGTTCACTTATTTCTTCTTCCCATCATCCGTCCGCCTATGTGCGTTCATCCATTCCGTCCACCCATCCTACTACCATTGATCTTTTGATTGCCGAATCCACCTCGTTCCGTCAGTCCTTCAACCAGTTCTTGTTTTTGACACTATGTCCATGCACTAATTATCCATGCGTTCGTGGGATCATTCTGCCCTACCTGTCCATCCATCCATTCGTATATTCATCACCTCCTATATCTGATTTTTGGCCTTCATATTTTCCATTCTTCTCGTCACACAAACAAACAAAATCTCCTTGACCTTTGTTCCCGGCAATTTCAACTGTGTATGGCCACTTGTCCCTACTTGTCCGTCCTTCCATTCGTATATTCATTCGACCACGTACCTGCTTTTCTGGCCCTTATAACTTTCTCCCTTTTTTATTAGTTATTTATTTATTATAATATATATTCAGCTGAGATTCGCACCTGCGACCACCGACGAGGTTTATTCCATCGTCTATGCGGTAGTCCACTCGAGATCTAAAGAGCATTCGCTAATGAATTAGTTCAGTAATATATCTGATTCTTCTTCTTCTAAAATTCAGCAAATCTACAACAGATAATTTTGTGTGCTGAGTGGAAAAATGTACGATTGTTTTTGTCTATAACATCGTGAGAGATAGTAATCATTAAACGAAACATAATTTTACAAACCGAAACTAAAAGCAGTCTGATCACAAACGAGCTAAGTAATACGAAGTCTGGCGAAACTGTTAATACCAAACACTATCAACAACAATAAACCGATTGAAACCTTTGCTGTCAAAAAATAAGCGCAATATCAAAGAAGGCAATACAAATTTATTACCTTAAATGACTTCAACCCATCCATCCATAAACAAAATCGGGTCGTGACGCGTTGAAAGTTCTCAACTAGAAAGTATTAGTCCATGCGGCTTACCCACCAAACTCGATTCCGATTACCACTTGCTTGCTTCGATGGGTCACTCACATGCTGAGCAGCGCTTCGCGTCTTACGAATATTAAGGAAATATAGGAAGGATATAGGACAGGTTTTGCCTCAACACTTTTTCTGGCTTGGCATCCACAAAATGTCGGGCAGTCAAGAAAAATGTGTAGCTGGTAATGGGCAAAGCTTCAGATTAAATATTTTTTTATCATTTTTGTACAGTAAACGTGTATTTTCTTTGGTCTAAACTTTCTTACGGTTAATCTTCGATAAATTCATGGTTTATCATGCCCATCAACACTCTCAACTACATATGTAGGATACTAAACGAATTGCAAGGATAGAGGTAAGTCTCCCTTCACCAGTTTTTATAATTTTTTTTGCATAATTTACAAATTTTTTAGGGAGCGTCTTAAGGTAGAAAAAAATGTTACAATTAATTCGTTGTCTTATGCGTATGAGGAGGGGCTATTTGGATCGAATTTGGTGGTGATAGGGCGTAGACATAGCAGTGAAATTAGGTTTTTCTGATAGGACTTAGCCCCGTTCAAAACGTATCAAGGAACTGCACTTGAACAAATCGTCGTCAACATTTTTTATAACACGCTTTGTATATTGTAACTTTTCGCCAATTTTCTACATACACTGCATAGTAAATATTAGGTCCGAGTCATAAATAACTTCCGATGCCGGTATGTAGAATCTCTTGTTCGTATTTACTCACTATAAGTCGCCGAAACAAACGAGTTTTTCTTTTCACTATATAGATGAGGCTTCAGTTAGTCCTCTGTCAACAGTTTTATGTGGTGCGTGTTACATTCAACCGTGTTTCTTAACCTCTGAAATGGAAAGTCAAAAATTGCATATTCGAGATGTAATGTTGTGGGTGTTTTAAGCAAGGCAACAGCTGAAAATGTATGCAGCGTACGCGGTGAACTGATCGAACAGTTAGAAATTGGTTTGTAAAGTTCCGTCCTAGAGATAGGACCTTAAAAGATGGGCGACCATTTTTCGAAGGCAATCCACTCCAATCAACAAGAGATACAGCGAAACGGTTGAATACCTCATCATTAACTGTTAAATTAATATAATTTTGTTATTCAATGAAAACGTAATACGTGTCTGACAACAAACCGAAAGTTACTTACGACTCGACTTAATAGTAACAATGAATGTTTTTTTTTTGTTTTTTATAATATCAGGAACGATTTCTTTTTTTATTTATGCTGATATTTTCTATTTTTTTTAGTTTTTCTCAATATCGTTCTTTGATCAATTACCTTAGCAGAAGAATGAATCAAGCGTGAAAATAGACCAACATTTTTGCAAAAATAAAAATATGGTCTACGTACAATGGACTAACTTCACGCCAGTGAAATATCACATATTACTCCGAGAGTCGCAGGAAAGAAAAAGAAAAAAAAAAACTAAATATTAAAAATAAATGAAATCATCCCAGTGGCATCCTTGAAGAGAAACCGTTAAATATTTGTGTTAGTGCAACTTCTGTCTTTAAAAATCAATATGAACTATGACTGAGTTTATTACTTTTAATTTTTACTTTTATTATTATTATTATATGAGGGTCTTCTAAATTGCCATGCTAGCAGTCCATCGCTGAAGTTATTGCAATTAGCCTTTGAATCAATATATTTTAAGTTGAGTTTCAAATGCAACAAGTTTAGGGCAGAAAATTTTGGTTTATTTTTGCTCAATACCTTTTTGGTGGAAGAGATTTATTGAACATGAAATTTTTATTATACAACTTATCAAGTAATTCACTTTTTTTGCATTTTTTGTACATTTTTTTTTTGTTTCCTTTGTTTTTTTTTTTTTTTTTGCTTTGGAATTTCATTGGGAATACTTTATTGTAGAGTCGTTACTGTCGTTGTAGTTGTTTGTGGGGTAGAAAAGGAAGAATTTAACATGAACACAGAAATACCATTTGCCCAACCGGATATGTACAACTCCACGCATTATATTACATTGCCTGGTGCTGGCTGGTTCAACGTCTCAATGGTCCAGGCATTCATACCGAATGAACGTACGACACTTGATGTTAATGATGATGATGATGATGATGATGACGACAATGGGAAGGCAAGATGGCAACGCAACGGAAACGTTTCGCAATTGTGATTAATTGCAAAAAACGATGGAGAGTTGCGTTATTGCTGCTGCTGTTGTTGTTGTCGTTGTTGTCGTTGTTGTTTTTTTTTTTTTTGCTGCTGATACTATCCATGTTCATTGCTCGACGTAATGGACATTAATATAGACTCTCTCTCTTTCTCGCTGTTCCGTTATTGCGTTGTGCCAAATGGAGTTTTCGAACTAAAGGTCTGCGTTGATTACATTGTTGCTTTTGTTATTGATGTTGTTGTTCGTTATTCATTAAAGTAATGTATAATATTCTTAAAATTTCTGAAGTAGCGTAAAAGCCGAAGAGTAAAAAATTTAAATGTTAATGATTGTTTGAAAGCACATTACAGATTAAGTTGTTGCTGAATTGAAAACTTTTTCACATTTACAAATGAATAAAATGTTGCTTTCAAAAATTTGTATATTCGTACAATATGTATACCTTACCATCTCTCCATCCCATTCATCATCTTCATCATCAGTTAGCTTGACTAACTGACTGCCAGCTTGCGTTTACCTTAGGTCGTTCTATGTAGATGTACATATCTATCTAATATCTAATGCAGTGACAAAGAGTTATTTCAAGTTTGTCTAATCAGTTAAATGCACGTTTTCCACTTCGATAATCAAAACTTTATCAAGATTATTTTATTGATATTTTAACAGACATGAAAATGTCTGCATTTACCTCGAATCACGGTTAGTCATTCAATTACTATTGCGTCCGTCTTGAGTTGAATTTTCAAACGAACGCATGCTTATATAAATATAAGATGTGTGTGCATATGTGTGTGTGCGTGTGTGTGTGATGCGTGCAAAACGAAAATATTATCATCCATAAGAATCTGAAAATCACTTTCGCAATTTTAAGCTGAGTTTATATACATGTACGATATGAAAAAGGGGAAAAAGTTCGAAAAGCGTGTTGATCTACCCTTCTCCTTGATTAGGTAGACGATAGTTCTTTTTCAATGTAGCTTAGTAAGCGCGAAGATTGAATGATTGTTTCAATATGTTCGACCCAATTCAATCTAATGTGCCTTAATCATTAAGCACTCAGGACTGTGCGCTTCAAATAAACGAAAGCTTTACACATGTTCCTCTTGGCTTTCGTTCGTTTCGGTTGTATAACCAAATTAAATTATCTTTCAGCAGGATACACATTTAACGCTC
Organism: Glossina pallidipes; assembly: GCA_000688715.1. Classification (NCBI taxonomy): domain Eukaryota; kingdom Metazoa; phylum Arthropoda; class Insecta; order Diptera; family Glossinidae; genus Glossina; species Glossina pallidipes. The sequence continues at coordinate 569,042 of KK499810.1, forward strand.
CCCCCTTCGCACTTTGAACTGCAAACTCACTGTCTCTAGATGTAGCTATTTACATACGTACGTCTGAAATACACACACACACACACACATAGTGAATTTAGTTCGAATTTTGCATTCTGCTTCTTTATTGTCAAACGTATTGTCATTGGGTTGAGTTGTTGTAATCTGTAAAACAGCTAAAGCACGCGTGTCTCTTCATTTCTCTTTCTTTCCTTTACCCTTATTCAATGCGTGTGCATGTGTATGTTTTCGGGTTTTATTCCAATCAGATTGTTTCCGTTGTACAATTTTCAATTTCATTGCTATCGTTTCGTTCCCTGTTTTCGTAACTGTACTATATATACACACACACATACACTTGCATATATACATACATACATACATGTACGTCTGTCTATGCATATAAGCGCATTCTCTGAGTGCTTCTATGATTGTTAAAACCGAGTTTCGTATTAATACATTTGACCCCCGGGCAATGATGATTGGAATATTGAACGTGTGCCTGATTAACATATGTCAACAGTATTACATAAATACATATGCATTGAATTTACTGATTCTCTATCTTACCTTTATATGCATGAAGTCGAAAGCATTAATATCATTCACATAACAAGTCACATGTTGCTTTCGTCTAGAGTATATATTTGCAAATTTAATTTAATTCATTGAAAACAGAATGTTTGGTACACGAATTTAATCTAATGATAAGTTACGGTAGTTTTCGTTTAACTGCGTTTAATTAATTTTGTCTCAACGTTTTCGCTTGCTTAATCAGGAAAATGGAAAATGGGATTTTTCAGTAATAACAACCTGATTCTCTCCAACAATTTTAAGGCTGTGTTTAAGGTGTTTTTGCTTATGTCTATATAGGTTATGGTGTCTCTTTATCCGTCCTTCTAAAAAGAAAGCAAATAAAGGCACTAGAGCGGGGTAGGGCACACCATTAAAAACGCTATAGTTATTTATATAAATAGTTTTCAAAATAAGGCACAATTAGGGAATGTGGTCGGAGAAGCGGTCACACCCCAACCATTTTCAATACCGCTCGTCCTTAGGCTAAAACACTTCCCTGTTCTAAATTTCATCAAAAACTGACCCTTGCAGTATAAACATCAGACAGCAACACGGACAGACAAGCTAAGATCGTCTCGGAATGTAATTCTGAACCGATCGGTAGAAGAATGTATCCGTCCATGTGGCCTATGAAAAACTTTTTTATACAAATTCGAACCTGCAGAGTCCCATACATTTTTTTGTATCTCTTAGTAACCAAGAGATAAGCAAAAATACCACAAGTTTGGATAATCCTGAGAATGTGTGTTTACAAACCAATATCTACATAATCTATGTTGTGCGGAAAAGGTTTATTGCGTCTTTAGGTTTTCAGAAACTTTGCAACTTGGGTCGAGCTAATGCTATAAGTGTCAAATAATATTTTTATTATTTTAATATTTGTAATAAGACCACTTGTAACTTGTCTCAATTATCTTAAAAAAAATATTAAATAATAATTTTAAGTAATAAAACGCTTTATCTCCAACGCTTTTGTTTAACAGCTCTCCGGACCTTCGAAGATGCGACAACAGTCCGTTTCAAAAAAGAAAGGATATGCACATAATACATAATAAAAATCGTTCGTCTCGTTCTCTCGTATTTAATTTGAAGTTATTTTACGAATGTAGCGTAAGTTAACCTCATTAACATTGACAGACACAGACATTAGGTTAATAAATAAGAAATCGTGTAGAATAGACAGCGTTAGCATATGCAAACGTGATCGTTTTGACGGTTGGACAAAAGCGAAGTTAGCTGAAAATATCGGAAGCCGCTTCCTTTCTGCCCTATTGAACCCTCAACAAGAGTGAGAATCGCAGGAACTGTTTGCGTCACTGAATTCCATTCCGATAGGAATAGACTGAACTAGGAAGCGCAGATCCATTTTTGGTAAATAACGGTACGCAGTTTTATCAAGTTACACATGGCATTGTATAGCAGAACCATAGGGTTGTAAGTGGCAACGGAGACATAATTATGATGCTGTATTTACAATAACGGGAGGAAGCACGAGTAGTAGTTCGGTCTCGACTTGATATACAGGAGAGTGAGTTATTTGTGATTAGAATTATAAAAAGCATCCGTTTTGGAAAGATATCCGCTAGGGTTGAAAAGACTTTGTAATCCAATAGGGACAAGAATGAATTATCTAAATAAAGGATTCGCAGTAGAATAACTTATTGAATTCGTAAGTGAGAATTGTTTTAAATTTCAATCAAATGGATATCTTCTACCTGGCATGGTAAGAAAGTTAACATAAGACCCCGGACACAGACCTACGAGCAACCTCAACTGTTGACTCGCTTTTAGTAGCGTTACTGTTTTAATCGCTGTCCATTCGGCTGACTACGGATTTGATCTTAGGCTGTGATGATGATATAATACATAACAAATGCTAAGTAAATAAATGACAAATTATTTTATAATAATTTATATATAAATAATTTCACATATTAAGGTAAGACATAAGATGTAACAGAAAGAACTGTCCTCGTTTTCAATAACGTCGCTTTGCTCTCTTAAAAGGCACTTTCGCTGAAACAGAGATCTTAGTTGCCTTTTAGAATTAGTAGGCAGTAGGCAGTTAATGCTTTCCTTTATCTGGTAGAAGTCGCGAAGCGCTCTTACATTGTGTTTGTCTTTTTTTTATTTTTCATTAGCTTAGAAAATTTTACTGGTTAGGGGGGAGTTTTGCTCCTTTTTCTACATTTATTTTTATTATTTTAAAAAAAATAAATAAATCTTTATAAAAAAAAACAAAAAATATGCAAATTTTTGTATTTATGCCACAGAAAAAATAAAAAAAAGCAGATTTTCAAGTATTCTTGTGGGTTAAAGAAGAACAATTCTATTAAAAACTGAAGGGAGAAAAAAAAATATTTTTGTTAAGAACCCACTTGAGGCAGATGTCGATGAGCGCAAGCAAACGGCAGGCAATCTCAAATATTTACAATAAAACGAACGATAACAGCAACAGCAAATGCCTAGTAATTCACACGAGCCTTTTTAAGTCTGTCTATAGTTACTGTGATGATTAAAGGCGAAAACAGGAAATGGTTCGCGAGACGAAGCGGTTGGAAGTGGACACGGAATAAAAATATGAATGCTCGGAAGTTTAGTTTATTAATATCGGTATGTATACGTCTGACTGGTCATTTGCATGGTCAGACAAGGACCAAAGTCTCAGTACAAATGTTGATATTGCTTTTGCTGTTGTTGTTGTTGCTATTGTTGTTGCATCAAATGTTCACTTTTTAATGAGCGACTATGCGGCCGACCAAATAGAAGAAACTTGAAAAAAACTGACAGCACTTAAGGGCGCTCGTAACTTTTGATGAATTTCAAATACATCGATAGGTATAGACCTACGCATACGCATTAACACATGTAACATGTTCTGGCAACCGCGAAGCTGCATCAAGAACTTTAATTGAACAGTTTCGGCTTAAAAATAAAACGAAAAAAAAAAAAAAAGGAAGAACAAAATGAAAAGCAGAAAGATTGGTCGACGGAGGGGACTTTGCGCTGTATTGTTTTTACTTTCGTCTGCTTGGAGAGCTTGATAGTCTATGTTATTACCTTGTTTGTTGTTCTTGATTGCTATAGAGGTTAAAAACGGAACGAAGAGTTCTGTGTACGTAGGATTATTTGGTTGGTTGGTTAGTTGGAATAACCAAATGACTGACTGCGTGATTGCGCCACTGCGAACGTCTGATGGGTTTTTGCGTTGTGAATGCTTGCATTTTTGTGTATATGTTGTTCGCTTGTTTGTATGTTTTACACTTAATCCGTTTATCTAACTTCGTACACGGCTGGACTTGAAACTGAATTATACGTGGATGTATGTATGTATGTATGTACAATATATGTGTATGTATATATAATACACATACATATTGGTATGTGTACGGTTATATTTGGCAGTATTTCTGTCTGTGTTCAATACGATTTTTTCAATTTCAACATTCTGCTCGACATTTTGCTTTATTCTGCTTACCACGCACATCATGAACAGACCAAACCAAGTAAAGCCAACTGAAATGATGGCTGGTCCAGTGCCACAAACACGTACACGTACACGTACACGATTACACGTATATATGCAAGCTATACTTCACGGCATCCATTAGCCAAGCAATCGCAGTTACATCGCAATGCTACTACAACTCTCACTTCCTTATTCGTATATACAAAATCTATAAAAATGTTCTAGTGTGCTTGTGTGTTTGCGCACACAGTGTGTACAGGCAATCAAGCCGGATGGCTGCCAGGATAAAGAACAAAATGGCGAGCCAACAGAAGCTTATAAATGTACGTCTTCTTTTAGCTGTGCTCCCAATATGTCGCCCCCAGAGAAATTTCTTCATATGCTTTGCGTATGTATCACTCCCCACAATATCTTACTTTTATTATTGTGAACCTAACTGTTTGCTACATTTTGTCATATTACACATCTACTAGTGAGAAAAGTGGTAGTGCTAGTAGTAGTGTCGGTAGTAGTAGTAGAAGTAGCAGTTATTGTTGCTGTTGGTAATGCTTACAGCTATTGCTAAAGTGGGTCCTTTTGATGTTGGGGGTTGCTAAGCAAGTAGAGTGGATGTCTTTTTAACATAACATACTTTAGCGTAATATACTTTGTAGTAAGCGGAAGTGTGAGAGTGATATGGCTAAAGTGGGCGTGCGTTGCTTTTGTATGTGTATGTGGGTGTGTGTATGTAGTTCAATAAATTCGCTACTTTCGTATGCTGTCCATAAGTCAGGTTTCATTTCATTTTTCTTCTACCTTCCGTTTGTGTTGTATTGGTCTTCTTCTCGTCCCACTTTTCCCTTTGTCGCCTTTTTACATATTGTTTATAACGCAGTTTGTGTTCGACTGTTTGTATATGTCCATCCTGACGAATTGAAACTGTGCACAAATTGTCGAAGCGAACAGTAAGTAGATTATTTTTGATTGATTTTTCGTTTTAAATTTTCTTTTTTGCGATTTGCTATTTATTGTACAAACGAGTTGATGTTTTTGCTACTGGATGAGTTTTTTAAACGTAAACAAAAATTTAAAAATATCTGCACTAATCTATGCTCGTCCTTCAATCATGTTTAACACTACAAACAAAAGAGAAGTACTTACGAAACACTGTGAGACTTGTTCAAAAGACTTGTTCCCAGAGATAGATTAACCAAAGTGCTCGCAAGAGAAAAGTTCTTTCCTTTCAATGCTCCCAGCTTGAAACACTTGACAAGGAAGATAAACAAGCGATTATATTCGACGTGACTCTGTCCTGTTGCAACTGGAAAGAATAATTTCTATAAATAATCTGGAATCATTTGTTGGATCGCAGATGACGTTCGTTTTTTGTTTTATGGAAAAACATGCTTCTACATGAGTATTTCATGGCATATGTTGACATATATTCACAAAACGCTTAATAATTAAGGCTCTTTATGCTACAAAGAGAAGAGACGATAGTTTCGATTTCCTAAGATAACAAACCTTCGGGGTTCCGTGATTCCATACTTTTCGTGCCTGATTTGTAACTGTAACCCGTTTCTCGAAGAGTTTCCATTTCTAGCAAGTTGAGTGTTTCAGAGTTGTGTTTGCCGACTTCTGTTTTTTTCATGAAAACTATGAAATCCCTTTTTTTTTACTTGTCACCCCACTTGCTGTGTTTTATGTTGTGCATGACACTTGGATCGGTGTATGCCGTCACTTTTGGGATTAATTTTTCTTTTTAATCAATTTCTCTTCTTTCTGCCCATACTCTTTTCGAAGGAAAACTCTTACACCCCAGAAAAGGTATAAAGTTTCGAAAATTGGAGATGCACTGCACTTACGCATCATGGATTGCAGCGCCTCTAAAGGATGTTTCTTGATATTGTGAAACCATTTTCGAAGAGTTATTATTGAGAGGAAATCATGAAAAGTAGGTGTGTGTGAAATCATTTAAATTCGCCATGATGAATATAGAATCGAAGAGTTAGTAATATTGTATATATATATGGATATAAAAAGGTTGTTCGAGTAGAAACTTTCCGAATTTTCTTTTTCGTAACTTCATTTCACTTCCTCCAGCCAATGTGCGTGACAAGTTGTCATTGAAAACGTTTGTCGGAGACTTTGAAGTTTTCCATTATGATAAACTTTGCAGTCAAACGATCGGTATTGACCGATTCGCACTAGCTTTTTTCTTACGAAAAATATTGGAGAGATATACCTTAGAATCGAAAATAAGCTTTGTAGTTAAAATTAATTTTGTTATAAGATTTGTGGTTGTCCTCAAGAGGCTGGGGCATTTATTCTAGGGCGTGTACATGCAAAACTTCACACAGATTGCATAATGCTTGAAACTGGCTTATTTACGATTAGCTCGGATCATCATTCATTTTCATGCAGAATTATTAGAAAGTCCATATATGTCTACTCGAACATATTGAAAAACTAATCAGCTCTGGCTAAATATTAAAAAACTTTGGTCTGACATACTTGCAATAGGCTCTATCTTGTGTTCTCTCTTTTCTATATTTTTATCTCGCATTCGGAACGGGTTGCATAAGGGGAACGAAGTCTAGATGGTTGGGAAATTTGGAAAAAAACACTTTATGAAAATATTTGGAAAAAAAATCCTTGAAAGCTTAGTGAAAAATAGTTTGCCAATTATACTATATACCTGATTATTCCTCTCAATGTCTCCGGAAAAGATTTTAGTACCTTTTTACTTAAATTTACCTTTAGTATTTTTTAGCTTACGCCTTTTTATATACATTTACCCTTCGTTTTTTTAACTTACGTCTTTTTCTGTTCTTTCCTTTCTTAATTCAATATTCACATCCGCAATTATCGACAGTCCAGAAAGGTGAAAAGGATCGTTGTCTTCGTAATACCCAGAAGAGCGTTTGGCCGATTTTCAATACCAACCTCCGTGCGGAAACTTTCAATATTTCTACTAAATTTGAAGTCGATATCTTTATTTGAGCGACGAGGAAAGTGTCAACAACACACACCACGCAGCCGCACAGATGGACAGAGAGGGCTTAATCGACTCAGAGTTTTAGTCTGAGCACGGATATATATACTTTATTATTTTATACTTTTACACTTTTTGTACTTTTCTTGTATGTATATACTTCATATATACTTTACTCTGAAGCTTTCTTCTGAGTATTGCAAAATGATTACCACAAAATGCCATCCCTCCTTCGATCGTGGATATAAAACTAGGAGCTCTCGCAAGTACCGCTGTGAAATATCACGTATATAATGATCGGAGAAGAATAGATCGTAACAGTGCGCTAAATAGATGTCTTCATCGTCGCGTAACCCTATCAAGTCACACTGTCGACTAGTAGTGTTTTGACAATCAAATAAAACTCTGTAATAATACACCTTTTTTTATGATACCACTCCGATTAAAGCGATAAAGCTTCGCAGACTTGTAAGAAAACGCGTGATTCTCAAGAGAAAAATGTTTTGTTATAATCAGCAGCATCAGTAGCTAAGTGGTTTGTTGGTTTCAACAAATCTGAAAATATTGACGTTGAAATGCTCTTGTCAACTATTCATCGAAATGAAATAATTAGCTTTCTTCAAAACCACATAAAATAGTTGGATTTCTTCAAACGTCGTCGTTTGACATCAACCACGAACTAAAAATTAATGCCAAAATAATTTGTTAACCATTTGCTAAAGCGAGACGAATTTGACCTATTTTTGAGTAGATAATAAATGATGGAAAGTGGAGCCCGGAAGGACGATGCACGTAAGCTATTGCCTAAGCTTAGTGGCGCACACTCTCTACGTGTTAACTACTAATGCGATTAAACCGTACAATTGAGGTAATTGAAGTTCGGAATTCGCCAATAAAGAAGACTATGTCTTCTATCGCGACAATGCCAAGTTGAATTTCATTTTAATGACTCGGAACAAATTGGGAGAGACTGGCTGGGAAATTTTGTTGCATCAATCGTACTGCTCGTCCGATTACCACTTATTTCGCTCTCTGTAAGGGTCTTTTTTCAGTTACCATCAAATATTCCCAAAAATTCCACAGTAACAGTTGCTATGATCGCGTAGATATTTAAAGGAAACAAGCGGGCTATTCCCACGCTTATGGTTAAACGAAAACTATGATTTTCACGTATTCGCAAAAGACAATGGGTCTGCGAAATAAGCCTGAATACAAAAATTGCTTACGATTAAACAGTGAAGTGAAACTTTTGACCAGTGAAGTGTAACACAATCGAGGAATTAATATTAATAATCGCCCCACAGCCCTCGCCACCCTCGCGACGGTTAAAGGATGAGAGATTTTTTAAATCTATCAACCATTCTACCGCAAATAATAGATAAAACCATCAAATTGAAATAGTCATTTGTATATGTTTAGATGTGTTCGCACAAATCATCGCACATCAAAGTCACGACATGCACACAGCTACGTAAATGTATCTTTTAAATGTCTGCAGATGTGAGCGCGCGTGTAAGATTATAAAATCAAGATACAGGTTGACATGCGAGAACTGCGTGCGTGTGTTTATGTTCATTAATGTTGAACGCATGTTGTCTATTGGTCGTTAGCTCGAAAATTCTTGAAATGATAACGCGTTGATATGTTGGAAACAAGCGGGGCCATCAAGTGTAGCCAACTACTTGATGTCGTTGCCATTGTAGGTGTGTGTGTGTTCGTATGTGGTGACGGTAATTGTCATGGACGTTGTACGAGTTTATTTTTTACGGCGTAACGCAACTTAATTCCCGCACAACCACAACCACACCTACTCAATCAGCACTTTGATAAAGTAAACGAAAACTTGGCTACTCAACGCCCAACGTAAGCTTTGATTAAGTAGCTCAGCAAAAGGAAAAAAAAGCGAAAAGAGAAACGAAAATTTCCACTTCATCAGCGAGCACGTGTCGGAGAGACGTCCTATCGGCAGAGTGTACAAGCCTGCTGAGTGACACACGTTTTAAAACAGAAGTTTTTAGTTGTTCGTAGCGATGGGAGTAGACAGAAGACATTCATCATAACATAAACCCCTTTACTACTTCTCTACGCTCTTAGTGTCGCTCTTCTTCTTATGGACTTGGCAGTGGTCAATTAGATACTGACTCGTTTTAAATTAACTCTTCTGCTGTTCTGTAATAATATTATGATTTCAGTTATTTACTTGCGTGTGTTTTTTTTCTTTTTTGTTCAATTTCGCTTTCAATATTATTTTTCAGAAAAGTTTTCTTTCACGCTTTACTTTATATTCGTATTTAATTTTTCTCTTTTTTACTTTTTCTTTTTTTTCAATAAATAATATAACCAACGGAATGAAGGTTAATTTACATTTTTCATTGTACGCTCTGTATATACTTCTCCATCATCTCCCATTATTCTCTTATAGATGCTGTACATGTGTATATATATAGTCAACGAATCTTTCAGTTTCCAGTTATTTACCATAATAAATCGATTAAGATGACAGGGTGGTAGTAATGGTAGCAGTGAGGTGAGATGCTATAAACTTTTTTTCACTTTACACTTTTCACGAAACGTTCTTTGGGATTTAATAGCAACAACAAAACTAACCGCAATGTTAACAGTGACGTACATTTCAAAGAGTGTTGATGGCATATTTAATAATCATGGTGCTGCTGCTGCCATCCCGGTCTTCTTTGTTAATATTATTATTTGTATTATTTTATATTGTCAGTGACGTTGATATTCCTAATAAATATTGTGTAACCACTATTGAGCATGTGCGTGAGAGCAAGTACTAGTGAAATGTCCAGCGAAGCATAGGATTTCAGTTTGTTGCACGTTCTTCTTTTCCCCAGCATGATTGATAGGTTTTCTTATGCAAAATAGGAACTGATGACGTTATGTTTTAGACTTATGTTGTCATAATAAATTTTCTCTAAAAGTTTTCCAAGTCTGTCAAAGTAAAGCATGGCATCAACTAGGTAAAGTTTAATATTCACTTCTCTAGCTCGGCACAGGTTGATTAGATCATTGATGTTTTCACCCACCACCGAAGAACGAACGCATGTTCATTTTGTCAAAAGATTTGTAACAACTGGAATAAAGCTTCAAAGCAGCATCAAGTCCTAAATCGATTTAAATATGTCCATCCGTCCGTTTATGTAATGTATGTCGCGGCCCATCTAATACTGTAGGGTATGGCAATTTAGTTTTTTCCTTTTCTGTGTCTTTTTTTAAGGTAAAGGTGGTGGGTACAAGATACATAAAAACTATAAATAAAAAATAAATATAAATCAAAAAAATAATAATATAAATAATATAAATAAATGTAATCTAAGATATTTCATTACATTACTTTATATTACGAGTGAGTATTTTACACATACAGGTAACTCCTATAGGAATCCAATTTGATTAGTTTTGTCGGAACTCTTCCTAATTCAACTACCATTTGCATTGGATGATATCCCAATAAAAAATTTGTGACAAATGCACCTTAATAACGCTATTATTAATATGTAATTGAAAATCTGAACACAAGGATACTATGTGATCACGGAGATTAATTGGTGCAATAGAAGAAGTGCTGATAACAGACACTGCAGCGTCGCACACATACTATAAGGTGAAGTTACAATGAGAGATAGACAAAATAACAAACTCTGCAGGAGAAACAAAGCACAAATGAGAAGCGAACACTGTTGAGGTTTGCACGAGCGCGGTGAGAATGATAGATAAAATGCTGCAATATCATCTAGAAAAAGTGTAATGCTATCCATCGTACTGCACGCCTATACTTTTGGTTAGACTAGGATCAACAAATAAAATATTTGATTGACACGTCTCTGCATACAGTGTTAATATGCTCGTGTCAAAGGCAAAACCTGCACGAAGAACTGAACAATTCGTCATTTTCACAGATTGCGTACCACACAGATCAAAACCGTGGTTCCATAAAAAGTTTGCCATCAATTCTTGTCGATTTTTATAGATTCTTTGAAGATGTGTGCATGGTCTGCTACGAAGTCACGAGGTAAGACGATATCTTTCCAATCCATCGTCACCCGTTCTGTAAAGTTTCACTCATGAATAACAGCTCTTTTTGAAAACATTCCTTATATAAAGGGTGTTCTTCTTATCGATGGGAGTGAGCTCTTGGTGCGACTTAGTTCACTTTTATACCCGCCATCAATAAAGTGCATAATGAACGGTGAAATACGAAAGCTTCAGCAGATATTTGTAATAATAATCGTTTCTATATAAAAAAATTGTATTTTTGAAAAGATTTGAAAAAGTAAGCACAAAACAAAAATTTAAAAAATCAAGCAATTGATCTTTTGAAATTAATCCAATGACGTAAGTGGGATTCCGCGTGGGATTCCGATGTGTAACAAAAAGTGTGTATGTGTGGTTTACCGCTCATGGGATATTAACACGGGTTGTCTGGATGAATGACGTTCATCCCAACCACTAGAGCATAGGATAACTTGTTAAAATTGAACGAGCTTTCTATAAATACGAAATTTCCGTAAAATTTCATATAAAGGAATTGCAAAACAAGAAGGTACTTGTTTGTGTTGGCGCAATTGGTAGATGGCTCGCCGTCACTCACCGTGACGTCGGGTTCAAAGCTAGCCAAGGAAATTTTTTTTTTTAAATAAGTTGACTAAAGTTTTATAGAATAATGGAATCTTCTTAGATTTTTTTATTAATATTGTTTGGGATTGGGAAATTCCCCACAGTATTTGAAAATAATGAAGAATGTGGAGAGCGGGAAGAAATTTTAGAAATGTTCGAAATTTCATTCTCGGAACGTAGCCCTAGAACTATGCAGAGCGTTGCATTAGTTCGCAATTATTATCATAGATAATTAGAGATGAGAAGAAGAGTTGATATATAACTTAACAACACCCATTAACTTATTCGAGGGCAATAAACCACTTGTATGGTGTTTTTCAAAAATACTTTGTCGCTGGCGGCTTCAAGTTTTAATTCGACTGGCATGGAGTATTTTGCAATTGATTCAGTGCCTTATGTATATGAAGCATGTTATATATGGCAGTTTTTAGAAATGACACAATGATGAGAACTTGAAAAATTCAAGTCTCTCCCAATACCAAAGGATTGGGTTTGTCATAATGGTTGCAACATGCGAAAACAAGCTTCAGACATCCTATTATATACACATGCTCTTGATCGGCCTCAAATTCTGAATCGATCTATCCTTGTTTGTCCGTCTGTATGTTCGTGTGGCTCGTGTGGTTCGTGTATGCGCTTTGTTGATACTCTTCAAATTTAATTGAAAAACTACACCGAAAGTTCTTCGAAATCCACAGCAAAACAAACTGAAAGCCCCTTTGCTCCTCTAACCAAAAATTTGTGGATTTTTGTTCATCACTCATAGATTCTGGAAGGCCCCTACAGTTTGTATTTATAAATGAAAGAAATCAGCCACGTCTTTACATAGATATAAACGATCGAAATTCCTCCTTGTGTTCACTTTCTTGACGACTTCTATTCATAATTTATAAAGTAAAGAGGACATAATGTTGAAAACTATTCTGTACATTATTCACAGTAACATACATTGCCTATCTAAAAACGAAGAAAGTCATAAGCGATGAAATTTTTATATTTCTCTTTCTAATTCATTCTACATAAAACCTGTTCATAATTCGCCTAAAACTTCGAAAACACCTTAATACCCATCTAATGACTATAACTTTTAATAATTTCATCAATTTTATCCAACTGACAGGAATGGGAATACCGCAAGGATAAGGAAGATTGGTATTGTTATGATAAAATGAATGGCGGTGGGTATAAAAGATTCCTTCCCAACCGGATATAATTTTCTTACTTCCTTAAATTGGCAAAGAAATTTTATTAAGAGAGCACCTACCCGCCTCAACGCTTCCAACGAGGAGACCGCTCATTTTGAACTCGCTCATCATAATTAAAATACGAGAATACGATCGGTTTTGTTTTGAAAATTGTGTGCTTGCGGATCCGAATTGATTTTGCTTATATTTGATATAACCAAGCGTTTAGGGAGTCGCGAGATTCATAAGAAGAACTTAACAAAGGACATCTAGACAAGATATTAAAACCGTAATCGCAATGCTTATCTATTCCCTCATGAGCTTTTTTATTTTGCCTGCCCTTAATTCATTAAGTTTCTTTGTGTTGTGGAATTTACTTTGTTATGTATTTGTAGCATGGATGTTTCTTTTTTGTTTCAAAAATTGCGTCTAGTATTACTATTACTATTATTAAGTTGGCCGAGGAATACATTCTAAGACTAAAGCTTCCGGCTATCGGCTTTTATTGAAAACTCTACCGCACTAGAAATTTGAACCCATGACCATTGAGTTGTTGGTCGAGACTCTTTGTCTACTCAGCCACTCAGGAGGATATTGCTTGCGAGAGCTTTTTCGAATTGTTCGTAGTTTCTAGGGGCTTCTGAAATGGAAATGGTAGTACGGAGATTAATGGAAAGCTTAGCTAAGTGGTTGATATTAAATAAATTTTGTTTGATACATAGAAATTGTTGTAAGTTTTCATGATGTTGCTTGAAAGTAATTCTGCGATACATAGAAAATGTTGTAAGTTTTCATGATGTTCCTTGAGTTCGATTATCACTTTTGCCGCAAATTGTGTATTGAAATCTACCATTGTATTCAGATCTCTTACGTCTTGTGTAATGTGACTATTGTGCGACACTTTACAATATCTTTCCTTTTTATATCGGAGCTTTTCTAACATCGAAATGTTTTGTGTAAAGACCTTAACGCTAGATTTACTGAAGGCGAACAAATTGTCAGGTAAGTTTGGTGAATCGTCACAGCCGCAAAAAGATGAAGATAGGAAGCTGAAATTTCCCACAAGCATTCCTTGATCGATTAAAAATACGACGTCAAAAAGGAGCCCTGATCCGTTCACAAGCGTGCGCACAATACAAAAGAAACTAAAACGACCTTGGAAAAGAACGACGACTTGTTGACGTTTTTCACAATTTTACCTATAATTTGCGATCCAATGAATTGTCGGGGTTTTCCGAGATTGTCTTCGTTTCTTCTGCATTGTGAGCATGTATGTGACTCAAACATTATACAACAATATATAATAGATATTGACTTTCTTATGCAAGATTTTTAACATCAAAAATCTGTCTCATTGAGGGGTGCCGTATATCTAGTGTTGGAGAATTTAATTTTCTTGTATATTTCTGAGCCCTTTTTCTTATAATTTACGTAAATGGCATTTATTGCAGCCAGAGACAAAAATTCTAATGAAACAATGACAACAATCAAATTCTAATGAAAAGTATGTTTGTATGAAATGCAATAAGTTACAAGGGTGTTTGCTTCGTCTGAATTACTGGGAAAGGGACGAATCCCTTGTCAAGATTGAAGGACTCGCGGAGCTGTAGCATCAATTGGGTCACACTATGTTTCCAAGTAAAATAATTTTATTGCAGCAAGCAATGGGTCCAATAGTTTAAGCTAACAAGATAACAACTTTATTTTGTCAGCAATGCCGGACAGAATAGAAGTATTTTGGGAGATAATAACTTATTCATATCCAGTGAAGATTATTAAAAGTGCGATATAGCATGCGCAAGCTCTTAAATGTTCATGGCCATGACAATCACTATAATTAACTACTACTTACTACTTACTAGAAGAACAGAACGAGCGCAAGAACAAGATAATCTAAGATATCACTGCAGCATAAACCGGAATAGTTATTAAATAAAAATTCGGGAGGAAATTTCTCTCTGACGACAATTAACCAGAAGTTTGGCTTGAAAATCTTGCAAAAATGTGTTCTACGTAGGGATATATAGCGCCGACATACACCGCAGAAGATGACCGCAATAAATTCGTGCATATTTTCCCTTTAATTTTAATGCATCCTTGCGAATATTTGCAATCACAAATATTTGAGATCTTTGCAATTACGCCTACTCCACGTTGGATTGTGTATGGAGTTTGTTTCTTTTACTCTAATAACTTTTCTTATTACTCATACATAAATACATACGTGCATACGTATGTGTCTGCGCGGTACGCACGATACTATTCGTGAGTTGACTTTATTGCCTTGTGGGTACTTGAAAACTTAATTGGCTGGACGTTTAGTAAACAAACTTGCACGTTTCCAATGTTTACTTAATTGTTTGTTTGCGTAATAAGTACTCAAACATACAAACATTAAGGCACAACGAACCAGTTGTGTAAACATCAATTTCTCGGTGCATGATTATGTTTACATAATGGCCGCTTTGCTTCCTCTTCCTTCGTTATTCACCTCGAATGCCATGAAAGTTGTCATTAATAATTAATATGCGCGAATAAACACACCAACACACCCACACACACACAAACTTATACTCAACATATTTGAAGAAATTCGACTTCTCTATGCACTGATTTCGTGCTCATTCCAAAATAAATCGCACTTTGCATTTACTCGATTCGAAAATTTGAAATTCTAAGTCAAAGGCTCTGCATGGAAAGTCTTCCATCTCCACCATCATCACCGCACACACTAAGCAAATCATATATGTGTATGCTAAGTGCATGTATTTATAAAAATATGCATTCGTAGGTTCGTACACATGCATGGTAAAGACATGTCTTGAATAAAAGTTTTCCTTGAGATGAGTGCGTTTGTGTGTGGGTGCGCATTTGTGTTTCAGTTATTAAAATATTGAAATTTTAATTTCATTTAAACGTCAGAGAGAGAAAGCTAAAGGCTAAGGTCCTTTTGCAATTTTAACAAGACACAGAAATTAAATTGGAACCTCGTTGCTTGGTTAGTTCGTTGGTTGATATTCCTTTTCTTATTTTTTATTTCTCGTTTCTTGTTTCTTGTTTCCTTTTTATTTTTCTTATATTCTCTGCTCAACGGCAAACCTAATTGATTTTTTTTTCTCGTTTTTTGGAAATTAATTTTCCAGAAAACGATGAAAATCCCTTTATATGAAAAGCTGCTTATATATATGTGTAAGTATGCAATCTGGATATACATACAAACAAATACACGCGCATACACATACATATACTTGATATACATATACACACATATATTATTTATATATACAGTAAAATTGCGAAATGCCGGACAAGCAATACAAGTGAAGTTATCCGTGTGACCGCCATTCATAAGCCTTTTCGCAAACGATAATCTCTCATGAGCAAATATCTCTCATGGTAGACCAGGACCTCCGATTCATTAGGTGTCCGTCTATCGGTAGTTTCACTGTACGCATATGTTTGTGCAAGACATGCCCTAAGACATGATGATGATGACGATGGTGATGATGATGATGACGCTGGTGATGACGATGACGGCCATATTGGTTGACATGCATTTTTTATACATTTCATAAAAAAAGCACATAACCACACATACAAATTGAAAATATATTTACGTACCTAAGTATGTATATGTGGATTTGGTTATGTAAAATTTTTTTTTGCAGGTAAGGGAATGTTTTCTGTTGATTGATGTCGCTTATATGCCATACTCATAACGCATACATTGTAGATGTTATATGCTCATCATCATCGGTGGTGTATAAATGTGTGTGTGTGTGTGTGTGCATACGTTTGCCAGTGGAAACATATAAAATGAATGCTGGTGCCCTTTTGCCTTAAAGGCACATTGAATACTCTTGCATATATACATATGTATAATATTTACAGTGTCACCACAAACATAAGCACGCGCACACACCGATAACAGTCATATGTGCAGTGCATCAGTGTAGTTTGATATAGGAAAACCAATCAAGTGTATTTGCTACCTTCGTTTAAACCAACATTCTGCTTACACGCTCACACACGCATACACCCACAGCCATGTGCACAGAAACGAGCTTGTAATATTTTTGGGTGAAAGAAAAGAACTCTGTCTCTGACGCTTTATATTAAAAATTTAGTTCAGCATTTTAAATGATTGTGTGCAGAAGTATATGGCTATGTACAATTACGTGTACACACATGAATACATGTATGTACGTATATATTATATATATATATATATATATATATATGTGTGTGTGTGTGTGTGTGCATATGTGTGTCTACGTACGTTGTTTGCTTTAGAAATCGTGTAAATTAGTTTTTTTCGTTTTCTCTTCTCCATTTAGTTCCATACGTTTCGTTTACCGTATTGCCGGTCTTGGGATAGGGTTGCATCTATAAAGTATAGCTTTTGTCACTGCGAAGTGATCAACATTCAAAACACTTTGCATTTACTAAAAATTGAAAGCAAAGCAAAACAGTCGAGCAGGTACGCACACCTACACATGCACATTAAGATATGTTTTGATGGTACACACATTGATAGACTTAAATAAAGAAAGAAAGAAAAGGTTGCGTCCGTGTGTATGAATTGGCATTGACTTGCCAGCTAGTTACTTTGAAAAGCCTTTTGTGTATTGCCTTTCAAGACACGTAGCAATTAGTGAGTTAGCAGCTCGTATGCTTGACCATTTAGTGAAAACACTGAAATAAACTCGTTTGCTTTTATCTAAATGTATTTATTAAGCATATACGTTTTGTACAGGATATGCTTCTTCAAGTCTATCAGAATTTCGCAACCAATCTGAAGAAATTGCAATAAAATATATCGGAAGAAAGTGTAAACTTGAGAAAACCTAAAATCATAAAAAATAAGGGCCGACTGCTACTTTATGCATAACAGCACATTAGAAAATATTTAATCGAATGCTATAGAATCGTACCCGTCCGTCTATTGATAGATCGAGTTTTTGTTTTCTCTCTCCTTTCGCTTATCTTTTGATCACCGCTGAATCCACCTGCACATTAATGTCTTCTTTCCTATTTAGCTACGTTTGTCTCTCTTTGTCTGCTTTCAGAATCTTTAAGGTTTCTTGTTAACATCTAGAAAATCAACCCAACCTACTTTGTGAATAAATGATTGGAATTTAATATTAAGAAAATTACAATAACAAATATTTTCTATTCCAGGAAGATTTTAGGAAGAGTTAGGAAGAGAAACAATTAATGTGCGTTTATTTCATGGAAATGGAATTAATTTTTCTGCGAACTGTTTCCTTACTCTCCGATTAAACCCTAAAGAAAACTAAAGCTACAGTGTAACATATTAAGTTATTTCAACGAGATTAATACTTCGCAACCAAGAAGCGCTACATTTACCACGTTCTATATGTCGTTGAAACTAGCTGAGGAAGCTTAAGCTTGCAAACGTTTATTATTTTTGATAATCGAAATGCTGGATATTGTTTTGGTTTCGTTAAACATTTCGTATTTACGAATTGCTTTTTTATGAAACACGTTAGGGTGCGATGACATTTACTAAAAAAATGGGGAGGGGACTTATCGGAACTGATAGTTTATAATTACGAGTTATTAAATTTAACTCTTTATTAAAGGTAGCATCAGAACCTCTACAGATTGCATAAATTTTGAAAATGTTAACCCAATCGATTGTTACGTCTTGTCCATGCGCCTGTTAATGGAACTTTCAAACAATCAAAATATGCAAAAGGACATGTATAGCTCTACACAGGTATTGTGAATAGCGATAATCATATAGCAACTCTATAGCACGTAAAAATATCGTTGCATGCACCGATTTATTTTTAACATCCCTTCGTAAAGTTGGACTAATTCGTCAGTATGTGTCACCGCATAGGGAGCGCCCATTAACTATTAATACGACAATAGAATCCATATCGTGTAATGACAACGTAATTACGTCACTTCTGCTGGAATTTTAGGCAAAAGAAAAACTTCATAGTCCTCTGTTCAATGGATGGCATTCGAATTCAGCTATGGCGTAACTTCAGTGGTGTTAGCTTTGTCGATTCTTGGTCAACAATCTAGACATCGTTATCCCTAAGAAGAATTATTCGGTCTCTCGCTTAGCATATATTCGTATTCATACATTCTTATCCCTTCTGGCTTTCTTTCTTCATCTTTTGCGGAATAAAGACCTGAGACTTGCACTTAACGTGTGCCAAACACGACTCCTGTCAAGCTGTGAAAGTTTTTAGTGTATATCACAACATCACTTCGATCAAAGGGACAACGGCTGGTTGTTTTCTGAAAAAACTATTGATGTTTCTAATAAACATGCTTTATGTAAATTAGAACCACTGGGAAGGGTGTGCTTGCTTATGCACTATGGCGCACGCTGAGGTCACGCATTAGTTGACACAATCGATAAAGTCGATGAAATTCGATGAAGATCGGCACATTTCATCCTATAATATCGCCGGGTCGAACACTGATTAAAAAAAAATTTCAATCGTACTTATAAAGCTGGATACAAAAAGAATGACCATCTGGGAATCGCTGTTAAAATGGAACAAAATGAAATCGAATGCTTTATGAGTGGATAGGTAACGAGTGATGAAAAGTTTAATACGACGTAAAGTAATGTTTTTGTCTTTCTTGGGATTGGAAGGAAATCATACATCATGGGTTGCTCCAAGCTGGCTAAACGAGTGATTCTAGTCTCTATTGTTAACCAAGGCGAATAGATAGTAAATCCGAAATTAATCAATAGCACGACGTCGTCTTCTATCACCACAATGTCAGAGCATATAGGGAGCTTGGTTAGATATCTTTTATTTAACCAAGCCTCGCCCTGCAGTCATTTGCTTTGATCTTTGTGGAAATGCCTTCATTGTACAAAACCGATTGTAGCAGAGGCCTGTGAAAATCACTTGGCTCAATTTTTGTTCTCCAGAATTCCAAATTTTCCATTGTTACCGCATGCTGGTTTCGCGTAATCGATTTGCTTTCAAAATTTGAACAATGTCAAAAACATCGGTAATGGCCACACCCACAATTACCAATAAATAAAAAAAAAAAGTAAACGAAGAGGCTTCCAAACACTTTACTCTATGGACGTAGTTCTCTTACCTATTAGCACTAAGCGTAATGACAAAGAAAAATAGTTAAAAGCTTCAATAGCGTAGCGCACCGCAAATCCTCATTCGCCTTTTGCATTTTCATTTAACATATTTTGTGTTTGCAAAATCCCATATAAAATTTTATATATTTTATCATTATTCTTGTATGTACTCGTGAACAAGAGAAGCGGGGATTGCAATAAAATATTAACTAATAAATTTCCGTTTGCAATTAATTTTCATAATGACTATTTATGTATGGATGTATATCTATCTGCACACAGTACACAAAGTAAAAACTTTGTGACAATGACATCCTCCATACTTGAACGTTTGCATGTGGATAACGTTACTGGTACACGAAACCATTTTATATTTAATCTTAGGCGCAAACACACACCCACGTACATTAAGCCTTATAACGTTAGAAAATGTAATAAGAGGAAGAGAGAAAAAAATTATCCACAAAATCTTAAGTAAACATAATTTCCAAGTGCTCGAAAACAAACACATACAAAATGCTTTTAAGAACATTTTTATCATCGTACTATGGCTTTAACATTTCTTGTACTTGAGGAAGAAGGGGATTTCTTTTTTTTTTTATTTTTATATTCATGTATATATAGTACGCACATATACACACACTTGCGCTTGCACACAAACGCAGAGCATTGTAAGCGAAACGCAAAGATTGTGTCTTCGAGTTAGAGTTTCATGTAAAACATTGAGAGGAGAATCTTTTGCAAATTGCTTAGCAATTCCACAAATGATGTAGAAAACTACGGGTGGTATTAAGGATTTCGCGAAGTACGTTCGAATACAATTGTAAGAGACCCTCACAAGCCTAACTATATAACTATACACAAACACATAAATATATATACTTTTTCCATATATACATATATATATACACATATATATATATATATATATATATATATGTATATATATATATAAATAAGAAAACAACAGTGCGGGTGGGAAAAATTTTTCTTGGCTTGTGTGACTTTGTTTTGCGGAAAGACAAAAAATTTGTCTTAACTCGGAAAATTTATGTAGCCAACGAGGCTGGCAAGAAGGTAAATTCAGGAAATGTTGTCTTAGAAGACAATAGCAGAAATTTGTACAACGGCACACGCACACACACGCAAACACAGCCGCACTCTCATCTAGTGAAACAAACGATGGAAACCCGTACGCACACATAAACGAACCGTACCCACAACTTTCTTGTTCGCCCTGTTTTTGATTTATAGCAAACGGTTGAAAGTAAAAACTTCTTGCTGTTCACAATTTTAAGTTTACTAAATTTTTACAAAAAAATATACACAAATAAATAAATAAAATCATCAGTTTCTCTTAAACAAGAACAAAAAGAAAAAAAAAAAGAAAAAATTCCTTTTCTTTTCACGAAAAGGAAATTTAAAAAGTTTGCCTTTATTTTGTCTGATTTTTTTTTAGTTATCTCTCTGCAGTAAGTAAGTGAGGTAAGCTCACAAGAATACAATCAGTCGTTGCAAAATGAAGGTAAACTAACATCTACTTACATAATAATACTTATGTGTTTGCGTAATAACATCAAACTGAATCATTTCTTGGTCAACATCCGGTTTAGAAAAATGCGTGAAATTATATATCGTTTTTTGAAACTTCAAAGGCGAAGACATGTTTAACGAGAGGATTAAATTTTCCTCATAAAATTCAAGTATGCATGCTTAAGTATTTTGCTTAATTTAATTTGAAATATAATGTGCATTTAACATGCAATCTGTCAAGTGTTGCTTAAACGTCAGACAAACGATGGAAGTTTAAGAAATGATGCATGAAATTTTATATCAGGACGAAAATCGTTCTACCAACTTTGCAACACTCACCTATATGTACATCCTCTCACCTACTTATTGCACGTCTTGTAGCATTTAACCGTTTAATAATTGCTCTTTGCGGTTAAAAGGCATAACAGAGTAAGTGCGGTTTCTTAACTCGTATGCCTTCAATCAACCGTAAGGTATGAAGTAATGAGTACAAAATTAAATTTTATTAATTGCCGTCCATTGTTACACGCACCACACAAGAAATAGTGATATACTAATATGATCCTTCTGGAAGGTGCAAAATCTTCATTAGGTACATAATTATCTTATGCTCGGTCAGCAGGCGATGTTGAGACGATTCAGACTACAATTACGTTTATTTCTCATCACTTGCTAAAGTCAAAGTATAGGGAAGAAGATTGACACATTAATTTGACACGTAACGCATACACATGTCTTTCCGTTAATTGAGACAAATATGAAAACCGCATTTAATCAATCATCAGTGTGCAAACGCGTTCTGGCTGTTTAAGAAAACCAAAAGAGTATTAAATTCAATATTTTTACATTAATAAAGGATAAACCCATGTGGAACTTGGCTCGAATGTTTATTGGATGCGTTAAAAGGACAACTGCCGAGAAGAACGCGTCCTCAAGCTTCTGCTTAGAAGCAAGAAGAAAGATGTATTTCGCTTAGGTTAGGCTTAGACTAGACTTTTATCAGCCGAGGTAACGCTATACCACTCATCATCTTAAATACTACCGCGTCCTTTCCATATGAAATCGATATCTTTCAATCACACATACCGATGGAAAGGTACAGGGAATAATTTTTAGAAACTTTAAACAGCTCATGTTAACGGTAAAGTACTTTCACTTATTGCATATCTTACTCTTCCTATTTGATTCAAAGAAAACTGCGAGTGTGCATAACCACACACTTCCGAGATCCGAAACATGATGCAGACTGCGCGATTACGCGGTAAAAGTGAAAGTATATAGACGTGAAATCAGTTGAGTATAGCCCATTACGAGCTGATAAACTCAACGACGACCATTGGTTTCTCGCAATTGAACTTGCAGCTCCAAGGGAACGTTGGCTGACTTTTGAGCATAACGACTCGTATTGTAAAATCGTCCCGGGAAACGATAGTTGCAATGAACTTCGTTGTGCTATTGGATGCAATATTCACCTGACCTTGCTCCTGCTGATTGCCAGAAGTTTCTGCCGATGACTGAGCCGAGCTTCCAATTCTTTTGGCGATACCCAAAAAATGCTTATGTTTCTTTGCCTCAACAGACGATCTATTTTTTCAAAAGTGGTAAGTATGTAAGCACTTTGGTTAAAAAGGTGAAATTTCGAAAATTTGATCAACTTTAACTTCCATTTTCAGTTTGCAGTTGGAAGCTATCGCTTTTCCCAGGTTCTATTTACAAACTTAATCCTATCCATTGGCATTCGTATTAATATTTCAGCAATTGTTCGTTGCACAAAATTCCACTGACAGAATGCATTATTAACTATGTACCATGGACTGCTTGATTAAAATCTATCATCGTTTTCTTTTTTCTTCTTCATCTTTACATTTTTCCATTTTACTGTCAATTAGGACGTAATGTGAAAACATGTTTCCACAATCGTTGAAAACATGCGTTACCAACATTTACATTCACACGCATACAAACATACAACCGTAATTATGGATTTTAATCGTGCTGTCAATCATACTTTCACCTCATGCATAAGCGAACACTTATATATATATATATATATATATATATATGTGTGTGTACACGCTGAAGCATACCTTTATGACTTACCATAATTGAGAGATGCCTGCTGATTTTAAGCCGGAAAACACACAAACAAATCACCATTCAATCATTCATTCATTCGCTCATTCATTCAGTCATTCATGTAATACCTACTCAAACTTCTTCGTCAAAGCAAAAAGAAAAAATGTCATTGCAATCTTGAAGAAAATTTATTACGCTCACTCGTACCCCAAGAGAAAACGTAAGTATTGTGTACAATGACAGGAGTTTAACGGAAACGTTGACAATTATATGTCACAGTAACGGGTTTAAATGCGTCTTAAATCAACGCCATGAGTGATGGTAAAAACGAGAAAGAAACATAATAAAGAAACAATCGCAGCGATAGTCTAACACTGTTTTCTTTTTACCCTCCTTTTGGTTTTTAGAATCTCTCTTCCTGACTTTTGACGTCGCATAGTCAACGTTAATTAAAAAATTGTGCATGAAAAAGATCAATTTTTTTTTTTCGTAAAACTATTCAAATATTTGCTGTAATTGGCTTTGCCAAATTTGGTTGAATGTGCTCTAGAAGAGTAGTTAACAACTGACGAGAAGTTAGGACAGTCAATCGCCTAACAGACAAACACGCTCAACCCACTTCTAACTTCTACGTTATACATAAACGCTATTGACCATAAATCTTATACGATATCGTATGAAAAAGACTTTTAAATTTTTCAAAGTTTTATGAAAAACGAAAAAAACAAATGCCTGCTGTTACGTTAGTTAAATTTTTGGTACACACACACACACACACGAAGAAAGACAAGTTTTATTACCGTTTTACCGTTTTTTGATGATTTTGTTTTCCTTTTCTATTTCGTCATCTACATTTTTCACCGAAACCATCCTTTCATTTATGCATCGTCCTTCCCCATCGGAGATGCATACATATATATGCAAAAGATTGGCAAATTCACTCCGTATGGATTGCATTGAATATTTTTCGTTTACTTTCTTTTTCGGTTTTTTTCTCTTTTCTTTTTTTTATTGTATTATGATTTAAAAATTCTCCCAGTTCGTCATTACTTTGTTCGTTTGTTTCGTATACATGTGGAGAAACAAGCAAAGGTTTCCTGCTGTTAGTATCCAATTAAAATCGAAAATTAAATGTCAGACCAACTGCTCGAACAGCTTCTCCGTAGCAAACGTTTGAAAGTAAAATTAGAAAAAGGAATAAATATTTAACATGTCTGTGCACAACACTGTGCATGAGTGCAACTATAGTACGTATAAATATTCGGCCATTTTAAAAATATTATACACAAGATGTACATATTCAGATCTGACTTGAGCGAGAAGCACAAAGTGCACCATAGGCTGGTTGCAGTTTGTAGGAAAAGAAAATGCTTTCGCTTTACTGTGTGCAGTAAGAGTATTAGAGAAATTTAATGAATACGTTGTGCTTTATGAAAATTACAACAATGTTTGCCAAAACTTACCTTTATTAAGGGGGGGGTATAGTACAAAGCTTACCCATCATATTAGAGCTATCGTAATGCTTCGAAATATGGAGACAACTTCTTCTTCTTCTTTACTGTAATTGGCAGTTAAGATTGTGCGTTTTTGATCAACTTAAGCCATTCGTCAGAGTTGCTAAACTGTTAAGACTAGTAAGACTAGTAAGAGTAAGGGCAGTAAGACTTTTTCTTTTAAATCGGTCGAGCTTACGAGAGTTTCTCGTTTAAGGTTAGCTGCGTTCTCTTTCGGATCTATGGGAGTTTCAAGCCCATACCTTCAGTACTTAGTGAGATACGTCTGTTCACTTTGATTGAAGAAATTGTATATTTTCGTAGGACTTCATCTCTTCAATCGATTTAGAAAAATATACGGTTTTATGAATTTCGAGCAAAGCCAGACAGACATAAATCGATTGAATACAGTCGTTACGAAAGGATATGGGTTGAGTTCCTGTTAACAAAGTTTCAAAGAATAACTCCTACAGGAAGAGGTATAACGGACTTATACAAAAATCAAGGAAATAACACATGATTCTCAAATATTTTTCTTGGCTGAAAGTTTATCGAGACGCATTACACCATTGTACCGAGAGAAGCTTATTATTTCCACTTTAAAACAAGTTTAAAGAAAGCTCAGCTTTTAGTGAAGCCATTAGCTGACGAAGCTGGGCAACATCATAAGAGTCGGCTAATCCGGGACATCAGTATGTTTAGCGTATATATACAGTATTGCACGGACATGCAAACACGAAAGATGAATACCTCGCTGTCTATAAACTTTTCAAAATTATTTGAAAAAATTAATATGTAAAGGCAACTAACACTAATAAACACTATGATTGGTGACGACGCGCTATTAAGTACACTACACCACTTTCCGAATCGACCTAACCTTGTCTGTCTATTTGTCCGATTTGTTTTCTTGTCCTCAACCTGAAGATCGCAATTTTGGAAATATTTTGATGGAATTTGGTACATTGACGTACTTTGGCCTTGATTCTGAAGTGATTATGAATCTCTCGGTATTATAACAGGTGGATGTATCTCAAGTCCTTCTGTGTGTTGCGTGCATCCGTGCAAACTGATTATACTGTAGATTATAAAAATGCACGTACATATCTTATATGTGTATATATTTTTTTATTAAAGATTACATATGTATATATGTTTATTATATATATATATATATATATATATATATATATATACATATATATGTATATATTTAGTTTACAATCTATTCAAAAAGATAATAAGTAAATACTATGAAAAGATGAGCAAAATGACAGAGATTATTGCCCCCAATGAAAGCGATATAAAATAATTTAAAGAACGAAGCGGAACTCATTTTTAAATGGAAGACTCAGTATATGAATCAGATAATGACTTTTCAATCTTCTTATCGCATTGTATTCACCTAGAAGATTCCAAAGCATTAGATGGTTAGATTGGCATTAAAAATTAGACTAAGAGTCTTGGGCTGATATTTTTAAAGCATTTCAATATTAGGGTTACTGGCTGTTTCCCACAATGCCGTAGATTTTTGCATTTACTTTTTTGATTGAGATTCTGGACGAGCTAAACAAAAGAGTCTTGGGATTTCAACCAACATCTTTTATCATTTTTTCCTCTCCACTTTCTTTTACACATTGGTTTGACAACAAATTGACAACTGAGTAACAGCTAACGAAAGTCGGAATCGTGTTTCGTAATTATTAGTTCACTAAGTTTGCTAAGGTTTTCAACGGCTGCCATTTAAAAGCCGAATTCGTCCACAATTTATTTGCGTTATATTAGATTTAAGCGATAGACATCTGAAATCCATTTCAGAACGTACGGAGCTCATTCAATAGCTTACTGTGGTTCAAATATTGTCATAAACACTTTTCCTCATTTCCTTGAACCATAAGATCATTTCTTATTCTTATGGAATTCTAAAATTTTTTCTCCCATTTCTGCTTACAAAATGACAATATTTATGTACACGTTTACGTACTTACTGTACGTGTATGCGTATAATTTCCCGTGTCAAACAGAACTTTCAAAAATTCCTTTTCCCCTGCATTGTGTAGAAAATCGTTAAGATTTCTTCTTCTAATTTATATAAAATCTTTACACTCGTTTGCAGTTTATAACGATCACATCAATCAGTGACATGCATGACATATGTATGTCATATTCGTTTTTAAAGGCATCATAAACCATAACGAAAGTGAAAAGCACAGATCAATTTCCAAAAATGTTAAATCCGGTAAGTAACGATCATTAATAAGCAGTTTTTATTTATTTATTTACATTTGAGTTGATGTGAGTGTGTGTGTGTGAGCATTTATACTCTTTTCTGCATATATATCGAAAAGTCGGAGTTTTCAGTTTAAGTTTAATCAAGTAAAAGTTTCCGCAATTTATGGCTGTCAAAACATTAATGAAATTCTCATACGCTTGCGTACACACAAACCCCTTTCTTTTTTTTCTTTTTTTTTTTTTTTGTATATAACTAACATATCACGGGAGAAATCGTCGCTTAAGAAGTCAGTCAAGTCATTAGCTTGAAGACATTAACGTCGTCGCCACGTTGTCTAAAGGTTGCCTAAAGGTGTTGTGCACAAAGTGCTCAAGAACTACGCAGATGAAAGTCCGACGAGACAGTGAGGCGCTTTTTTCCTTTACGAAAATCGATTAAGTCAAGGTGCGCTCAAGAAAGAAAAACGTACAACACGATTAACAACTAGTTGTTTGATCGTCTCAGCGAGTTACCAAAGCTGATGGCCAACTAGTCAACCAGTCAGCCAGCCAGTTAGTCAGCAAACCCGCTGTTTCCCTCTAAGGTTTTCAGTCTGAAAACATACATACATGTAGATATGTACGTGTGTCCCTATAAAATCATCCATCATCTGTCATTGTTTATGAGTCGTAAAAATCTCTGAACACCTGAGTGCTCTCGTTCAAAGGAAAACAGACAAGCGGAATATAAAACACAGTATTTGTGAAGAAACAAAGCATTGCGCATGTGCAACGTTTCAAAATTGCGCATTAAAAAAAAAAAAAGAAAGAAAAAAAACACGTTTATAATTGTTTTGTTTGCGCACTGTACTCTATTGCTGGCAGGACTTTTTTTTTCTTTTGAGATTTTCATAGAAAAAATTACTGAACAAAGTTGAGAGAGAGAGAGAGAGAGAGAAAAGGGATCATCAAGGTATTTATACCTGTTGAACGAGACAACGACTGCAATATGTTATTATTGGAAGGTTGACGTTACACATTGGGTGTAGGTCTGTTTGCTTAGAGCGGTTTACTTTTTCTGAAAAACTCTTAAAGCATTAAATTAATTGTTTATTTGTTTTCCCATATTTGAATGATCTTTAAAGTAAACCACTAGTATCATGCTTTGTAACCAACCATCTTAGAGATGTGGTTTACAAAAGAAGTTTTGATTTTAAAAGTACGCTGAGATAAGAGTTTATTGAGCACAATAACAACAACAACAACAAATAGTAGTAGAATGCGGGTACTATTGGCGAAATGAAAAAATAATCGAAACTTCAATTGTGTGACACAATTAAATGTTTTTCGTCTTTTAAAGAGAAATCGAAGAAATTGTCCTAATGACTCTTTTACTGGCAGTAAATCAATACAAAATATGTACTAATAATGTATGCGTTTGCATGTGTGCGCTTACATACACACACTTATGTTTTATGAATTGAAGCGTTGTGTTCTATCTATCGAAAGGAAGTGTAATGATTGTGACGCATTGATAAGCGTTGCAGTTGTCGTAAACTTTATATATAGTAAAGGTGTTGCGTTTTCTCTGTTAATATTCTAGGGTCGTAAATTATCATTTGACTGTAGCCTCATGGCAAGGAATATACTCATAAATCTTGTGCTTTTTTCTGCTTGTTTTTTTTTTTTTTTTTTTTTTTTTTTTTGTATGAAGTGCATGCAGCATATAAACAAGCGCAGTAGTATCGGTAAAATTTATATCGATGTAGTGAGAACAACAAAAAACAACATCAGTTACATTAAGAACCAGACAGTAATGACCCCTTAGCACTACAAATACAATCATGCACAACCATCTGTACTCGAGTAAAATATTAAAAAAAAAAAAGAAAGAAAATATGCGTGTATGCGTTTGTGTTAACAAATCAGGCGTCATATAGTCTCCTTTAGTGATAACCAGAGAAGAATTTCAGTTTGAAGGCTTCTTTTCGTTTAGCATTGCGTGCTCTATCGAAATTTGATTTGGCGCAACCATACGCATATAACCAACGGCTAAATCGATATTACTATGCCGCTTTGGTTTCTATCGTTGCTGTTGCTGTTGTTGTCGTTGCTATTGTTGGTGGTGTTTTTGTCAAGGAAGAACTCATGACTGACTGCTGACATGCATTAACAACAAAACGATAAATTATGTCTAGTCTATGTTCTATACCAAAGATCACGACGACGTTAGCAACGTTGGCGTTGACACGCTGGAGTACATAGAACAACTATCTCTGCCAACCATGAAGAAACTAAAGAAAATAATTTAATAAAAGTAAAAATTTCATGGCTGGTCTGAATATCAAATAAAGAGAGAATATTAACTTTTGAAACTGAACTTAGAGCCCATACAAGGAAGAATAATTTAAAATAAAATCTAAAGAACGTATTACAACTATTATTACAAGTACTTAATATTTAATTATAATTGAAAGTACACCATAAAAGCATATGTATAAAAATATAATGAACGCATAAATATTGTGCTTACATTATTCCGTCCATTCCCTATATATATCCGCAGTTTCCCTAAATAAACATTTAATTCAATTGCGTAACACCGCGTTCTGCTACCCGGTGTACAATTGCATTGTATTCGTACTCGTCTTTGTACCTTTGTAACTCCCAATATCGCAAAAAGTAAGATAGACATTCAAATCTTCTACACGCATATATGTTAAATTAAGCCAAAATCCTAATATAAATTTTGTGATTTAAAAATTTGAAAACAAATTTTTTTTTTTTTTATTATAATTTATCCAGAGGGAAGAGATGAATTTTAGGATTAACGAAAACTATCCGGAACATTTTGTTTTTTTTTTTTTTAAATGGAAAGGCTAGATGGTAAGTTACAGGTTTTATTAATATCATGTTCTTTTGTAATCGTTGAAGTCTAGCTTAGAGCACAGTGTACACAAATTTTTAGTAAATCTCTCGCTCACATTATATGCCTCTCCTTTGCTCTATCTCTTTGAAAGGTGAATTAAAACAGAATATTCGGTTTACCACCATGGGATACCGGGCACACAACCAATTCACATTCGGTTATCCATGCACCGCATATAATCTCCATTAATACCAGATACGATATATGAATTAAAGTTCTACGATCATATCATTTACAATTTGGCAGCATCATTTAAATGGCAGCACTGGCGAAATTTGAAGCCATATGTATGAGTAAGGAAAAATTATTGGACCTAGCTTTTAGCAGAGTTTTGGTCTTACAATACAAGGAAGAGTCGCAAAGAAGCATGTTTTAACCATTCCCGTCTTTCATGCGTATCGAACATATCTGTTTACCTTCTTACGCGTTGTGATCGTTTAACGAATCTTATCAAGACCATGTGGTGTTGAAAACTTATTAGATTTCTGTAAGGGACTGCATAAACCAGACTCCAAAAAGAATACCAATGGATAGTGACATAATGATCATGTCATGGGGTTTTCAACATACAAGAGTGCATTAAGTTTGTTGGATTTATGCAACACCCAAAAGGACTGCAGACAGATCGATTCGGAATCAATTTCAGATCTAGTAGAAGAAATTGATTGAGGTCAAGCGCTATTAAAAAACATTCGGATTGGACTATTTGTTCGACCATTTCCCATATAACATATTATTTTAGAAAAGTCGTGTGAAGTGATGTCAGGTATTTGATGGTGGGCCGAGTCACATTCTAGTGTTTTTACAAGAAAACCGATGTAGAATGTAGAAATCTAAGTTTAGATTAAAAGCACTAATTCTACATTAATTAAAACACGGAAATAACTTGGGACGATTTAGGTGGGTTAGGCAGGTTAGGAAAGATATTCATCAATAAATTGCGAAGACGTCAACCCAAAACTTGACACGAATTGTCATCAACGCCAATATGGCGGCAAGTAATGAGGGGCTTTCCTTAAGATACTGTACGATCACAATATACGGTAATACAGATATATATCTCTTCTGGTCTATCTTTTCTGTACTACAAATTTAAGACATCTTTCACTTATACCAACCCATTTGATCATTTTTTCTATCTTCTTTAGGTTGCCGCTAGCAGAGGGGCGGACGGCAAGTTCTGCTTTGTTTTCGTCTTTGGAACTGCCATAATCTGATACGAAACGGTTTCTTCCCACAAAGGTATTTTTTGCTTAAGTCCTCTACCTTTTTGCTTGATCATGTAAACTTTGAAGAAGAAGAAGAAGAAAATTTCATGCGATACTTCGGCCGTACTGTGCAGTTAAGCCACATAAGAAAAAGCTAAATAAACCTTCACTTGTTGCTTTACGATGAACAAGATTTCAATTTGTTTAAATCTTAAGCAAAGATGATTTTGTTCTTCATGACTTTTATCATCTCAATCACTTTTACACTCCGCTTCGAGGAATATACTAATTTTGTCACTCCATTCGTTCCGCTCAAAAGTTCAAAATTTGATATAACGAAAAACTTGACATTTTGGTCATAGATTGAATTAAAAATGAGAAAAGCTCGAGGGCAAATATTCTTAAGGTGGATTTAAAAAAAATGCCTACAAAATCTTGTAGGGATGTAAATTAAAAATATAGTAAAATCTATAATCAGGATATGCCTCGAGCGTCCTTATTTACTGATGTTTCTTCCCAATGCCACATAAATTGGGTCATAAAAACGCAAAGGTGTGAACTCAAACTGTTCTGTGTGTCACTAGTTTAACGTTTATGAGTACAATTTTACGACTTTATTGCTTTAGAGGATAGTTTTAGAGCTCTCCTCCATCCTTTGAGCATGAATTTAACTTGCACGTATACAGTAAAGAATTCTCACAAACAAACAAACAAACACAGTAAAACCAGTTTTAAATGTCATGTTTATTGTTTTTTTTTTCTTTTCTTTCTTTTTATGTGCCATTAATGTCGTGTCAAAATTTTTATATCATCTCAACCAACGTAAGATTTATGTATAAACGTTTCTCACAAATTGCATAAAAATCTTCGCTACAAATTTTAAATAAGAATAAGTAAAACACATTTTCCTCCAGCTTCTTTCTCATCTTGGAAAACATCAGAGGATAAATTATTGATAACAGTTCGATGCGAAATAACATATTCACAACCATCCATACATAGGCAGGCATCAGAGTTTAGTTTTTGTAATTACGAATGAAAGAGTATCGTAAACGCAACATTTACCGATTACTTATATATTCCACGACTTTAAAGCGTTTGTGTTAAACAACTTCTGTCGTAAAGATAGAAAGTCCCACATAGACTATTTTCGAGCCTTTTGGGTGACGAAAACAGAAATTTTCTGTCGCTTAGTCGTTTTGTGATCGTTTGAAAATTATTTTAAAGATCAGTCATTATTAATTACCCCCGTGTGCCATCATTGCATCCTATAAGCTTTGCGCTCATCTATATTTATACTCCAGCCGACTTGGTGTGAACGGATATATTAAGTTTATGGGAAGATATATGACACACAGAAGGACTTCACATTGACCCGCCTCTTATTACACCGATCGAATAATTTCTTAAGCTTCTCTATTCGTCTGTCCGTCTTTATATCTTGTTGCAGTTTTTGAGATATTTTTATGAAATTTGCTACACAAGACATGTTTTGGCCCAAGGATGAAACTGGTTCGGATTGGGCCATTGTTTCGACCTCTCCCAATAGCAAACCGTATTTCGCAAAGTCGTTATACGAATAACTGCACTAAGTAAAGTGGCGTAGAGTATTTCATGGTGACTTGTGTCCCACTGCAGTGCTTTTAGATCCCGTACATGTCGAACTTTCTCCTATAGCGATTATTATAACAACCTCGGCTAAGAGCTAACACGAACTTTGACCACTACATTTTTTCAATTTGAGATTATCACTTGATTATGTGCTGCCTGCAGTTAAGCGATAAGTTATTACAAGTTACGCTGTTGAGAAGTGAAATAATTTCCTGGGACCAAGCCGAAGATGACAAGCCACCAGGCGAGGTGTAAGTAAGAGCTTTGTTAAATTTGATAATTTGCTTGCAAACTGAACTAATACTAATGTTATGGGAACGCCCTCACACCCCGAGTACACCTATTACTTATATAAGTTAACCTAATTGATTTTTACCCTCACCCCGGAATAATGGAGATATATTCCTGCAGAGTTCTTAATGCCGGTAAATGTCTATCAGAGACTTCACTCTTTTAATAAAACACAAGAATAATAATGAAAAAACAAAACATTGGTCCACTAACCATATTTATATCAAACCGGAATTTTTGTGTGAAAACGATATAAAAAATTTTGTATACATTTTTTACCACCCGTCTGACAATTGGTGTATGCCACCCAGAAAAACTTTTAACGTTTTAAGGCAAAGTCGTAATGCAGTTATTTTCGTAGATTTTCGTAAGAACTGAAGCGTGTGTCGATCCAAGCAAGGGCTAATCGGAAGCATACGACTTTGGTCACGATGCCGCATGGATTAAAACTTCGCACTTGAGTGCTTCTCATGTATCGCGAATCGGTTGTGCTTTGTGGATCTATAGATGGAAATGACGTAAAAAAATGTACTTGTGTTGTCTACTTTGATATTTACCTCGATTTTTGAAGATCGTGGTGTATAAAGCGATTAATTGTTAGTGGTAGCATATGGTATTAACCGCTTCGTTTCCTTATTTATATATTTAGTGTACATTCTTAGCCGATGGCCGAAGAGCAGAAATAGACGCGACCCTAAAACTATGTGGACTCTGTAGTCACAAACCATCCATATAAACCTTTAATATATAAGTCTGAGCAAACATACTACTATTGCAACAAATTGAAACTTTACCGCCCGAATGGACGTCATTCGCAAACAGATACGCCTTCCAACGATGAATAGGGTGCATACATGATTTATCAGAGATATTAAGGTAAGACTTGACATGTATATAATATTGAATGTATTGATGATATATGCTTGTGTGTTAGTTGAGAGATGATGAAAAAGTCGATCAATGGCAATTACGTAACTTCTTTACATGTTTTAATATTCATGCATTCATTTCGAATAGAAGCGTCTATAAGTGAAAAGTTTGTTGTGTCAGTGGAGATAAAATTCATTCACTAGACTACGGCAAAAGTTGAAGGGAATGCTCACTTACAAGCCAAAGGCTAAAGAAGATCATTCTTTTAAGAGCGAGGACGGAATACCACCGCCAGAAGACATAATTACACTTGATTTTGACTTGGGAAAAGCTTCAACCTTTACAAAGTTTGCAATACCGATAACCTAATCCTAAGTGAGGTCAGCTGACATTAGTGAAAACTACAATAAGTTTAAAGCAGGAAATGTTTCTGCATAAAAGCAAAGATTGTGATATTCTTCTTCTTTTTTTAAAGGCCAAGTGCCGCTTACTTCAATTAAGTTTTTTTTGTCTTTGTGTTCTGCTCATCTTCGATTTACGCACCTTTTAGTGTTTCTAAAAGCAATTTGGTCCGTTGGCATTAACAAATCGCAAGACTAGTATCCAAAAATGTTACATTTACCTTCAATAACCCCCTTATGTTTGTTTTATTTTAGATTGTTTGTATTATTGTTTGTTATTAAAGAAAGACACGCGAATAGTTTTACTTTATTTTTACTTGTCTTTTTTACAAAGGCTTGTTTTGTTTTACTTGTTTATTTACAAAGGATGAAATTTGCTCTAACTCTTTCACATTTGGGTGATAATCGATCAAGATCTCTTGTTTAGATCATTTTTTAGGAAAAAATCCTTATTAGAGTTAATTATATCCGCTTGTCGCGTACGTCTCTCTCATCTCTGGTCGCCTATTGTGGCAATATTGCAAGCGACATGAATTAAGATGGAAATCTTAAATTTCGCACATTTTGTCTAATTTAACGTCTGCGGACAATCGCAATTTAGATACGTAAAGTTTTGTTACCATTATGTATAGATTGCTTTTTTTCCTGAATTCATGAAAAGAATTTTTATACTATTGATGAGACAAAACTCGAATTGTAGCGCCTGCAAACACCTGGCGAGCAAAAGTTAATTTTTCTTTCTTCTTAAAAATTTCATTTAAAAAATGCATGATTTTGTTTACAACGATAGAAACGAAAGAGATTAACAAAGAGATTGGCAGATTGATTCCCATTTTTGGCAATTACATGAAAGCATACGAAATTTCTTCAATTGTTTTTTTTCCAATGATGTAGAAATCTCAGTTCCATTATTCGCAGTCGTATTAGATTTGTTACTTTGTTTGTAACGCGCAATCGATCGTTTATTACTTTTTCGGAAAGGAATCAAAAACCGAAAAGAATCCAGCTTCGTAACCTCTTTAAGTTATTCCATAAATCCACATGAAGCAAGACTAACAAAGTATTATGTAGGACGAGATATTCCGAAAGCCATTCAAGGACACTTTAGGCTGACCTTATAAGTCAACATATAATAATATGAACAAAGGACATACTTACGGGCGACCTTCCTGGCAACCATATGTTCATCCAAGCTATAGCAAAATAAAAAAATTCTTTCGCTCGTGACAAGGAAGGGGAAGAACTTCGAAGACCTCCCATAACAGAAAGACTGCAGTCACTTGAGGTAAGAAGAAACCGTGTTCCCGTCAAAATTTCAAAAAAAGGGTACACGAAAAG
Organism: Glossina pallidipes; assembly: GCA_000688715.1. Taxonomy (NCBI): domain Eukaryota; kingdom Metazoa; phylum Arthropoda; class Insecta; order Diptera; family Glossinidae; genus Glossina; species Glossina pallidipes. Next base: position 604,940 of record KK499810.1, read on the forward strand.
AAAACTTGTCTCTTCTGTTCTCATTAAGCAAATAAGAAGAAAATAAATAATAATTGATGCATAGTAAGAGTCAAAATTGCATTTGTTTTCCTGCGCATATATCTGCGCATAGAAAAGTTCACGCTGACATGGGTCTTTATTTTTGATCTAATTTACTAGAAGACATTTATTATTTGCATTCATCGACAGATATTAGAAATTCGTATAAGCCGAATATTTATTTATTTCTTTTAGGTTTCCAAAGCAACAAAAGGACGATCTTATATAAATATATTCTCTTCTTTCTAAAAACTCTAATACTACTCAAAACCAATTGATCCTCCTACTCGTACGACTACAAATTCAAAGAACAATGGCTGCAAATACAAAAAAATAAAAGAAGGATCAGCTTTGTTTCGTCAGCAGGTAGCTGAACTGAAATAATCATGTGAACGAAGGTTATGATGCTGCAGGATACATGATAGAAATTATTGCACAGAAGGAAAATAAATAAAAAAAAATTAAAAAAATTTAAAAAAAAATGGATGCTTATTCGTTTTTGTTTTTGTGTTTTAACTGACAGACCGAAAATATAATTTCGAACACACCTGGCTGGGTAACAGATTTCCAAAAAAAAAATTCCATGAATGGCAAAATGTATTAATGATGTTTGTGTCTTAGACATGACTGCATACGTATGTATGTTGGTTCAATGGTTTCTTAGTTAGGCCCTATAGAGGCAATCGTTTAAGCCTTTTTGGCAAAACTGATGATATTTATTTTCAAAATAAAAATAAAAGAAAGTACATTTAAGTTTTTTTAATTGAAAAAATTGTCATAATTTTTAAATTCTTTCATTTCTTAAAAAAATATTAAAAGAATTTGAGTTTTTTTTTTTTTTGTTAATATATTTCCTAAGCGCGAACGGCTTTCAAACATACTTATTGTTCGAATACTTAAACAACTGTTGAATAATTCTTTGAGCATTTGCGAGAGTCACATTATCGCAGCATAAGAATGTCTCTCTGTATATGGCACGCGATCTTTTCGATTTATTCAAAAGTAACAAAGGCTTAGCGATGTTGAAAAACAATCAATGTATAATAAAGAAAAAAAAAAAAAAGAAGAAAAGAAAATTGAAACAACAGACTCGTCTCAATTCTTTAAGAAATGTTTATTTATTTACTTTTTTTTTTGCATTTCAATGCTTCACTTCACTTATGTAGGAAGACAAAGTTGCTGGAAGGCGCACTATAAATTAGATTTATTGATTAGTTAGTAGCTTTTATACATTTTCTTCATTTCACATTTTTCACATTTTTTTTTGCAGGCTTACGATGTACGATGACGAACATTGTACAAACTTTTTATATATGACTTCATATTACTAAGGTCATCTGGGTTAGAGTTTATTACTAGAGATCACCTTTTCGTATAAGTCATAGAGATAAAATTTTATGCATGTACACATAACTTGAAGAACATGCTTAGCTTTTACACGTATGATGCCTAAGGATAAACGAAAAATTCAGGAAGTCACTATTATCAACATCAACAGAAAGAAACTCCTCTCATCGTCAACAGTAACATCATGTATAACTGCAAGCAAACAAATCATTGTTAAAAGGTTTGCCACTAATGGACAAACGGACATACAAACAGACAGATAGAAAAACAGAATATACAACAACTAATCTTTTTTCTCATTTAGAAAATCATCAAACATTCAAGTATTCCGTAGCATTCCGTAGCATGCATAGTAACATAATAATAAAGGAAGGAGTAAAATACGATATTGTAACCACATACACCTAATGCATGTTTCAATGCTTGTGTGTATGTATGTAAATATATATAAAAAATGTACCGAAATTTCACTTCACATATGCCTTTAGGTTGTGCATGAAAAGAATCAAGATTTACATAGAGTATGATGTATGCATGTATTTAAATCTACATATAAAGTATTTACCAAATAAGAACTAGTCGGGCATAAGAGTACATATACATATATGTGTAGCCAATTTAAAAAAAAAAAAAATGCTTTTTTAATTTATCCACTTGTGCTCACATAACGCACATATACATATATGGAAACTTCCATCGGTACGGACAAACTAAGAAATGTTTGTATATGAAGTTGAGTATTTAGGCATGTGATGACATTAGTGTACAGTCAAAGATCACAGAAAATATCTGTACAACTCTTATTATTGCATACTCATAAAAGTTTCTATGCAAATATACACTTATGACCGACCATATGTGAATATGTGAATATGCGAATGTGTAGACTTCTTGCAATGCTTCAGGTTTTTAATGTTGATATTGCGGATTCAACATCTCGTACGTTCCGTCCCAGAGAACGGAGGATTACCATAAAAGGAAAGCCAGAAATGAAAGAAATTTAAATTTTAATTTTTAAGTGTTTTGCCTGCAGTAGTTCATATAAATTGTGTGCTTAGATACGCATATATACATATACATACAAACATATATACATATATATATATATATGTACTTGTTTTTTTTTAAATACATTGCATTTTTGCAAAAGTTCTTGCACGATTTTTATTTATTAGCAAAAGGACACACTTTCGACTGCGTACTGATGTTTCTTTATATTAATAACTCACAGTTATCGTAGTGCCTTATAGGTCAATTAAATTTAAAAAAACCATATCTAATTTACTTTATGATATACAATTCTTGAGAATGGAGGAAGATATCCCTCGTTTCACAATATTTAGTTAATCAACGAGCGAGTTGTGAAACAGCGAAAACACATAATCGTGAACTGTGTGTTCACTACCTTTATTGGTTGTGCTCTCACCCTTACATTAACTGCTTCCATTCCTAATACTCGCATTATTCCATTTAAAAGTCTTGACATCAATCCGAACGACAAACTTTGCATTCGGTGACCTTTCAACGTTGGTAGTGACTTTAGCCATGATTTAATGAATAACTCACAGATTACTAGCGAAAAACTAAATGTTGATGTTCAATGGAATTACTAAATTTGAAAAAATGTGTGCAATGCGACCCCTGTCGCCGCAGAGTATAACAAACTGAATAGTGTCTCCATAGCCATGCCCGACTTTGCCCATATCTCATCGTCCACGAGACCGACGCTTCAAATCACAATTGAAAATAAAAACTGCTTTACGTAATAAACTAATAGGCTCTAAGTGAATTAAATTATATTGATATGTTTATGAGGGATTGAAGACCAACGTGCTTTACGTGCTTCTGCCATGTAACCAATAAACAACTTTGGACAAGTTAATGCTGAAATCTGAATATAGTAGCACCGACGATGAACAGACAATGCAATTAGTAAAGCACGAAGTGTGGAGACCCCTTCGCGACCGTTTTGCTGGATTTCCTCTATCTCGACCTTTAGGCTACCATTGGCTCCGTTTCTATTTTGATTCAGAAGCTTGATACTATCTAAAAACCATGTCAATAATCATTCTACATCTGTATGTCACCCTGCGAACTTATTGAGTGATATGTTGTATACATATTTATATACTTTTTCCATATATTTCCATGCATACAGACTGAGGGTTTAGTGGGTAGTAAAATCTTTACTTGCTCGCATGTGTTAGTTTGTGCAGCTTTTATTTAGTTTCCTCTTAGGCAGTTGGTTAATCTTTTAAAATTGTGGCCTCCGCAATAGATGATTTAGTCTCCCTGGTTGCTGTGATGGTCTTGGGTGAGAGTGGGCCGCAACAGCCATGCAAATTAAAATTGCAGCCGGCATCAGTATTCAACCAAATATCCTTTTAGTATCAACAAATTTTTCATCAACACCAACACCATCATCGTCAACCTTATGGTTTTTGTTGGGCTCAACAGTAGGCGGCGAGGAAACGGGATAATATGTGTTCGGCTTGGAATAATTTACCACTTGCACAACTTAACCGCTTTTTTCCGTTATGATTTTAATTATTTTTCGCAAACATTTCGGTCTTTGACTTTACAATAAGTCTGAAAGAGAAGAAAACCTTAGAAATTAAACAAAAAAAAAAAAAATTTGTTGTATTTAAATAAAAAAATAATTCCCGGGTTTTTGATTTAAAAAAGTAACACAGACACACACAAACACACACACACACACACACATAGGTATATATACAAGGAAAGGATTGAAGAAGGCGTCCTCTCCATTTGTCATAAATTCGTTTCTTATTACATTCGCATAAACAGCTCTCTACTTACATTTAACCGTTACACCCACAATGGTTTCAATTTTTCAAATTTCTGAATAAAAGCAAAACAAAAACTATTGCTGTACTTGCGAACATGATTTTATTTCTGTATTCCTTTAAGGTATTTTTTTTTTGTTATTTAAATCTGGCAGGTTTCTCACGATCCTCAGTTTGTTTTTTTTTTTTTAAGGTTTTCCTCTTACTCTAACCCTCCTGTAATTATAGGCTACAACTGAAGTATACTCAAGCCGTACTGTGCGCAGAAGAAAACATTGCGTATCGTGCTACTCTATCGCAAACGAGATCCCTTCGTAATAAGAGCAAAATACAATTATAGCAACAACTACCACAAGCTCTGCTCTACAATTGCAATTACAATAATAATCATAATAATAATAATAATAAAAATAAACGAAAACGACCCTTATGATTAAAGACATAATAGCAAATAAGAAGAAGAAAGAAGCAAAGAAGAAAGGAAAGGCGAAAAAAAAAAAATCTTCATATCGCAGAAAAGTAATCAAAAGCAGTAACAAGCAAGCGTTAACTCTCAGATCTCCAGGTTGTTTGTCGATTGAATTTACTTGTAAAAATCTCAGTTTCCCTTCTAAACCGTATACGTGAGGGTTTCAAACTCAACGAAACACCGAAACACCGACTGTCTAGTTGGTTGGATGACTGGTTCGCTGTGCTCTGGTATGCCAACAAGCCGGAAAACTCTTCTCAAATTTCTTAACTAAGGCAAAAATGTTTTTTAGATCATATTAAAGCACAGACACATACACACACACACACACATGTATACACAAAAGATTTACTCTCCACTACATCGTCGTCAGTTCAGTAACAATTCTCACATGAACGAAAGAGGGTTCTCTACGACTGCAATATTCTTTCGAATGCCGTTTGCTCGGCACGATTCGTATATCGTTAATTGCTGGTTCAATCCGTAGCCTCATCACAAGTTTCAACGATTATCTCTCCGTTCTTGCGGCCATTATTGTATTTCATCGTATTTCTTGCTCTGATATTTTGGATTTAAACAAATCTCAATTTCATTCCATTTCATGCTTGACAAACGTACCGCTTGCAATTAGCTTACGCTTAAAGCAATTTGCGTCCATCCTGATCTAACGGAGAAGTTGTACAATAATTATTAGATTTTTGTTTTGTTCAAATACATTTTTTTCTTTCATACATTTTTCATAAGTTTTTCGAGTAAATTAAGAGAAAAATCGTATTAGATTACTCTGATTATATCACCTCAGGCATTTTTATAAATATTTCACCGCTTACCTTTATCTGCATGGGTACGCTATATAAATATATACATATATATATACATATATTGTCTCCATCATCTTACCCAACCAATGACATTAGCAATGATACTACATTCACATAAAAGTTTTAAAAGCAAATGTCCGTCAAGTTAAGACTATTATAATATGGCGTCTATCGTCTCAAGTTAAGAAAAAAGAGGAAGAAAATAAATCGTGGATACTTAACAACGACGCGATGAATGAAAGACAAAGACAATATACGTATAAGTTTGCAACATATTTACTTTAGTATGTATGCATGCATAAAAACACATTACCAGCACTACCGCGGCAACGGCAGATAGCATTAAGTGTATGCTCAGCAAGAGCGCACTGAGAAGAAACTCGCATAACAACAACAATAACAAATAGTAAAGGCGCGACTTGGAAATGGAGGCAAGATTGGCAGAAATGTTGCAAACTCTGTTATGCGCGTCATAGGTAGGTAGGTTGGTCGGTACGTAAATACATAAGTAGGGGGGGAGACGATAGAGTGAATTATATTATACACGCATATCGGCCGAAGATGCGGAGTAAGAGGGACGGTCGCGGATTGATGATGATGGTGACTAAACAAGCAGAAAAAACAAGAGCGTCTTGAATAAATGGCGTTATTGTTATTGTTGTTGTCTCTTAAACACACGTATGTGTATATACGGGAAAGTTAATACAAGCATTATCAAGCGAACTCGAACACATTAAGCCCGTGCATGGTAAGTAAAAAAAAAAAAAAAATCCTATTAATTTTTTTTTTTTTTTTTTTTTCTACGAACTTGAACACTCCTTTATTTCATCTGATGTTGATCGTTGAATGGCTGGCTGGATGCCAGCCAGACTTTGTCATGACCAATTGATTATGAGAGAGCAATAGTATCTAAACCATATTTTTCCAGTTACCATAAATGTGAAACCTTATGTTTTTCTATGGTTGCTTGTTGTTATCATGTTGTTGTTGCCGTTATTGTTGTTGATATTAAATTTCAAGTTTTCCACTTTTCACTCTGCTACTGCTGCTGTTGCTGAGCTTACTCTACGCTTGGGCCCGTTTTGCTGGCTTGAAGACCAGATGAAAAATGCTTTTTTTTTTCATGTCTGCTTTGATGCAGTGACCATGTCATTTTCATTTCACGTTCATCGTTATTTACAAGTTCGGTACGTACTTGATGTAAAAACAACACAGCCTTCATTATCACATGACAAGGCAAACAAGAACTTCATATACACACAAATAGAGTGAATGATGAAATCAAGGATTGTTGCACGATTTAGTGAAGAGATTACAGAAAAATGTGTTAAGAAGAGCTTACATAGCCTGCTATGTACATGTAAGAATATTTTTTCATAAATACATGAATTTTTATACCCATATGTACAAAAGAAACGTAAGATTTACTTAACACATGTGTTTCAGTTAAACTCTGCTTCAGACGAAGACTATATCTGCTCTCTTAAGTACTTGGACGCCATTACTAAAACGTTGAAGTAATTGTCTTTTTTTTTCTTTTAGTCTCATAGAAATTATTTTGTTAGAACATTTAGTTTTACTATATGGAATGATTGCTTCCTTTACTACTGGCTTGATTTGCAAGCCAAATTCTCTTTCTGATCAAAATGGGACACTGCTCCTTAACGAAACGAGATGAAAACTCTTTAGTAAATTTTTACAGTTTGATTTTGTGTGTGTACAACTTTCTTTACTTTTCCTTACTTGTTGTCTTCGGCTACGTAAAGAAAGTGGAAAACCAAAATAATATTACGAAAGTATTCCTTAAGGATCGCTTCATATAAGTGTAGCAAATACAGCAAGCCTACCAACACCTATAGCAAAAACAACTGCAAATTTAACAGTTAGTTTTTTTGTTTAAGAAACTCGTTTAATACGATTACATTACATTAATTTATTGTTTTTTATTTTTCTAATTTTCAATTTATGTATATGTTTGGTTTGCCACGGGAGAGCGTAAAACAAGTAAACATTTTTTCAGTCCTGGAGAGGAAAACCTGAAACTATACTTAGTGTTAGTATTGATTGCAATTTCCGAAGGTGCATTCTTTCTGATACACTTTTTTTGAAAGCCTTACTAACAACGTATCCAAATAAATAATAGGCGTACAAAGGATTTTAAAAAAACTTACGTTTCAGAGGCAATGATTAGCTTGGCCAGTGCAAAAAGTGCAATTCTGCTCTGCTTAGAGAAATTCATTTTTTTGGTATCACCTATCACTTAAGAGATGGTGTCTCCTAAGCACATAAGATGGACTCTGGAAGACTCTCAATTTTTAAAGGAGAAAACCACAATAAATTTTTTAGACAATCCACCTTTGAAATCTCCCCTTAAAATGGCGAGCTGTTATGCAAGCGCTCCGAAAATACTCTTACCTTCAAATGAAACTCTATGGAGGAAGTACCTACAACACACGCAGTTCCCATAATAAATGCCTATAACACACTAACGAACACAACGAACACTAAAATGTCATTAGATGTGAATTAAGGAGACAAACCACAGGGACGGATTTGCAAAAAGCACAAACATATATTTTTAGTCATTAAGAACTAAAATAATTTTTGGAAATATTGAAATATAGCGACTTCGTAGCGTGTTTAACCTGACAGCCTGCAGTAACAAGCAGTGTAGGTGGTCGAAATTTTGATTAAAAAAATTTATCGCGACGTCTGCAGCCATCTAATAAATGCCGGGGATTTTAAAAATATTGAAATTTATGCGCTGGGTGAGTATTTGAATGAAAAAGTTCCTTCTTTTTACCAAGAAAAAGGCAGTCTCTTCTTAAGAAGTAATGTGTAAATTAACTTGTTGACGATGTCCTACAGAATGTGCTTTCAAAAATATAGTACAAAACCCAAATGAAAGGAGTGAAAATTGTTGGAGTTTCGAAAAATCATCTTACGAAGAAAGCGCGTACATAGTTTCAAAAAGTCGCATATTGCTCGTTCGAGGAATAACATCCTTCGACTATATAAAATTTCCCACTCTTATAATCATCACATTATCACTTTCGAAGTCATTTGTCATTTGAAGTCATTTTGAAGTCATTTGCCATTTGAAGGCCGCTAACAAAAGAATTGATTTTCTGGATGGGCATCCAGTGGTTTGCCCAAACCCATTATTTCGGTGAAAAACGAAGTAAGAAAATTAAATTTGCTTATGCTTGACGTTGCATAGTTAACACATACGCCATACATAAAGAAGCTTCAGAGACTTTATAAAGTATACACATATATAAAATGATCTGCATCAAATCCACATTCCTTTCAGGCACGCCCGTCTAACGATCTGTCCTTCTTCGCACCTGTGTCACCTCTGTGGTAAACAACTTTCCGGTCTACGAAGTGAATACATCGGCTCGAAATTGTCATTGTAAGTTTTTGCTCGTAGGTATCACAAATGGCCCACTTTGGTCAATGGACAGGTAACATAAACTACTGTACATCTCTGCTGTATAGCTTTTTAGCTCACTACACATAAACTACCACAGACAGGCAATAGAAACTTCCACGTGTTTTCTATAAAACCGGAAAAGATCAGTAACGCCAACGCCATATTATAGAATATCGAAATCTAGCTAGCTAGAGGAGCTGCTCGGCTTTCTTTAAAATAAAACAAAAATCAAAGCCGAATACAATTTTCTTTTCCAATTTAAATTTGCGTACCGCGGAGCTTCCCAAGTTAAAGATACTTAACGCGAATTATTTACGGTATTGTCATTCGGTAATATTTTTGAAAAAATAATTGTGTGTATGGGTGTGTGTTTTCCTCCTTTGTAATGCTTAAGCATATTCTTTCATATCCGTATTCTTAGTGATTTCCTCGAATATGATTATTCTACGGAGGAAAGAGTAGAAACTACGCGAGGTAGACGCAAGTATTAACATTTGGGCAAAAAGACGCCTTACAGAGTGCGTTTTCTATGTTTATTCGCAAACCACTTTATAGCTTTAATCTCACTTTTACAAGCTGTCGCAGTAGCATTCAGTCTTAAGCCGTACTAAACTAAATTTGGAAAAGTAAAGCTCATTTAGTAGACTTACCTGGGATAACATTATTTTCATCAAAAAAATCGATTAAACGCAACTTTGCGGTAAGAAATTCGCCAATCATTTTTATCGAATACAAAACAAAAAAAAAAGAAAGCAAAAATACAATGAAGAAATGGTGGAAACCTTGAGAAACGTTTTAGTCATTTTCAACTGAAATTACTTTTTACTTTCAAATAGCGAGGTTTTGAAAAATCCTAAAAACATTGAATTCATCTCGCACTTAACTTCACTGATTTTCTATCGACATTTGTATGTTAACTTTTTAACGGTTTACACTTTCAACAGAAATAAAGTGCATTTAATTAATGTTGCTCTGCAAGTCCTGGCTGAAAACGTGTAACAATTAACAAACCCTGTGTATTTGCAAAAAAAAAAAAAAAGAAAAAGCGGAAAAAATAAGTAAAATAAACTGAATTAAAGATGATTTGATGGATTTCTAAATATTTGTTATTATAATTTGTATGAAAGCAAATTAGTGCTAGAGCAAATTTAACAAATGCAAAGCAATATGAAAACTTTTTGACTTAATTTGTCAAATATTTGCATTAGGTTTTCTTCATGGGTTTGCTTATGTCTTATGCCTTACTTTCTTTCCTTTTTCCATACTTTGTCCATAGAGTAATGCATAACTTAACTTCAAAACCAATGTCAGCCGTTGTAAGACTTTAATCTTTCAAATGCGAAGAGGAGGAGAGAAACACGGGGTCCGGTATGATACCGAGTAGACAGTGCATAGAAAGTTTCTTCCTGACACGGCGTAACTAAGATTAAAAGATGAAAGAAAAAAAAAGTAGAAATCTCTGACGCAACCATTCGTGGCATATGTAACTCTCGGACACGGCCTGTCTTCACACAATTCACTTATTTTTGTTCTTGTTCTTGTAGTTATAGTTGTTTGTGTAGGACAGTAAGTTGTCATGTTACTGGACATGGTAAAGCATGTGCAGGCCAACATTTCTTCTTTCTCTTCTTTTTTTTTTTTTTTTTTTTTGATTCTTCATCAACTTTTCTAGTTTTATTAACTCTTCAATGGCAAAGCGGGACAAGAGTTATGAAGTTGTAGTGTAGAGATGGTTTCAAAACGTTGCATAATTGTTGTAGATGTTAGTTTGACTTACGGTTATATTTTCTTATTTTGCCTACTATGTGCATGTGTTGAAGTAATGAGAGGACAAAGTTTTTGCATTTAACATGAAATTCTGATTTAAGATCAGTCAACTGTTTGCTGCGTCCATTCACTCATTCACGCCTGGCTTTTAAAGTTCATTTGCAAAGTTTGCCAGAAACTTTCAAGTTGTCAAACGTTCGCACTTCAAGTAAAATTCTAGGCATTGAAGGATTTTAGGAAGTTTTTAAACGAATATACGAATGTTTGTAAAAAAAAAAAATATAGGGGAAAATGAATATTTCAATTTTTCGGGAGTCAGCCGCATACAGAAAATGTGAGTAAAATCACTCAGTCGCATAATTTGTAAGGCTTGGAACTAAGCTCGCCGCAATGACATGTTGTGTGTTCCTTTCAACAGAGAAACATTACTTTGTTTGAAGTTTTCATGTTAAGATAGAAGTGAAACTCAAATTTTTCTATAAGAAGAAGAAGACTATCTGAAATTGTTCGCTTCTTATAGACATCACATTTCAATAGAAACCCGTTTTCAATATATCTCGACTAAGGGACGATGTACTTTTAAATTCCATTTGAACTTTCACCTTAAACTTTTTGATTATTTCATGTCACACTTTCATATATATATATATATATATATATATATATATATATATAGGAGCCTGCCTGGGTAGATCAATCAATCAACAAATGAACGAACAAAAGCAAAAAAATTTTTATTTTTTTAATATTTCCACGATTCTTACGAGAGATTGACAGTCACATCATGGCATGATTCGTTATAAAAACACTTGGTATAATTAGATTTAAAATTGAAAACTTGACATTTAAAACTGAACTGACTTTTTGGGTGATCGGTTTTAGTGTTTTTCTGGGAAAACCCAAAACTATGTCTCCAGGTAATACAGTACCTCTTCCCTTGACCATTGCTAAGTTTGCTAACGGGGGCGTAGGGCTGGCTGTGCGTGACATTGTTTTGCGAAGAATTTAATCCTAAATCATTGGTTACTTATGCAAGCTTTAAGTTTTTACATTTATTACTTACTTTACTTAATTTAATCTAATTTGTTTCTTTCTTGTGGGTGATAATTTTCAATTGCTGGTAATTCCGTTTAATTTTCACCCAATTGAATTGATGAAACTCTCATTACATTTACTGCCAACAAAATAAAGCTGATGATGATGCATTTTCTTTCACTAGCTTGCGATGTGATATCGTTGAGGTTTTTGAATGGCAGACGACATACACTGATAGAATTCAATATTTGAAGTCTCAGTCGCTTATCGCGTCATTGTAGTGGTGTTATGCTCCTACATTCCGTCCGATCCATTCATACATTTAATTGGATGACATTTCATTACATTTGCGGTTTTGTTCGGTCTTTGGACAAAAGATGCCGAATCCATATATCTCTCATAGTAGCTGCGCCCAGAATACACTGTAGTGGTAAATTTAAATTGCTGAAGCTAGCTTATGCTAGAATGGATGTACGTGTTCATGTACGAATAGCGAATTTCTTTCTCTTTTGTTTTTTTTTTCCGTTTCTTTTTTTGTTTTATGTTCGTTTTTGCCCTCATCCCACTTTAAGTGATACATTTACGTTGTTGTCAGTGTTGCTGTTGTTGTTGTTGTTGCTGTTGTTGTTCTTAAACTGTTGTAATCCCGTTTTCTTGCTTATTGTCCGTAAGCCATTGTCAATTGTGGCGACAATTTCAATAAAGAAACGTAAATACTCTTAAAATGTGTTCATTTCATTTTCTTTTTCCTTGTCGCTCGATGATTTCTACTTGAAGACCCATATGTATCTGCTAGCAAACACATGCATATGCATGTATGTGCGCAATAATTCTTATTCTTTTGTAGCTTTTGTTTGCTCCTCAAAGATGCGAACTACAGTGGCTGTTGCTATTATTATATATACGAGCTATTACAGCTTCGATATATGAGGCAATCAATGCGGTCAGCACTTTTTTTATATCCCCCAATAGAAAGCTATATTAACTTTCTTATTTTGTTTATAACGCTTACGAATAGCGGCAACAGGGACCCCATGAACTTTTCTTGCAAACTGTTCCAGAGTCAAGAAGAAGAAGAAGACAATAATTAATTATGATGCGCTTTAATATGAACAAGTCCGCAGATGACTTAGAATAATGTTTGTCTTTTCGTTTTCATAATAGAGTGACAACAAACTTTTAGAAGGTGCACTTTTTTGTATGCGGAAAGGACCGATATTTGCTCTTTGATAGTGGAACTAGATTTTCAGCGTACATCAATTCGAGTCGTTTCATCTTTAAAGCTTCGAAAACGTGGTTATAAAGCATGTAATATTCCCAAACTTGTCTCCAGGATGGATTTTATTCGTATGAAAACACTTTTAGGTATCCAAAATCCTTCGTTTGCTATCTAGCTTGCTTTTCGAGATACCGACGACGTATATCTATATCTGCCAAAGTGAGTCAATTTGGCTTTGTTTTTTTTCGGATGACCGTATTACAAAAAAGAAAGTACGGAGCTGAAATTTGATACTTCTATCCATACTTAAGCGATTACGAAGCCAAAGTTAAGATACCTACGGTCTGCTGACCATGCATGCTCACATATAAGAGGTACTTAAGCAAACTTCAAAGTATTACCGTATTCCCGCCGAGATTACCGCCTTCTTCTTCTTCTTCTCCTTCTCCTGCTTTGCGTTGTCATCACATTCACCCTCTTTTTCTTCGTCTTCTTCAAAAAAACACATTTCTTTCGACCTTCGATGGAAGAAAACCATGGAGTTGTGTACAATGCATGATCAAGTGGCTCGCAAATGCAATACAAAAACAGGATCATGTAGAGCAAGTAGAGCTTTTTGATTTTTCCATTTGGCAGTAATCAGGTCGTCTATATTATCCTCAAAGTTTACTGATAAAAACCTATGAGAAGAGAGCTATTCTTATACCAATTGGCAGGAGAAGTTGCTAGCAAAAGCAGGGAAAAGTGTTTTGCGAGAACAAAGACTCAAAACATTGGACTACGTTAAAGGAAGGTTAAAGGAACCCTTCTGAATGCAAAAATCCCCAAATTCGTTTGTGTAAAGGAAACAGAGTGCTTTATGTTTGTGATAAATGTGAGTTTGTGGTGCACATTTATCTTATTAGATATGCACAAGAACGTGTGCTTCATAACTGTAGCTAATGTAAGAAAATAAAAGTGAATATTCCTTTCCTAAGTGGCGTTATTTCATTTACAAAATAACATTGAAAGGTGCAAAGGGTAATAGTATTGTAAAGCATTCATAATCGGTGTTGGAACGTATATGCTTCAGTTTCGCGGCTATGGCCAACCCTGCAAAAAAGATGAATCAAATTGGCTCACTTTAGTAGCTTTAGCATTAATACGGGTTTTTTGCTTCCCCTGTTTAACTGTTGTCGTCTAGTGTAAGTCCCACTTTAAATTTCTCTCGCTCGAAAATTGAAAAACGTTTATAATACGCACTTTTATGTTCCCCTTTAACAATCAAAAATTAATCAAACATAAGAAGAGACGAATAATTCCCTAAGATTACAGAGACATTTCCAAACCTCAAAGAATCCCTTTTGTCAAACCTTGTCTTTGTATCGTCTACGAAAATACACATGTATCTCGTAAAAGAATTTTTATTCCAAGATCCTTTGTCGTAAATTCAAATGGGGAGAATTCTTCGCACAAGTTTAAAAAGCATGAGGAATTGTAGTGATAAATGATATCGAACTAATTACGTTCTCTTTCGAATCTCATGATTATGCAGCAGAAATCAAATTTAGTTAAGTTTTACCTCGAAAGGTTTGTAACTAACAAAGCATTAATCACCCATAGCTTTGTATGCGGCATCTCTATGCGATGCATCATAGCTACGATATGTGAAGATAAATTTTGATGTTTTCAGTTATTTTACAAAATTACTTAGGTCTTGTCCTTAGTGTTATTTGTGAAAGTATCGCTACATTCTCATATTAAGGCTCCAGGATTAAGTTCAAATGCGTATATATTCAAATTTTGCTTTGCAGCTAAGCTTTTGCATCTTTAAAGTTTTCCATATCGAAGAGGTGCATTACTGATACAAACAAACGGAAATGATGATCTGAATCGAATATCTAAACTCCAACAGTAATATGTGTAGTTACTAGAGCAACATGACGTAATTCTCATTTCCTTATTGGTAACGATAGGTATCACTGAACAAAATTGTGAAATGTTAATATCGTAACGTACTCTGAACTCACAAGTGCCCAACTAATAACGATATTGGCATTTCGCCGAGAGCTGTTGAGAACATCTCGTAAACTATTTCTCCTGGCTTTTGTACTTCACATCGCTTTTGGTATAGGCATGTATACAGCGACCAGAAGGACGGAAGGAAGGAACCCATTTCTATTGCATCGAATGACTTTGCGAATCGATCTGTCTGTTTATCTCTCCATTTGACATCTGCCCATGACCAACATGTGGCAAATTTTGCTACAATTTAATAAAATTTGGTTCAACAACATATTTTGTGCTTTTGTGTCATTTTAAAAAATAGAACGTGTTATGAATAACTGTCTTAAGCGAAGCGGTTTTGGGTATGTAACGGTCGGCCGTGGCCCATTACAATGATTTTTTTTATTTATATAAACATTTTTTCAATCTATACGAACCATAAAGGACTAAAACAAAAATATGGCAAAGGACATTTTCATCTGATTAGATAAACAAACATGCGACCGTGATTCTCCCGAAGAAAGTCATGCAAGAGAGAATTCTGCCCGTAATCTAGGGGAAAGTGTGTCGTGCTTAGTAAGAGCCATTTTTCTTTGGTCAATCTGTTCTTTGGAGACATGGCAAGTTAGTCCATATAGTTTTGATTGATTTTCTGCTATACACAAGCAAGACCATGCAGCAGATTCCTCTTTCACGAGGAAAAATGGTTCAGAAAAAGATATCAGCACAGCGTATACCCACTACTTCTTCGCGGTACCATCAGAACTGTCTGGATAGGAGCAGCCGGTTAATGGCATAGTAGGGAACTATAAGAGAGAGAGAAAAAGTACCTCACCTATTCGTAAAATAAAAGAGCAACTTCTCACGATGCTCCTCTTAGACATCAACGCGAGAAACACGTTGTCAATTAATACCTAACTCTTTACCAATAACTACTTAGTTCTGAAAATGAAGAACTTCTAAGTGAATAGTTGTGTGTTAGATAATATATAAGGTAATATAAGTTCTTCTTATAGCATTCCGGTCGATTACTTGGAATTGCTTAGAATGTCTTCTTTTTTTGCTTGTTTTTTTTGCTAATAGCCTCTCGTTTGCTCCTCCACAAAAGCTTGAATGTTATTCTATGTGTCTGAAGATTTCCATTGTCTAAACGAGATGTTTTGCTATGAGATTTGTTGCTTCTCCACTTTGGAATTTTTCAATTAAATTAACTGCAATAAACGGTATAAATTCGTATGCGACAACTGGCCTGAAGGTTTACATATATATATAATAAAACACATATTTGTTTTGTACATCATCATCATCATCATCATTTGAAGCGTTTCTTAGTAGTATTTCTTTTTGTCGTAAATTTATGCTCTTGTACTTGTTATTGTTATTAGTATTGCACTCTAATTGAGAATATCCGTTGTCAAGTATGGCGATTGTCATTTAAAGTCATGAAAAGTAATCGTTTAAGTAAACGACTGCATAAATATGCGAACGAATGTTTGACTACATGCATGGATATCCATGTGCATGAGTTCTCCAATAATGTGATGAATAGGGTAAGTCAATTTTTTTAAAATCATATAAAATAAAAGTAATTTTAGCATTGAATCACGCTTTCAAACATCACTCATGGCACGTTTCACTATTTCAAAAGACCTCAATAATACCATCTGGGAGTTTGACTTGTTGTAGACCGATTGTTAAAAATAATTTTGCAACAATTTTCTTCATTATTTACCCCTTTATCAGTTCTACTGCTTTGCTTCATCTTTATGCTATTCTTCAAAAGTTACAAAACGTGGCAGTTTACGAAGCAGCCTAAAAAAAAGATATTTTGCTTATACGTAGCGTAGTCTCGAAAATAACTCTGTGAAAAAAAGTGCTCCGCTACAAACACCGATACAAACAAGTCCACCAATGTTATCTGTTCTCGCAACTTAGTACTTGATGGTTGTCTCAAAAGGATCACCGTTACACGCAGAGTCCATTTTAGTGCGATGATAATTTCAAAATGACTTTAGGCCATTAATTGCTCTCTCCGCTTCGAAAAAAAAAAAACCCCAAGGTTCTCTGTAGAATTTAATCATTAAAATTGCCATCACTTCCTTGTTTTCCATACATTTTTGTAGAGTGGACTTTAGCCTTTCACCCAGCTTCATCATCCTTCTAATTACTTTCTAGAGTACAATTGCGGATGCATCCTGTAATACTCATAGACTAGACTACACTCTCAAAATGTATTTAGTTAATCAGGCGAATATATTCACACAGAACTGATACGACTTTTATTATGGTGAGTGTGTAGAGTAGAATATTTTCAACACAAACCAAAATCAAATCTGGTTACGACTTATACCAAATTGCAAATAATGGGCATTATTATGTGTTTCCATTCTATTGTAAATAGGTTTACGTACACATGTGTATGAATGTAAGACGATAAAAATATGACTATGAGTCTGCGTGCATAGTACTTTGTATAGTTTTTTCTCCCTCTCTCATTGTTCTGATATGATGAATTCTTTTTTCAAATGTGCGTATGTGAATACGGCGTGCACGTGTTGGTATGTGTGCGAGGGCCGTTGTTGGTTTCACAACAAAATGGCGTTAAAGTGCTGTTTAGTGAACTTTTTTATGTAAAATCTGTAATTGCTTTCAAAAGTTTTTCTTATCAAATTAAATGTTAGAACATTGAACTTGACATTTGCATCGAGAGGTAATTCATTTACTGCTGATGTGATGTGATAAAAATGATTTATTAATTGAATCGATCTAAGTGTTCATGGCAAAGTTGCTGCAAACTTATTATTACATGCACCATAAATAGTTATCCTCTTTAACCGTAAATTCTTATAGTCTTCACATACATTGACATTATTTTCGTGCTCGTGAATGCATTGAATGCTTTTCTGAATACTGAAAGTTCAATGACACTTTCGGTTTTTCCTCCTGTCCGTACAACAGACAGTACATACCACATGATGAACAATTCCACTTTAATATTCATTACTTCCACACATATTTAAAAATTCTCTCCATCCTTTTCTTCACTCTTATCACTCTATCACCATCTTTTGTTCTTTTTCTCTTTCTTCCTCTCTTCTTCACTCACTCACTCTCTCTCTCTCTCTCTCTCTCTCTCTCTCCCTTTCTCCCTCTTTCTCTCTCTCTCTCTAGTCTCGTGCATATCTCTTCTTTTTATTATGCATTTTGGTCATTGTGTAAAATGTGTCTACACAAACCGTATGCATTTGTACTTTGTATTTGACTGGGTGGACAGTATAGTAGCGAAATTCCTATATATATGTATATATATATGTGTTCGCTTGCCTTAGCAGCAAACTGTTAATGTATTGATGCAAATTCATGTCATTTCTTTCGTACTCCATGGTTTGTTTGGTTTGGTTTGCAGTAAGCCAAGCTCCATAAACTCTTTCAGTTCTCTTATTCTCTTGTCTCTGTACGTCAGTCTCCATTCAAAATTCTTCTATTTTTTTATATATATATATATTTACACATATGTTTATGTATATATATTTCTACATATATATTTGTACATATATATATATATATTTTTTTTACTACATATATATATGTATTGGGTACACACTACAAATACTACGAAAAAGTGGGTCAAAAATGACACGAATCCCTATTATGCTGTTGTACGGAGAGAAAGGTGAAATGGAAATTAATCAATACTTCCAAACTATGCAGCAATCAATATAGCAATCGAATCGGATCGTTTAATTTATATTGAACTTAGAAATTGATGCGGTATCACTCACTCAAATATTAGAATTTTATAGGACTTCGTTCAATTTTCCAGACCTAAGATAAAAAAAGAATTATATTTCGAATAAAGATCTGAAAGTATAATTGATATTCACTTCCTTATCTAGTAATCTAATTTTTTATCCACTTCAAAACAAGATTCTTAATCCTATTCTGTGCAACACCACAAAGACTGCACAAGTCAGAAGGCATTTATTTGCTTTTGGCTTTTATGGCCGAGAAACCTCATTTTCTAATAAAATTTACATCAATCCTTCCGGAATAACGAAATTTGGTACAAAGCAAGAAAAACCATGACAGGGAAAACCTCGTCTTTTCGCATGATTGGTGACCGGTCACAATGTCACAATACGGTCACAATTTCTTAGTTACGACATCTAAAGTTGCATAAATAGACGGACTTGACTCGAACGCATCGCTTTACTTAACATTGCGAACCATAGAATAATGAGAACTACACCCAAATGTTTGTTTTTATTAATGGAAACTTCCAAGTAGGTGTAAAAAATGGCCAAATTTTTCGAATTATTTGTGCCCGAGATTATGATAAACGAATGCAATTCGCTTAGAGAGAGCAATGCAGATTATAGTGCGGTTCGCAGTAAGTGGTAAATTAATACTAATTTCATGGATAGTTGCGCGTAGGACTGTCTGCATTCAATGATTATTATCTTGATTTGATTCTTTGATTCTTTATTGCATATTCGTTATTCGTCTAATTTTCTTTTTCATATTTCGTAAATGTTTCTCTTTAGTTTCTTTACAATTGCGTTGACAAAAAGACAAACATTTATTTTTCATTCAACTTTTGGCTTTGTTCTGGTTTTAGAGCGGCGTCTAAGTCTACACACAATCGCAATGTTTAATGTGTACATATTACGCTTTACATGCCTGCCTGCCTGCCTGTCTGCCCTGCTCTGCCCTGCCCTACAATATCATCGTCATCATCATCATCATCGTCATCATAGTTTGTTGGTATTTTGAAAGAGGCGCAAGTGTTATGAAAACAAAATTGTGAAAAACGCTTTTGTTTTGCTTGGTTTTACTTACACATATATCGGTGTATATATGTACATAAGTCTGAGTACACAAATATATATATACATATACACACATATATAGTCATGCATATTATAATGCAAGCCAATGTTCCTGGTAGATGCCATTGAGACGAGTCTTTTATTCAGTTTTGCTACTTATTCACTTGTTTCGTTTTTCTTTTTTATTTTTTATTTTTTTTTTTTTGTTCAGAGTTGTATTTTTGTGTTTGAATTTGGTTTTATTTTTTTATATCATTCTATACTGTGTTATTCATGATGTTGGTGTTTTTGTTGCTATTATTATTGTTATATGTATATTTATACGTATATATATATATATATGTATACATATATATATATATATATATATATATATAGATATTTATATATTTATATAAAAAAATTTTTTTCTTTTATTTTGTAAGTATTTGTATTGCGTTTTGTGTACTGTGCGGGTATTGTTGTGCCAACGAACAATTAAACTCTTTGCAGTGACCTTGACTTTGTTTCTTTTCAATCGAGGATTTTGTACAACTTCGTTTGTTTGCCTGTTGTTGTTATTGTTGTTCATTCATTCGCCAACAATTCATTCTTTCATTCAAACGTTCACTCACTAACTCATTCATTCATTCAATGATTCACTCACGCACAGACACTGACATAGACACAGTCACTTACACACACACACACACACACACACACACACACGCAGAAACAGAAATATACATACTCGCATCTTCACATGCATGCAATAATCATTCGTTCCTCATTGTGCATACGCTCAGTCAGTGTAAAGTTGGTTTTCGTTGGCTTGTTATTATCCAGATTTAACGGTTTGTTTGTATTGAGTTTCCATTATGGAGTATCAACGACATGGACAGAACAAAATTGTATCAGCATTTGTACCAACAAGGAAGTGCATTTTCCACGAGACGAAAATTGTACGAAATGGGTTCCATTTCTTAAGAAGTCACATACGTATCTTCAAGTATTCTCCAAAAGTTTTTCTCCGATTTATTTGACAGTGTGTTAGATGCAAGCTTACATTCGTATGTATTAGAAAATCTGTTTGTGAATTGTAGGCATTCATTACCTTAACTAAGTCGGGCGTAAACTTCTGGAACGGAACGCTCACAGCCATGGGCAGCAAAATTTTATTATTACTTAAAGTCCAATATTTGGACTAAGGATGATGTTGAAGAAAAAGGAAAATTTCATCTATTTCCTATATCTTAACAAGATTTCGGCAAAAAACAAAAGAACTGAAGTCTCTTGTGCTTCTAAGAAAAATATTTTACTTTCTATACATAAATCTTGTCTTTTCTGCGAAAAACTTCCGCTTACCTTGTTATTATTTTATTCATTTGAAAAGAGATGGGAAGCGCGCCAAAGTTTTTGGTTTTAGATATTTCTGCTTTAGTGCGTAGCGGCTACAATAAGCTTGTGCCTTCCGAGCTTGTAACAAATATTCGATTCAACTTTTTAACCTAATTTAAGTTTTACTGAAAGCAGTTGGTAAACTTAACGTATTTTCAAGTTTCTTATTACTTCAAAGAGTTTTGTGACTTTATTCAAACTTGATCATTGTTCTTTATTACGTGTTCAAAGTATCGAGGTTATCTCTCCGATCATGGGCATAGTGGCTTTGAATTGGAGAAATTCATACCTTTTACAACATCTTGCGTGATTGTTGTTTACTTTCACGCGTTAGTTGTTTTGGTGACTACGGATCTTCCATTTTGAAAAGTAATTTGCTTTTCGCATTTATTTAACTTCTTTCGTTTCACACACGTTTTGTTTTACTTTCCCCTGCTTTCGAAGAACGAAGTAGTCAAAAGCAAATTAGTTTGCATAGGTTAAGAAGAAGCGCACTCGATGGAAGATGTACTATGTTTTCTGTAAAAGGTTTTTATATCACATCCATTGAAGACATGTAACGAAAATGAAATTTGATAAGCGTATTGCATTTTTGCGATCCATCGGTATAATCTCCTCACAACGTTGAAGTCCCACACGTCCCTTCATATATGTATTCGAAGCTTAAGTCTACCATTCTCCGTTCGTTATATGATTTCACATATGAATTATTAAATATTTACTACTTTTGGTACCATTTCGTGTCTTTCGTTCTCTTTTTCTATTTATTCTCCTTTTAAAGTTTTAACCATATAGCCTGCAGCTTTAGGCGCACTTCCCGCGCAATTTCCAACTTGATTTATGGCCGTAGACTAAAAGCTTACATCATCAGTTCTAAATTTATATGTGAATTTTCCTCATTGGATAAGTTGTTGTTGAAAGGACGAGCGGACCTAGTGATGACTAGGATGAGTAATCTGGGATTAACCATCCAATCACTGAGCAGTCCAACCTTTAGCGTCACTTTAATTCAATCCAACTCACAAAAATTGTCAAATAGATTGAAGTGTAAAAGCATCAATAATCAATTATAGAAAAATCAATTACGATTTCATATTTCAACTCTAGCTATCAGATATAACGCTTATGTTATATTTCTATTTCTTTTTGTAAAAGTTTCCTAAACGTTCCAAAAACAGACGCTGACCTATGAACCGCGAAACATCGTGTCGAACGGGCATGGCTAAGTGCTGACTTGATGTTTGTGAACTATATTCGTTTGGTGGATTTTTGATGCACATTTCAGTGCGTATTGGAAAGTGCGGAAAAACAAACGCAGCACATATCGTTTGGTGAAAGCATGTAACTGATACATAACACGATTTGTGTGCTTGAATTCAAATAAACAATGCGCACTTAATTAAATTTTCATATTGAGTTCGTGCAAAAGTGGGCCATCTAGTAAGAGATTTATGGCAGATTTACACAACTGCGTAATGTGTCCGAATATTTTGAACAAGTATGCTGTCAACGTTAACTGTTTACGCCTATGGCTGTATTAATTAAATCATGTTTCGTTCTTTCTTTGTTTTTTAATAAAATATAAATTATTTCGCTGAAACTCATGACTTCTTTATCAAACATTTTTTATAGAAGAAAAACACCCACTTAATAAACTCGACTATTATTTACGAACAGCGGCAAGTAGTCCTGGTTTTCCAATTTTGAAACATTAAGGTAGCTCTGCGATCTCCAGAATCCTACGTTGGCATACATATGCACGTACTTTAGTTGTGCAAATCTATTGTAAAGTACTCTTCTAAATTTTTATATTAAAAATTTCTCTTTAGTAGAACGAAGAAAAGTTTATTCCTATTACTCACGAAAAAAAAAACTAGCAAAATCCAATACATTAACAAAAAGACGACGGATTATTTTTCTTTCGTTTCATTTTTTTTTTTCTTTGTTCTTTCTTTTTTTTCGTTTTTACTAAAAAGTGGATTTTCGTTACTTAAGCGCGTTTAAAGCTCCACTACACCGGCCCTAATATTCAAGAATACGTACACTGATATTACTATATTATAGTCAGTTGTTGATGGTGGTAGTGACGTCGTCTGTAACGGGCAACACCAACATTCCTTAGCACAGTTATGTGTGTATGCAATGTGCATGCGAAACATAGTACATACACAGTCTCAGCTTGTCCAATGATATGAGCGAGATGGGAAAAATGTTGTAATAAACCACCTAACCTGCCTTAAAAAGTGGCTGGTTGCTATTTGGTAGACTGAATGGTTGGCTAACTCAACTCAACCTCCCAAAGCTGACAAAAAAATAAATAATCTATAATTCTCTGTTAAGAGTGTTCCATGGGAGAAATTCGGCAACGTTGCCTGCTATAATCCGAGTTTCAAGGGAAAGATATTTGCAAAAATGAACATAGAAATTATAGTAAAGCTTGTGTGAACTCGGATGTCGGAGTACCAAAATCATTACACTCGAAAAGTAGCCGTAAATCGATTTTTCTAACTCTCTATACCTATCAACTGTACCGGTTGTAGCACGACGTTAGCATTCCATTTCGATTTCAGTGAAGGAGAGAATAGGACAGGCATCTAGAAAGGTACTATAATGTTTTGCTCACTCTGGAAGATGATTGGCTGTAGTTAAGCATGAGGCCAAAAAACCAGATGCGCAAAATCCAACCCTCTTTTCTATTGCTGTGCATAAAATTGTTAAGATTTGTGATTTATTTCTTAAGGCTTTTATCAACTTACAACCACTGACAACCACAACTCACACACAACCCATGAACACAGCAATATACATAAGCGTAACGTTGCTCGCAACTTTTTGGTTGCATATATAGTGTTCTCTCTTTAGCTTACTTCATTTAATACCGATACCAATGTCGGCAACAGTACGAAAGTGTGGAAAGTCTCGCTTCAATTAATTTTTGTGCTGTAACATACCGAAAAGAGATTGCGTTTGCGAACTGAGACACCTCGAACAGGTTTCGAACTCGACGATTGTGTTGACGGTGCTCAATCAGTGTAGAGGTATTTGCGCGTCCTTTTCGTGTCGTATTGTTAAATTTTAAATTTAAATCGCTTAAGTTTACTGTAAACCTACTCTCAAAAGTAGAATATTAATTTATTTGGCAATATATACGTATACGCACGCACACATACACACACACACACACACACCCAAACACACACAAACGTTGACTCTTATAACGCGTATCGGTTGTATTATCGTCGTCAGCCCGACCGTCGCACAGTCATCTGACGTTAACGCAACAAATTTTTTTGGTTTGACACAGCAACTCACTCACGCACACGTACGGACATCCATTAAAGCAAAATCTACGTTCATGTGTTCATGTGTTCTAGTTGCGTAGCGTATCGTTTACTGCATCAAGCATACATAGACTGCAGAGTTTTCTTTTATGGGATTTACCGAAAATCACGTTTTTGAAAAGATCATTTGCGTTTTGTATTTCGGCGATTGATGTTGTTTGTCAGCGCGTTGCTTCCCATCTAAATAATGCAATTGTTTAGTGCTGATATTAACAAAAAAATAAATCAAAACAAGTATATCGTCACCGTCGTTATGTTTACCATCGTAAAATTTTGAAAGAATCTTATTTTATTGTCATGGAGCACAACAATTAATCGTGCTTACAATAGAACAACGAAACGGGGAAATAAAAACAAAACAAAAACATACAAATTTGTTAATACCTATAACAAATACCGCCGCGTCAAGTAATAATCATATTATAATTTGCAAATTCGTTTTGAATACAAGTATGTGTGCAAGCAAATCAATAACATCTGTTAAAAGTGTTAATAAAGAAAGTTAAAGAAAAAGAAAAACAAAGAATGACAACAGCAACAACAGCAACAACAGCAACAACAACAACAGGTTTCTCAAAAATGTTCAAATCCCAGGAAATTAACTTAAACATGCAAAGGAATATTTAACTCAACATATATTTCCGCAAATTACTATAAATTACTATTAATAAAGAGAAATTTAAGTTAAAAAGAAATAAAGAAGAAGAAGGAGAAAAAAAATAAAAATCAGAAAAACACAAAGTGCCAAACATTTATTGGAAATTTCAAATTATTCGTTATGCTTACCATGGAATCCGATATGAAAGGGGGCATTTTACATGCAACCATGCCTCCGCATCACACCTCAGCAGCCTTACATGGACATGCTGCCTCGCCTTACAGTGCTTTAGGACCTCTCATGAACTTAGGTCAATCACATTTGGCTCAGCCTCCGTTTCCTCATCACCAGCATCATCATATGGCCTCACATTTGGCAAGCAGTCAAAGTCCCTCCATTGCTAATGGTTCTAGCAGTGCGTTAAGTTCTTTGCAAAATAGCATGGCCAACACACTGAATGGTACAGCAAGTGGAGTGCAGCAGCACGGTTCACCGCTTCATAGCTCTAGTGATTTAAGTCCTACTCAGTCTTCACATACTAGCATTGGCAGCCATCATATGACATCGCCAGGTCAAAGTCATCATCACGGCTCCCATCATCATTCAGGAGGCCTAGGTGGTCAAAGTACACCTTTGAGCTCGGGTGGCAGTTCAGGTAACGGCGGCAGTTTAAATAATAATAACACTTCGGCGGCGAACAAGAACGCGCAGAATGCAGAACGTGTCAAGCGACCCATGAATGCTTTTATGGTGTGGTCGAGGGGTCAGAGGCGAAAAATGGCTTCCGACAATCCGAAAATGCACAATTCGGAGATTTCAAAGCGTCTTGGCGCTCAATGGAAAGATCTTTCAGAGGCTGAAAAACGGCCATTCATTGATGAAGCGAAACGCTTAAGAGCAGTACATATGAAGGAACATCCGGACTATAAATATCGACCTCGACGCAAAACAAAAACTTTAACTAAAACAAAGGAAAAATATCCACTAGGCGTAGGAGGGCTATTGCAGTCTCCAGAACCAAATTCTAGTGCAGCACGTTCGACTTCAGGAAATTCCATTTCAGCGGCAGCCCAACAAGCGGCGGGTGTGAATCGCGACATGTATCCAATGAGCGCTCCAAATGGATATATGCCAAATGGGTATATGATGCATGATCCATCGGCAGCCGCCTATCAAAGTCAACACAGTGCCTATATGGGAAACTACCACCGATACGATATGGGACAAATGCATCAGGCTGCTGCCGCCGCTGGATCATTGAATTATATGAACGCTGCTAGTGGTGGTTATGGTATGTATGGCACGGTTTCCGGAGGGCAAACGTCACCGTATGGTAACATTCAACAGCCCGGTTCGCCTTACGGGAGCAGCAATGCCCCGCAACAGCCAGGCTCTCCGTATGGTTTGTCGGGACAACCCGGCTCGCAAGTTTCCTGCCAAAGCCACAGTCCTAGCGATTCCAGCGTTAAGTCGGAACCCGTATCACCTAGCCCGCTACATAGTTCTACATCTGCCTCTACGGCGGGGCAGCATAACTCTACAAATTCTTCTGTTATCGCCAACAATAACAACAACAATCACATTATGAAGCGAGAATATGTTAGCGCGCAGCAATCATCAGCAGAACTCAATCACCTTATGAGTATGTATCACCTGCCCGATGGCATGCAAGCATCGGCTGCCGCAGCTGCAGCCGCGGCCGCTGAACACCATCAACGAAACCTGATGCACTATCAAACCAGTTCTCCCGATCTTCAACAGCACCAAGCACAACACCACCATCAGCAATCGATGCGTAGCATGGCTCCATTGGCCCATATGTGAGAAATGGCAAATGCCTATGGACAATCGACATTATCGCAAACGATTTCTTCTAACGCAGTAGAAGTAACTCCACATGTTGAGCTAGGTCCCTCCACATCTACATCCCCTGCCCCCTCAGTTCTTCAACATCAATTACAATTGCATAATCAACAGCATACGAATTTACCATTAGAGGAGCAAATTGAAACATCGTCTCCACTGCTTACACAGCACCATATGCAGCCACCATCTGAAACGCAACAGTTGTTAAGCACGCACCTGCAAGACCAACTTACCTCTACAGGACCGACGGCATCAACAAATCCAAATGTAACCAGTCTCGATAGCCAATGTATAAACGGTCAACAATTACCAGGAATACAAAATTATACGATAAATGGTCACAGTAGCCGTTCCAGTTCAACAGCTTCAGGTTCCTCCAATGGAGGAAGTCGTTCTTCAGCTCACTCAATATCCTCGCATTCGCCGGCATTACATCATGCGCAATTGGCTGCATATCAAAACAACAGCTGTGCTCCCTCCATAATGGGCCGCTTAACAGCGGGTAGTGTTGATAGCGTCGGTAGTACTGGACCCTCTAGTTTTAGTATGATCGATGCCTCTTCTGTTGCGACTACGGCTGGTGGAACTCTAGCCTTACTCCATCACGCTCATTTACCGTATACGACGCATCCCTCTCATCATTCTCATTATAACCATCACCATCATCATCCCCATCAACATGCACACGATACACCTGGACTGTTGGATATCTCCACCCTGTAAAAATTATTAAATAGCTAATAATAAATCTTAAATTTAAATAAATTAAAATTTTAGTATTAGTCATAAAGCAAACAAAACAAAACAAAACTCGATATACGATATAATACACATACACGCATACATAATAACTGAATACTTACCAAAAAAAAAAAGGAAAGAAAAAAAATTATGATCATAATTGAAACGTCAACTTCAGCAACACTTCTCTCCAGAAGATCCCTAGCACCAGTCTATTCAAGTTCTGTTTCGCGTTTTCAAAGCGACTTCGTTAACTTTGCAAACGCATACTTCTGCCTAAATTTCGTGTACATATTCCGTAAATGGAAAACCAAAAATAAAACAAAAGCGAAAAAGTGTTCACCATACTGGTTTATGAAAAAATTGTGAAATGTGTGATATGAATGTTAATTATATTTCAGAATTATTTTCATCGTAATAACCATTCCGTATATACATAACTAAATGTGTATAAATATATATTTTGTTTGTTAAATAATATAATTATTGGATTTTAATTAATTTACATACCCGCCACAGCGAAGGGGCGCACCAACTTTGCAATTCGATTTGCGAACGATAGCGATATGCATTCCCGAAAGATTTGTAAAAGTAATGTGATAACGCGTCTGTCTGTCTATCTGTATGCCCGGAAAGAAGATGGCGGAAGCCTTACTGTTCCATTCAATGTTCCGGTCTAATCACTCAAATCTAACAAGGGTACGCTTTAGCTACCTTGTGTAATAATAAAATCTTTTATCGTTAAATTTTTCCTTTTATATATCCATCACATACCCATATATGTCTATGTGTCATAAAAAGTTGAAAAATTTGTATAAGAAAATGTCAACTTACACGTTGCGATTTATCGCGTGAATTCCGTCTACGCAACTCAGTGTCACGACAAAAATAGTTTGACTCAAGTTGAAGGCCCATTCCTTTTTAATATCCGAAATATGCCTCAGAAAGTAATGTATTTTTATATTGCTGTGTGTCTGTCGTCTACTGTTTAAATCCTTGAAGTCGGTAAAAATGAAATAGAAAGTTAAAGCCTCGCTCATATTTTTTTTATTGATTTATTCCACAAGGTATGGTGCGTCTACTTTGTTACGAAAGACTAAAACGTGTTAGCTAAAATTTCTATACTTAAAACGATCCTGATTGGTCGCTTGACATAGTCGTTAAAAATGCAATAGGAAATTGGAGCTTGACTCGCATAGTTCTATTAATATACTCCGCCAGGCCTGAGACTATTGTCTATATTGCAAAGACAGTCGAAAAAGTTCGAGCTGAAGTTTCTATACAGAAGCAATCTTGTGCGGCCACTTGACACGCATTCAATAAGTTTTTCCCCATTTTCCCCATATATTAGCTTGAGATGATGGGTATCCAAGATTCGTCTTCAGACGAGTAAAAGTTTCTCATTTGTTTTTTCTTTTTCTCTACCTTATAAAAAAAAAAAAAAAAAAAAAAAAAAAAAGAATCAGGTTATTTAATATTTTAATGGATCTTTTTTAAAGTTTTAAATTTTCAATTTTTATTAGTTTTTAAATGAATGGAAGTTTAGTTAAGTTGTATGTATATGAATAGGTTTAAGGAGACTCCTACGCTGCATGTACTCCCCGAACATAATTATTATCAAATTATGTAAATTTATATGCAGCCAATCAATCAATCAATCACACAAATGTTTATTATTATTACTGATAAAAATTAAAAAAAAAAAAAATTAAAAAAAAAAAGACAAAACAAAAAAAGAAAAATGACAATGAAAAAGGAACACTTGCATATATTACACAAGTGCAAACTTGTTAAATAACAACAGCGGAAAGAAAAACAGAAACAATAATAAATAAATTAGTAAAAAAAGAATTATAATAAAAATAATGAATTATTAAATATTGAAAAAACAAAAAAACAATCCACAAAAAATCATTACAACTAAAGGTAATAAAATAAAATTGAAAAAAAAATAAAAACTAAAAATAAAAATAAAATAACAGAAAATGTTTCCAAAAAGTATTCAGAAAATTAATAGTTTTTCTTCATTCAAATATTTCCTTCCATGTACACCGTCGGTACTTGATTTCCTGAAATTGCGTCGGCATCTCTTTCAACAGAAAATTCATTATTATTTTCCGGGAAAAAGAAATTATATTTTCCTTCTGGGTTTCGGTACTCCACTGATATCAAGGAATTTTAAAGTGGGGTTTTTAAGACGAGTCACGCGTATATCGTACACCTTTCGGATATTATTCGTATTCACACAAAGATGTTTTCGCGACTTCACCACTAGTTTATAACAAGATTGATATTGAGAGAGATTTATTGTGAGTATTGGTCCGGAATACCAAAATTGCTACAAAATCAAATGAGTAAAGATATTGTTTTTTCTTGTCGTCGTAACGCCGTAACGTCATCTGGAAGGATGACTGATAGTTGAGCGACTTAGGGACTTACGGGCTGCAGTTGTTCTCTTGCATAAATTGCTCAGCTCACTTAGTTTATCCATCAATAAGGAAAAAATCTTCAAAATAAACTCCTTTCCGGCTTGCAACTGCCTTGTGTACATTCCCTGCATATATGATATCACATATAATATCGAAAAAATGCAATTTAGGTTCAACAGAATAGAACTAAATGTGAAACTTAATGAATAGTGCGTAAGTGTTGGTGGTTGGACTCGTCCTAAGTGCGAGTTACACTAAGATGCTATTCCGCTTTCATAATTTGCCGAAATAATACAAAGCGCATTGTTTGGTATCATTTTACCCGGGATGATCTTTCGGATCTCTTTATTTTTTAACCTTGGAAAACTGAAAAGTATCATATTTGATAGAAATTTGAAACTTCCTCGAAACCTACACATTGGTTAGGCAATTTTTAATGTATGTCCTTCAGTACGCAACGGTGCGCACGGGGCGTATTAATCTGAAGTAGGTATAAAAAGGTCTCGACTAACACATATCCCCTTAACAAAAGTTACGCAATTTGTACACACATATTGCTTAAGATAGATACACGGAATTCTCTTCGAGGTGTATTTAGCTGTTTTACTTACCATACCTATGTACTTTTTTTATATAATATTTGCTTTGTGTTAAGTAAACTTATTATTTATTTGCCAGGAGGTCTTTAATATTGCATACGCGTTTCTTTAAAGCAAATATTTTAGTTCTGCAACACTTTAGCGTAATTGTTAAAGTAGTACATTAAAGATGTTTGTATGCATTCCCTGCCCGGGAACGTAGCTTGTATTGAAAAAAGTATAAGCAGAAGAGTCATTTTCAAAACTATGAGAAGTCATATCGTTTACTTTTGAAGTTCTTATCTGCTTATCTAAAGTGAAATGAAACTTGAGAGAGATTCAGTTCGGATCTCTAATGATAAATGGAAATGAGCAAAGAAGCCTTTTAAACTACTGATAACACCTGCGTCGTTTTTCCTGCAAATAGTTAAACAGAAAAGATAATTGGAATTGGAATTTCGCCCATGACTTATAAAAGAATTTACGTGATTCCATATCGCCATTAATTCCTATACCTACTACAAACAAATAAAGTCTCTCCACCTATATATTCCACGATGTCTGGTTTACAGTTCAGTTTTCGGACGGAAAGTCACGCTTTTCATTGCGCTTATAGTAGTCTCCATTTTTAGAACAAAACATTATACAATCCAGCGATATTAACGGCGAAATGTGTTCTGCTGGCTCCACTAAATAAAATTCATTTAGTTTTTTCTATTTGTAGTTCTGTTTCAAGGCATTTCAAATACTGCAACATGATCTAATTGCAAGATATAGAGCCGTATTCTAAGCAACATCACAACGACATCAGGCATCACAACTCATAAGGCATCTTCTTCCGCGTGGTTCGCAATACTTAACAACCCTGTTTTATGAACATATGAATATACATTGTGACCTTTCACCACGTCCTAGTTGAAAGATGTGTATCAGCATAAGATGATCAATCAAGCTGTAGCGTGGTCTGTCATGTATGTACTGTTTGTGAAGAGATCAAGCAAGTAAGTTGGACTTCTACGGCGAAATATTCTTATTTTCATTTATTTATAAAATCACGTTGAACCATTTTTGATATTTTAACATTAGTTACGACTTTGTGAAAAAATAGTATATAAAAGTGAGTTTTTGTTAAGTAGTGTTAAGAAGTGGGTCGATAATTTTCAGAGAATTTTCAAAAAATCAGCCAAATTTCAAAAAACACACACAAATATAATAAATGTTAAAATTTAAGGGTGTCTTTCGAATGTTCGTAAGGGTATCTGCAGAAGGTAATCAAGAGCATATAGCACATACAGAAGTAAAAGCGGCACCTGGCTCCTCGTGCGTTAAAAGGCGACTTCTGAAAGCATTTGTAATGTAGTTTTTCTGTCTAAAAAAGAAAAATTACTCACATTTCGTGTCGATTGTATCTAGCGGCTGCAACAAGAAATACGCGAAATGTAACTGCGTATCACATTAAACCTATTTGTGTTCGCATCTTGTACATGAAGTGTCCGTTATAACATTGGCAACAAGTGCCTGATACTTATCCGAATGGCAGAACCTATAGTTCTAGCAAAACTATTGTGCTCCCGATAAAGTGATGCGCTAGTCTTGTAGTTCATAGAAAAGAAGCACCAGCGGAAGCTTGATATGGAAAAATTACCAGCGGAAGGAAGTCATCATATGTGTCAGCTAATAAGAATAATTTTGTACTATTATTTTTGACAAATGAAACGCTCGGCATATAGGCTGGCCGCTCTGAAAGTGTATCACATGTTTGCTTACAGCATACAAATGTAGGCGTATAGGAGGGAGCAAAGTTCATACAGTCTTGCTAAGGGCAATACCTATAGGAATTGATTTGGACGAAGGCACTCCTATTAAGGGCCTAGAACATCTAAGTTGATTTTGACCATTTTAATGTTTGCCATGGTTTAGTTTGAAAACCAGTTAAATCGTCCCTTGGGCTCTACGATTGGTTTACGCTCCCATATTTTCTTATATGCAACTTAAAGTAACTTATGGTAAAATAATATACTTTCTCTTGTATGAGAATATGAATAGCATTCGGCGGCTGATTGCACTTACATAATATGTTACGTTTATCGTGCTGGGCCTGTAATTTTCTTATTACGAACTAATTCTGTAAAGAACTGCTTAATGAGAGCAATATTGATGAAGATTAAAACAAACGGCTGATTGCGAGTGAATGTAATTTAAATTGTTTTTCGCGTTTCCGATAATGATATCATGATATAGATTGTTCCCATAATTTGCTATAATTTAATCAAACACTACGCTTCTCATTTACTGTAATTGCTCTGGCAGTTTTCTAATTTTTATTTTTTATTTTTAATGACTTATTTTCTCAATTGTGTTTCGGATTATTTGCATAAGCCTCTAATACAAACGTATATTTCGATTTATTGTAGACAATTTCGTTTAACTATTTGTCAAAATGCATAATCCGTGCACTATAATGAATGTGTAAGTATTTTTCTCTATGCACACGTATGCACACTTTGCTGATGATATGATTTCAATTCATTCCCTCTTTGGGTTGACCTGCTTGTCATTTCACAATAATAACGAAAAGACTGTCGTTTTTTTTTTTTTTTTTTTTTTAATACAATTTTACAACTGCACCAACAACTAACAGATACAATGACGAGGGTATACCACAGCACCGCATACAATTCATCTAATCTGAATGTTGAACGCTCCGATATATTAAATTCACCTATCAGTTTAAGCGAGACGATCAAATTTACGTGAAGAAAAGAGGAAAATACAGTCATTGCACAATAATAACGCATAATATGTTCGTGCACATGTATCCACTATTGATCTTAAAATTTTTGTGAATAAAAATAAACAATTATTTATTTAGGTATATTATATTAACTAATGATTTTGCACGTTTATCGTTTAAATCGATATTAAAACACGTGCGGTTTAATCCAAATGTGTTGCTGTTCAAAACGTGGGATAGCATTGTTTGTTGGTTTTCTTGTTTTCAAATATTTTATAAATTTAAATGTAAACTTTTGTTTTCTTTCTAAAATATATTTTTTGTTGTTTTCCAATCTATCTGATAAAGATATCTTTAGGTTTTGTAACTAACCAATAGAGGTTATTGTCCCCTAACACTACATGTGAGCAGTGTTTAAGTAAATAAATGGGTACCAGACATATTGAAAGCCTAAAATATAAATCTTCTAATACCAAAAAAAAAAAGAAACAAGGATAAGCAAAATCCTTTCTTAGGGATTAAAAATTCTTAATCGTTTTGGCAAAATCACCTGTTAGTGGTAGACTGAAATGAAGGGATGAGAGTTAAAGGACTTAATGAATCTCTAAAATACACGCCCTAGCAAAAGATTCTTTTGTCTCCTTTTGCCGAAAAATCAAAAAACTGTGAACTCTGCTAATGTACATCCACCTAGATTATGAGCTGCATCTTTGAAGAGCCCTTCTAGCTGGTTTACTAAAGGAGAACACAAAAAAAAAAATGTAAATTAGACCGTATTGCGTAGAAGCCGAGAGTTTTATCTGAGAGAAATATCATCGCAATATTTTTAGGAAAACTGCAAGGTAGTTGCGAAAAATTTAAACATTGAAAAACGGATCTCGGTTATTGCCTAAAGAATCCTGTCTCTGTTGAAATTCTTGCCATACGTAGATATGAATATGAAAATAGCTTAAAAACTCACAATGCAGTCTTCATGTCGAACATGCGAAATAATAATCTTAGTATACGCATGTATACACATGTCATCGGTAACGGGAAAAACGGTTTGCACAGTTGAAAAACATTGGCTTTTTGCAAGGATTTCCATGTCAAACATGGCCATAATAATCACTAATAAAATTCCCAAGGATTTTCATATTTTGAAATGGTTTGTGTATATTTTCGCCGTCCACAAATAACCATATGGATGTACACAATAGTATACATTCCTGTGTGCATTTACATAGAAACGCAAACGAAGGTTTTTAATGCACATGTTACCCGAAGATGCATAAAGTTTGTATTAATGAAATCTGAAAGTGTAGACGAAACGCACTGACGAAGAATAAGAATTGAACCTGTTGCTTTAGTGTTACACGAGCAGCGGATGAAAAAAAACACACGCACACACATAACCAGAAATACATGTGTACGCATATGTAGAAGATAAAATGAAATAAGTCTTTTTCCTTAACAATTAAAATGGAAGTTTTCATGTAAAGCTATTGTGTTACGCAAGCAAAGTAATATCTACTAGCTTTGACGCGACATAACATGCAGTATTGTTCATTAATAGTGTGTAGTGCCAAATATTAGAATGTGTGGCTCTGCTATTGATTTGTTTAGGTTATATTATATTCAACAACAAATCTATGGCGTAAACACAAACATTAAGCTCAAAAGCAGACGTAGAGACATAACCCCATGGTTAACGCATGCAAAGAGTTATATGTAAATATATGTAATGTTATATATATATAAGTATACTATATAGTTGCATATTTATAACTATAGTTTATATATAACTAAATATTTCATTATATTATTCTGATATCATATTGAGTGAGTTGCACGCTTTATCGTGGTTGCTTTTTTTTCTGTTGCTAGAGCTGAGCTGTAAGTGTTTATGCAAGTCTGTAAACTGTCATCACATGCTTGCTCGTTTGTGTCTCCTGTGATTATGGAGCTCATTTTGCATTAATTGCAATAATTCATCATTTCTTCTCTTGTGCATTATCTGCTCCACGTCTATTAAGTAAGCGTAATAATTTTTCTGAAAGGACATTCTCAACATAAGGAAATATGTTCTATTGCTTGTACACATGTAGCAGCGAGGCCAACTAAAATGTGAAATCGATAATTGTAGTTGTCATAAAATGAAGTGTCACCGTAACTGCTCATGTTGCGTAAAGTTAAAATACTGTTTTCTTATTTTACAGAGTTTACGTTTGCACAGACATAGGGGAAAAAGGTGGTCGGTGTGGGTGCGTCCAACCGGTATAACCTACGCCTTCATTAACTCAGCACTCACCATAGCTACGATCAAGTATACCGCAGTAAGATATAAGCTCGCGAACGCTGACTTTGTAGACGCGATTCTTATCTATTCCGATTCTCGAACTAAATTATTATTGAATCCACATTTAAGATTCTTTAGCGAAATCACGCGGAATATTCCATGTTTCAGACGCAAGAAAGCAGTAAAGTGAACGATTCCTTTCATCCATAGAGAGTAAATATAACATTATATGGATATATACGATTACTAAAATCTTTCACGCATTGGCCGATGTCTGCGCAGCTTTAAGACAATTCTACTAAAAATTGGGTTCATGTCAGCTTCAGGTAAAAATTCGAACATATTCGACACAAATTGCCAATGATGCTTAATATTATAATGGCTTCAGATATTGTTATATGTCGTTTGGGTGTTCAACAGAGAAGTATTTCAAACTGAATGTGTCATCGTTGAAAATGCTCTACTCAAATTTTGATCTGGCGGAAATATTTAATATAAGTGAATGCAATATTTGCCATCGAGCAATCAATGTAGTTTTCCCTTGTTATTAAGCACATTGACTCAGAGGATGCCTGCTATATGACTAATACGGTGGCGCCGAAAAGAACCAAGGAAAGAGAAAGCGATAAGCGGTGGCCGCAGCCCGATAGGTGCTATGCCTTTATTGAGGACTCGCTGTAGCTATGACCAAGTGAGATCTATTGCACTGAGATTTAAAGCTTCGAACCATAACTTGGTAGTGGCAACTCTTATCCGCACGGTCAACGGTTCAAAAACGAACACTGATATCGTGATGTAATCAATTGTTCGACATGTTTCCTAAGCGTTTTGTCTTTCTTGCTAGCGTGCGTAGCTTCAAACACCCTTTCCCTGCGTAAATCGAGTGATTGGTGTATGATTTCGTATATTGCATTGAATTTTCACCGCCGAGATAGATGTTTCCAAGAATTGCAGATTTACTGTTAAACAAATATTCAAATTTATATATGTTTTAACAGGATTTTATTACAAACTCAAACCCGCATTTTTTTTTTTTTTGTTGGTTTTTTAACAGTTGTGATATGAGCGCTAATTTTAGTCTGGCTTTATCTAATGAAAAGTGTAGGAGGGTGCATGTTGCCGTTTTCCCTTCTTTTTTTTGTAGGATGGTTCTTATGAAGTTTGTCACGGAACCTGCATTTGGTTGCACGTGATTTTTTGCATTTTATGCCTACGTTATCGTTGATGATGACGCAAACAAATTCAATGAAGAATGTTACATATGCGTATATCACTATAAGGGCTCTTTATAAATAATATTTAGTTTTAAACGGCCGCAAAACCTGTTTTTAAATGTTTCGATCTTATTACACCACGATTTCTATATCGTATATATATTATATTTTAGATATAATTAGATAAATTAGCATAAAATAATTGTTCTATTTCCACGAAATTATTTAGAAGTTAATTCAAAAAATTATATTAATTTGAATTCCGAACCATGTGAAGCGTATATAAAAATGAATTAAGCAAAAAAAAACAAAAAAGAAAAATTATTTTAAATAAGTTTCCATTTGAATGAACGAAGACCTAGAGAATATGTTTTTTTATGTTGCTGAATATTAAGGTTTGAGGCGCTCGTCCATACGCCATATAAAAGGAATGGAAGGGAAACATTTATTGTCCACTTCTTAGTGCAATAAATTCAAAGCTTGTTTAGAAAGTTTTTATGCCTTACAACGTTTTTGTACCCTTCTACAAGAGCATAGTACATCCAGACAACATCCAGAAAAAGTTCGGATAAACTCATCGTTTTTCATACCTATTTATGCAGAAACACTCTCCGAATCGATTTGCGCTTTTCTGCACATCTGTTCGCTATTGAACCTCTTGGACCACTCTTTCGACCACTTCCCATGCGAAAAATCATTATATGACTAACTATAGGATGGCCTGGGGTGTTTATTAAGGGGCTGTGGAGTTTTTATTTGTTTTTTGTACTATGGATTATTTTTGTAAATTTTTAATTCATAAAAATTCGCATTCCAGCATACATATCAAAGGGATTATTAAGAAACACCTAAGGCAAGAAGATTCCATTCTGATATGAAAAGAAGTGAAAAGCTAATAAAATCGAAGCTTTTCGAATTTTTTTCGTATTTATATAAGCATATGGAAGGGATTTTTGCCAGGCAGCACGTCACTTATCAAAATTGCTTAGAAAATTCGCAATGTCCTTTTTGGAAGCTATTTTAGCGATATATTTGCGTTGGATGCATTTATTGATGACCTTTTCTTATGAAAGAGATTAACTTGTTACCTTATTATTGAGATTAAGACCGAGCCGATGCGCATGTATGTTTTACCAAGTCTCTGACTTACAGCCTTATTCTGAGCACAATCACTAATGGATCGCTAACCATAGATTTCTGCTAAACAACGGTAAAAATGGCTTTGTCATCTTGTAGTGAGTCTAGTTAGTGTACACTGACAAAATTAATATGTACTCAAGTTTCGATGGTTTGTTCGATCTTTGCAGTCCTCACCGGAGCTTACGGTAACATGAGTTAGTGTTGTTTAGCTTTGCAACACTCAAGAGATGCAATAAGTAGGGCTTATTACTACCTTTCGAACTATTCTCGATGCTCTATTTCAAGACATTTGGTTGTGTATTATCTTTCTTTTGATAAAATCAATCGCTCAGGCGATGTCCACTATATATCCAGCGGACGGTGCCGCTCAGAAAGAACACTTGGTAGTCGCGGTTTTTTCCTATTGTATCTGGTATTCTGAAAGTCGTGAAACCTGACTTAAACAGATTTTTTATGTAAACGAATCGTCAACAAGGTCACTAAAATCTCTATTAAAACAAGTGAAAACATTATAGTCGGGCTAGGCCAACAATTAAATACTCTACACCACATTGTCTAACACATTTTTTTGTTTGCATTTATATTTTTGTAGCAACTTACTACTAGGGGACTGTATATTAAAAATTAGACCTCTTTATATATAAAGGTTTGCTTTCCGTAAGAATGGCTGTGCCCAAGATGTTTAAAGATTGAGGTAACGTTTCAAAATTCAGCAGGGATAATTATTATATCAAATTATTATGGGTAGATAATCATAATATAATAAAACGTAGACTTTTCTGCCCCAAAAAATAAAAATTTTATATAGGGCAGAGTTCAAAAGAGAGGACGAAATAGTGCAAATTTGGCAGAGTTCATTTCTTTCTGATGTTCATCATAAAGCATTGAAGATTAGAGTTTTTTGTCATATGAACTTAAACTTTGGTTACATGAGAGGGCGTTCAAGAAATTGCCCGAGCCGGTCCAAAGTTTTCACACCAATTTAGAATGCCGAAATATAATTACTGGGCCACTTTTGTCCAAATACTTTGAAAATCGCAATATTTCCCACACAACGAATTTTCAAAATAGGGCGTTATATGGTCGAAAAAGTGGACAGGCAAACCATTTTCAATAGCGTTCGTCTTTGGGTCAAAACAGGTCAGCGTACCAAATTTCATCAAAATATCTCAAAAATTGCGCAAATTCAACGCAAGTTTGCATGAACAGACATTACACGGACAGACAAACCGATATGGTTGATCGACAAATATTTAAAATGAAATCCGAATTCGCCCAATGTTTTCAGTGAAGTGAAAATCTCTTGGCATACACTCATCATCCTAACTCGGAAAGACTCATACTTGGTAAGGAATGTTTTTATAAATTTATTTTTTTTTTACTCAGTTAACGCATCGTAATTGTACGTATATGTACGTAAGCAATCAAGCATGCATGGAAACATGTACGCAAGTATGCAAAAGGTATTGGAAAGAAAAAATGTTAAATTAATATATGAAATTAAAAATAAACAGCTTTAAATTAATACAATTTATTTTTGCTTGCTTGCTTGTGCAAAGCGTTTACATACACATCGATGTAGACATATACATATGCACGTATATTGTTAAGATAAATTAATTGGTGTTTACTTATCTATCTACATATAAGTATACTTACATGCATAAATATATACATATCTATATATATATATATATATCGAACATGCATCGTACACATATCCATTCATGTATATGAGTTTATAAGCAGTAGAAAAATTTTATATTGCAAAACTATGTACATATGCTAGCAATTATATGCATACACCTCTATATGTAGATAAATACTGGCCCGGAACGACACGGCATGCATATATGATATATATAAGACCATTACTTTTGAGATGTTCTGATGAATTTTTCAGGTGAATGATGCGAAACAAATAATCAATCAACCAGTTGGTTTTAAAAGACAGACGTTTCATTTATATATATAGTACATATAAGCAAATGAATGTTAACACGACCGCAGTGCACATGTTCGTGTGTGTATTTAAAAATATATATGAGTAAAAAAATCACCCACGTATATGCGTATGTTTTTTTTTATATACATAAAGCTTTTGCACATAATATAAATTGTGTGCACATATGTATACTTGAAATCGTGTCCATAAGGTGAGTTCAT
Source organism: Glossina pallidipes (assembly GCA_000688715.1). NCBI lineage: Eukaryota > Metazoa > Arthropoda > Insecta > Diptera > Glossinidae > Glossina > Glossina pallidipes. The sequence goes on from KK499810.1 coordinate 645,157, forward strand.
ATATATCTATAAACGTTTACGTAGTATTTGGTACTGTTGTATACTGCCAGATAAAATTGAAATTGGCAATAGACACGAAAAAGGAAATACATATATATACATGTGTTTGTCTGCTCTAGTGGGAAATAGAAGATTGACTGAAAAATTAAATTTCAGGCAAAAAAACGATAACAAATTATAACCCAACGTAGAAAACCTAACATGAGTTTTCATTTCATCCAATATATATATATATATATGTGCATATATATATATATATATATATATATATACAGATGTGTGCATGTGTGTGTCGTTTATATACGTATATATTTTTTTAATTATGCGTCATGTGTATACATTTTAACATTTTTCAATTTGTGGCTCGTAATTGAAATGCCAATGAAACACATACACGCTTCCAAATAAATACTGACATAATACAGTCACTAAAGCGCATTTCTCTTAAAGTAAAACTTAAATTACCATCTCTTAACCTCAAACTGGTACTGCGTATGTAGTAAAAAATCCAGATTTTTTCTACTAATTGTCAATAGTCTGTTAACGGACCAAAGGCTCAAGAGAATACATCTTTTACACGAATCGAAATTTTACACGATATTGGAAATAAGATTTTGGATTTAAGGGGGAATCGTGTCCTTATTCCACTTTAATCTAAAGACCTTATTCAAAATTGTATCCATCAAACTTGGGCTTTCCGGTAAAATATTTGCGGCTTTAATGGAGGAGAAGCGGATGAAACCTGACTACGGTGCCTTTAAATTTCAAGTAACGACATAACATTAACCGATTAGACAAGCACCGACTAGCCTGCGATTGCCTCTTTTTTGCTTCCATTTCCTCCTTTCTTTCTGATCGTCGCTCTGTTGCATGAGACAACCCACGATTCACAACCCATCACACTAATTCCATAAAATATTTATATATAAACGTGATCAGAGCCGCCACATGCATAGATGCATGCATGCTAATCTTGTAAACCTATCCAAAGGCATCAGATACTTATGGGTTAACGTGACGTCCACAGTTATAAGATAACTAGAAACATTAGGTAACGCAAGGCTGGCAATTCTATACCCTATACCACATCGTTCAATATAATTCTTACTTTTGCGATAAGATATCAAAAATCATACTTTCCTTCCATGTATATGCACACTTTTTTCATGTCAGCTCTTATATGGGGCGTGTCTAAAAATTAGGCTCCGTTGTCACGAAAGCGCTTATATTGCACGAGAAGCTTTCCAAGTGGTGAGATAGAAAAAATAGAGCTACGTGGTCCAAATTTTTCGCATTTCATTTTTGCGTCCAATTGCTTTCATTTATATTATGAAATATTAACCCTCTTTACATATAAAGGCTTCGTTTTTGTAGTAACCACTTTATGGCAAGGGCGTCAGAACATTGGTCCATTAGATCCAAGTTTTGCACACCTACTGAATATGTTAAAATATCTTTCTCTATCGACTTTTGTGCACAAATATTAAAAATTGTAAATTTGCTTCACGTAACGTTTTAAAAAAAAAAAAGGTTCTTTAGAATGGTAGTAAAAATAGTGCGATCCACTCCACGTTCAATGTGTTTCATGTCTGAACCAAAGTCCGTGGGTGTACTAAATTTGGAATATCTCAAAAATTGCGACACGTACATTAAACATAAAAACAAATGATTAGACATTGCGCGGACAGACAGACAGATATGTTTAAATCGAATCAGAAAATGTTTCCTGACACTATAGTTTGTCACGGCCCACAATTAAACGTTCTAGACTAACCTGTATTTATTCATATAACGTCTTTTCAAAGTAAGGCTTTACATGGGAAATAGTCGAAAAAGTGATTCGATCTAAGCCATTTGGAATAACGTTCGTCCTTGGATCAAAGTACGTCAGTGTTCCAAGTTTCATCAAAAATTGCGTCTTGTAGCTTGAACACAAATTTACGTGGATATACATCGGACGGACAGACAAGTTTAGACAAATAATGAAATTAATAAAAAGTGGATCTATCTTAAGCCTCCCTGCGTGTTACGCCAGCACGTCCGCATGAATATACGATTTTTCTATAAAGTTTTTCCCATATATAAAAAAACACATGTGACGCAACCGTTTCTTTTTCTCATCATTCTTCCAAAACTAAAATGATTTCTTCATTTATTTATAGAGAGCACTTTCGAGAAGTTGTTTGGCTTACATTGCGCATATATGAAAAAATTCTCATTTTCTGATTATGTATACGTTAATGCATACACCTGTTACGAGCATTCCCATCTTCGTGTTGTTTGCTAAACAAAATGAATAGCAAAACTGTCTACAAAAAAAGTTTATTTACATTTTATTGATTTTAATAATTTATTTGCAATTAATTTTAAACATTTTTAACGTTAAAAAAAATTACTATTTGTTATTCAATTCTTTTTTTTTTTTTGAGCAGAAAACATAAAAAGCTCAAACCGTAATAAATAGAAAGTTTTAATTTAAATTTTAAATGAACGAGTTAACTGTTAAATTATTTACGCATACGTGTGTAGAAAATATTGCAAACAGTTTCGCAGTCTTTCTTGCAAATTACCTATTAATGAAAGTTTTTATTAAAAAATCTGCACATAATTAAAAAAAAAAAATATATATATAAAAATATATATATATCGATACGTTTTTTTTCAAGCCTCTATAAAAAGTGACAAGTCGAGAACTGTCCTTAAACTTTGAACTTTTGCTAAGCAATGAATTTAACTGCTTTTAAGACTTACGTAAACTTGAGAGAACCTCTCTGTACACTGTTTCACTGATGTTCCAGGAGTGCGACTAAAATCATTTACGAAGAATTCTTTCTGTTTTTATGATTCTAGATTTTGTGGACTTTCTCTTCACTTCTGGCTGATTAGTGGTTTCGTTAAATTTATTTTGTACGTACTTTCGTCCTTGCATCCCTCTCCACCTATAATCGAATCATCTTCTTGGCTCCGCTGAGGGCACACTCCCTGAGTGGCGGGTCATATACAAAAAAAAAAGGAAAAGAATAACTGAAAGCTTCCTCTTGATAAGGATATTTAGCAAGAGGAGAATTCCAGAGTTGTTTAAGGTGAGCACTTGCTACACAGCGCCCGAGAACATACGAGTTAATTTGATAAGCGATAAGTGACGCCTCCAAGGAGAGAAGTGTTGAAGCTCTACTACTAATGTGGTTCCAAAATAGAAAGTGGGTGTCAGCCATTCTTTTGATTTTTGGTAGGTGTCGAGGCCTGTCTAAGATGCATTTGTGAGTTCTTCATGAAACCTTGGGGTAACCAGAACCACCACCCAAGGGGCCATACACAGCAGTCAGACAAGAAGACATTCCTCCCGGCAATCTGTACAGCCGGGTGGATCTCGTACTGCGCGCAGCAGCAGCCATTCCTGCTTTTCGAACTGGCGTCCCGGAAGGCCCTCCAGTATGCGCAATTTAAGTACTATGCCCAGAATTGATCAATAAGGAAGCTATGGTCTTCTACTGCGACGACTTCAGATTATACACAAGTTGATTTGACAAAAATTGGTATAGATTGACTGAGAAGCTTTGATGCGTCGGCCGTACAGCGCGGCAGTTAATCCGCTCGACCACCACTTATCTCATTCTCCACGCTCTCGATCAGATTCTTGTCCGCAAAAAAATGTTCCAAAACGTTGCCAGGTTGACACAAGCATCAGTAGGCATTAGTAGCCGAGAAGGTAAGAATCATGACAAGTATGTCCGTACTGGCGTGTTCGTACCTCAATGCGGTAGATTATATTTTGACGTGCGGTTGTAACTACGCTGCGCCTCTTCAGTGTCTCTTCCCTTGTCTTCCGCCACTTTTTCGTTTACCTTAATTGGGTTATATACGTCTAAGGGAAATCCCAGGAATGATTGGTCATCCTAAAAAAAGAAAAAACCCTTTATCGGAAAAACAACGAAGGAAAATATATAATAATCGCTTGATGAAATTCGTTTGAAACATAAGGGCAGATTCAGATCGAGTATCAGCAAAATCGGTCCTATAACTTTAGTTCGATTTATTGCAAACAAAATTTATTATAGAAAAACGATTTTATTTTTGCATTAGGTTTCATTTTGTATGCACTTATGTGCTACCACTCGAAAATTTCATTTGAAATGTTACTCATGAACATCTTAAGGATTGTAATTATATTCTTCGACGACTGATGTAAAAGTAGGCCTAGGCGTACTTAAGCACTTACCATTGATAATAACAACAATAACAAATTAGTCACAATATTACTTGAAAATCAAATGATGTTTGCCCTTTCGCATGTGCATGCAATTTATGTCCATGCAGAGTTATCACTATTGCTGTTGTCTCATTATCATTACTAAGTGCTGAGAAGTATCTGGAAAATTTATATTTGAATGGAACCATTTTATGTTAATAACAATAATGATGAGGCGTTTATTACACGCGTTCTTATGGAATGCATGCATGCATGCATGCATATACCTGCACACATATACGTGATGTTCCTCAAGTGTTTGTTTTATGTTGGTTTGCTGTATGTTTGTTTGCTAAATGTTTTGATTATTTTGATAAGAAATTGTTTTTGCTGTCACATATTTGTTGTACTACAATTGTCTCTTTGTTGTTATTATTATTCGCAAGTGAAGAGGGTATCGCCCATCTACAGTAGACAAAGACAATTTCCAAAAGGACTTCAAGTCATTGATAACTGGTATGTGGAAGGAAGTACGTGTTTACCCAAGACACAAGAAAATCATATGTTGCAAGTTTTCTGCTTGAATACAAAAAATATCCTTAAAATGTGATAATAAAAAAATCTGTATTAATATAACGGTAAAAATCATATTAACGCAATTATTTGCGCGCTATTAATTTCAAATTTTTTTATTATCATTTTTTTTTTAATATTAAAAAAGGAAGAAGAAAGAGGAACGATTTCAATTTTTATATTCCAAAGATGCGCTTCACTTGCTAAGGGAAATAACATTACCGTCCCCGTTATCGTTGTCGTACATCAAGGCAATATAGCGAATTTTTATGCTGATATGTTGCTACGTCAGAAACGGTTTTTATTTGTAACCCCTCTGTCGATGCTATTGGCAGCGAAGAGCTTTATGTTTTCACGATGAGTCTTTAGTTTGTCTAATAAAAATTAAATTTTCTTACTGGTGAGTTCAAGGCTGACAAGCGGGGGACAGGTTCATGCGCACCATTAAATAATTTCCGTTTGCAAATGATATTTCTGCATTATTTGGATGGTGGTAGTAGCAGTTGCTGTTGGTGATGATTTTTATGACTTGAAAAGATGTCGTTGCTGTTAATAATTTATTGATTTGTTTTTAATAACTTTGTCAGTAGCAAAAAAAAAAAAAAGACAAATAAATAAAAAAAAGACAAAGCCAACAACAAAACTATGCTATCTTAAAACGAATCGTAAGCACTCTTCTACGAAGGTGAGGTTATGCAAATTGTAATTTTATCCATTTCAAGTTCCAGTTCGCATTTTCATTTCGTTTTGTGTGACATGTAGCATCATAGACAGAAACTTGTTGAAATATAAGACCCCTTTAAGTTCCATTCAACTCCGGCAAGGGTATGAAGAGTTTGTCGTACTGAACTATCTGAAAAAGATGTTGTGGCTTCGTTTTAAAACTTTAGTTTTCAGTTTCATTTAACTAGGAATCAAGAATACAAATATCATAGGTGATCCTTATAGTTTTCTCTCTCACTCTCATAAACCAAATGACGAAATCAGGTAACCCTTAAGTAGTGAGTATGCAGTAATATAAGCAGTGCACCCCCTTTGCCGTTTTAATCTTAATTAATAAAAGTGTGGTACGTTCATCCATCCAGTTCGCTGATATAGTTAAGCGAAAAAAACATGAAATAATCGATAAATTAAATTTTGTCAACAATCAAGAGAAACCTTAATAAAGATTAAACAAACCTATACCATGTCACCTGTGAATGTGCTTATGTATATTTATAGCTAATTTTTATTAATCAGATGCATAGATTCACAATATTTTTTGGCTTTTTTTTTTTCTTTTTGATCAGAAACAGTTTCTATTTAGCATAACGATCCGGTTAATTAGAAATGCTTACGTTTATCTATAGCAACCTGTCGAAAGACAACATTTTACGGTCGATATTTAATGCTAGAATTGAAATGTTTAGCGGTCTTCGAGTTGCGCTTGGTATTAACGGTATTCAAAGCCATAAGTTTGTAAAGTTCACAAAACTCATCTTCGTTACCGCTTTGACGCTGTGTGTGAGAAACGATGAGAGCGTATGAAGAACTCTATGAAAATAAAAATTTAGGTTATATTCGGCATGTGCGGCATAGAAAACTGGTTTTAGCTTAAAATGTTTGAAAAAAAAAAACTTTTTGCATGAACTTATTTCTTTAGTTTTGTTTTTCTCATTTTTTATTTCTAATTCGTTTTTTGTTTTGTTTAATTAATAGCAGTTGCCGAAATCAATTTACTTAATATATTTCTTTCAAAAAAAAGGCAAAAAAACTTTGCAAAAAGTTTAGAAAATAAATTAAATTTATTGATCCGTTTAATGAAATCATCTAGAAATACCCGAGACTCGGTACATTGCAATCATATTATAAGATTAGTAGTTTGCAGACTAGACATCGGTTGCTTATCGAAAAACGTGCAATGATTGATCGGGACATGACAGACAATTGCAAAATTGATTTGAATGACAGAAAAGGAGGATCGATGCGGGCTTAAATGACTCAAGTCTCGATAAATAAAATGGAAGTATTGTCTTCTTAATGATATCATTAACAGGGGGTTGTAACGGGCATTGTAGAGAGAGCACTTGTACGGTTACCGCCGTTCTATGAGTACAATTTAAATATTATTTAATCGCGGACGAAGTGGATAAGTTTTGTTTGTTTGCTTGAAGTGAACTGAACATTGTTTGCAGCCAGGCTATACCGTTTCATTATGCTGTTTTCCTTTGTGTGAAAGAAAGTAAAACAGGAAAAAATAACAAACTGACGTCTATTCCCCTAGTAAGTAATAAAGAATAGGTTTTTGGAATTTTGTACTGGCTTCAGTAAGTCTGTAAGATATTGATTTTATTTGCACATTTCTATTTTCATTTTAAAGAGCTTTTCAAGAGTTAGATGAATGAGAAAAACTATTTCATAAGGAATCCCATGCATGGAGTCTAAAACTGTTGTTACTTTATTAGTTAGTTCGTGAATTTTGAAAACTCAAAATATTGCAGAGATTGTGGTAAGCGAAATGTAAGTAACTCATTAAGGCGGACTTACCGACCGAGTGTTTTAAATTCACTTAAGGAATGCTGAAACGCCAAAAAATCCCAAAGTTCATTTTGCAGGCAGATGACAAGGCTTTTTAGTTTTGTTGTTTTACCCCTAGGATCCAATTTTTCGGATATTCTGACCAAATTTGGTATATAGACGTGTTTCGACGAACCCTATTGAAAATAGATTGGATCGGATAATTTTTATCACCACTCTCATGCAGCTGACGACTGGCGAAAATATGACAGCAATTAGCAGAAAATTTAGCGAGAAAACGAATGAATGGATTAAAAATGTTGCTCGGTACGAACTTCATTTTAAAAGGAGTCGAATAATAACATAGAAATCACAAAAGACGGTTTACGAGACAGTGTATAGGTTCACTAAATTGCTGTGAAAAATTTTGAATAACATAGGTTGATGTTTTTAACTCCTTCTTATACAAGCGTGTTTAGGAAACGTGAGCCGTTTTATGGGAGAACGATTTAGTCTTTAATATTTCACAGTGAGAATTGGCCCATGATAGTAGCGTGAAACAAGCATTAGATCTATTTCGTGCACTCCGTCCCATATAAGTAAAGTTTATGATGAATATTTTTCGGACATCATCCTTCATATGGGTTCTCCTGAGAGTCTCTTTTATAATTTTTTATGACAAAAGTATTATTATTATTATTATTATATAAATTTAGCCAGAGAACAAATTCTAAGACTAAAGTCTTAAAGCACTAGCATCTAAGGCTTTCGGCTTTTATTTATTTATTTATTTATTTTTTTTTATTAATATTATTATTATTTTTATATGACAAAAGTAGAAAAAGCATAATAGAATCTTTCAAAATAAAATTTGCTAAACTTGGATCACGACAACTTACTTTTTGGGGCCTCTCCTGTATAAGGGCTTCTACGGGAAATACGTCTGACTAGTTGCAGATTGATGTATGGTGTGGTGGTATAGGACGGCCTTACCCGACTGCTAAAAAAAATTGGAGAAACTGTGTTTGTTTCATCGGTGGGAACCCACGTAAGAACTTATGTTTCAGGTGTCACCTTTTCATAAACTAACGACTTACAAGCGCAATAATTTGGAAAGAAAATTGTTGGTAAATCACGTCATATCCTCTCGTTCTCGTTTCCTATTGCTTTGTTTCGTTCACATATCAGCAGAGTTGAAAGAAAAGAAAGATCGCAGTTTCTTTTTCGTTGCAAATTGAAAATGTATTCAACATGCACAAGTTGAGCGCACAGTTAGTTCGTCAAATAGTTTGTAACACCCAGAAATAAATTGCAGCCATTAACTATATTTTTTTTTTTCTCTATGTCTCTTTCTATTATGTCTCTTTCTCTCCTTCTCCTTGCGGGTGCAAAATTTATGTCATCAAAAAACATCTCTGCCTTCAAAGCAAAAAAAATTGGAGTTTTTCCCTCATTGTTCATGAGATACACAAAGCAAGTAAAAGAGAGCAAGAGAAGATGTCGGTTACGTCCACTCAACGTTGTAGAATGTCGAACTTTCGGATGTGGAAAATTCGATCACAGCCGACTATAATTTTCTTACCTTTCTCTTCTTAATTCGGTTAAATGAATTTTTCGACTTTTCTGACCAATGAGATATTCCGCTGCAATTAAATTACACATAATAAGTCAAGATTTTGCAAGTAATCATCAGCAAAGATTTCCCTTTAAGAGGTTTGTTTCCATTTGGCTACAAAATGCTGCCTTCTTCGAACCTGATTGTTTTTATTATAATTACTTTTTTTTACGATTTTTTGAAGAGATGTTGCGGTTTATCGTAGGGAAGAGCATAAACATCCCAACGCGTTGGCAGGACAATTCGAGAGAGAAAATGTAAATACTAAAGTAATGGTGCATAACAGTTTGATTGACATGTCGTTGACTTGATGTCAATTAATCTGAACGACATGCGCAATAATCAGTAAAACAATGTAACGCGACTTCCGTATTTTGGTCGACCGTATGCGAATGTCACTGTGCTCTAAATTGACGACGAGAACGGTACCGAAAATGGACGGGTGGCTAAAGCAAAAGCCAACAAGAAGAAGAAAGCTGCTGTAAAAACGCCTCATAACTGTGTATATTTAATAGGCTCAAAGTGGATTTTAATTTCATTTTATTCATTCTGACTTGATTGCATGTTGTTCTTCATTTGCTCGATCATTGATTTGCTGGCAGTGCCATCAAACAGCTTCTCGATTACCATGAGCAGATGAAAGGGTGGATGTAATAGTTTCTAACACCGTTAGCGATGCTGCCGTTGAATTCATAACATTAACAGCAGGGGTTGAAATCCCCGGCTTGAGATTAAGGGAAAATAGCTGCAAATGTTTACAACAATTTGCGAAATTTTATTATGTCAGAAACCCTCAGAGACCGGTTGATTTACGTGGTTCAGTGAATACCGGTGTGTCGGAACAGTAGGCAGCATGTGTTGCATGCTTTCGTATATGTATACACATGTATATGTATTTTTCTGTGGGCTTGTATGTGTTTATACATTCATATGTAGGTATGTGTATGCGCTGGTTTTCGGTAAACAAGGTGGGCGCTCAAGTTACGCGCATACTTACACATATAACTTATACATATATATATATAGCATGTTATTATGGTAGCAGCAGCTGTACGCGACACTAATGCGCATTATTAGACACGTTACTTTGCACGCACACAGGACTCTGTAATATTGTCTACGGACTTCCGTTGTACCAGAAAAAAAAAAAAGTAAACACTGCTAAGAATAGAATTTACTTACGCCTGAATTCAGTAAATTTTTTTTTTTTTATTCTGTGTATGCATTTTATATTTGCTAATGTGGGGGAACCATCTTTAAAGTAATATACTTTGATTGTTCCCACGCCTGATCTCTTCAAGGTTCTCATTTTTGTTTTTGTGGCTTTGACAATCATATCGGTACGCCTGAGTAATTACATAATTATTTGGTCTGTTGTTGTTGTTGTTGTTGTAAAGTACAAGTAGGTTGTCAATCCGTCCATCTGGCTGCAGAACAATGTTCGATGTGTATAATGCCAGAGGGTTTCGCAGGCAGTCACTTACTCGCATACTAACCTCAGTTGGGTGTAAAATTTAGCACTTGAAAGCTAAAGTTAAATGCATTATTATGGATTTGCCAAAGTCACGCAATTCACAGGTACGCGCAGCATTAAGAAACACACTAGCGTCCAATGCGAACATGAAGGGGACGGAGGCGAAACAGAGAAACAGACAAGCTAATCCTTTTCTTTAAGGCAAACAATTAGTTACGCTCATTATCGTACATTTTGTTGTTCGATAGTAGAGCAGAGCAGTAAATAAGCAGAGAACAGCCCTGCCATCGTGGGAGTATTTTACGAACTTCTGGCACAAGACTGCTACTGAAGGAGTTAAAGAAACAAACAAAATATATAAAAAACCAAATTGATTCTACCAAGAAATTGAAACTTTAAAGCGAACAACAATGCAAAGTGAAAGACGACGAATGAAAAGAGAATAAAAATGTAAGTAACATTTTTTTATTATTTGATATAAGTCCTGAGCAGCTTTTTTTCGTTTTCTTCCCCTTACCATCCTATTTTACACACAGCCATATTTACTTACTGTTACTGTTACTGTTACTGTTGTGTAAAGGTCGTGACTTGGCGCTTCAGTCGTTGTAAAGCATTAGTCAAAGTCAAAATGCATGCTCTGCGTTTACTTAATGTCTGCAAACGATCAAATTGCAGTTTTTATTCAGGCACGAGTTGGACTTTTTCTGCTTTTGCATTTAGAATTTATGAGTTGCTCTCTGTTGTCATGGTCGGTGTTTTACTCTGCCTTTTTGTGTTACGCATGCCAAAATTTATTTAAAAACTCATAATTCAAGAGATTATCATTAAAACCTGTGGGAGGACAATCTTCTCACAAGATCATATACCGCTGTCACTGCACTTTTCACTTTTTTCATACCACAGAGGGTAATATCAGATTTGCCAAATATTTGAAACGCAAGCAAATAGCGTATCGGAATCTCTGTAATGTATACATATATATATACATTTGATCAGAATAGATTCGTCTGAGTACTTTTGTCGTTCATTCGTAAAATGCTATAACGATAGTGATCAAAAAATTAAGAACGTGTATGATATCGAGCGAATAGATAAGATTCTCGCTCTATCTTGCAATCGAATATCGTGTGCCACCTAGTGATGGGTATTAAAAAATTCGGTCAAAACCTAATATAAATTCTTTGTCGTTATTGTGTCGTTTTGCTCTTCTTCAGCCTAAACCGAAATTCTGTGAAGTGTGTGCAAAGTTTAAGACACGGCAAAGCGAAATGATAATTGAGTGTTTAGGTGTTATAAGCTCGTATGAAAGATTACGTGGTTTCTCTGTACGATCTTGGAGATCGTTTCGTTGATATGCGCTAGATTATACAACGATTTGTTGGAAGCTTAAGGTATGCGAACATATTTTGCTTAAGTGAATATTTCAGACAATTCGCGATATGCCCTGGGAATTGCTTCAAGATATCAATTATTCCATGCACTTTATTTTGCATTCTGATCCAGTTGTTACTAAACTTCTTCTATTGATATCTAATTTTCATTTTCAAATCATCTCTCAAGTCCTTTTTTAAAGCAAGCTTAACTGATGCAACACATCTCGAAAGGGACAACCTTTTGTTAGATCTACTTCAAGGCAAATTTCATTCGCCACATTTATTAACATTCCCTGCCGCGTCAATTGGTATTCTCAGTAAACAACGCTTACCCCTTGCGAATGTAGTTACGACCTTTTTGACTAATTTCCCATTCTCTATACAAACTTTAATGACGTCCTCAATTTCGAACAAACAAACTGTTGCCAAACTTTTGCATATTTCCGGCGATCTAGGACATATTTTCTCTCGATATGTACTCATAGTTTTATATTCATTGGCTTGTGAATGTGCCTCTGCGTGAGCATGCGTGCTTGATATGTGTTTTTCTTTCTCTTTTTTCCACCCGTTCGTTTGTTTATTTTTATACAGGTTTAATCGTATTTTTAATTTATTTCGAAAGTTTTATATATAATAGAAAAAATATAATAGAAAAAAGTCAAGTGAGATTGTTTTCATATCCTATACATGATATAGTAAACTTGGGCGGATTTTCGCAATACTCGGAAGGGCTTCATATACCTCTTGATTTAGAACAATTTTTTAAATCAGTTTAAGCTCGTTTCTCCGTCCGTCCGCGTATCGGCCGCTCTGATATCTGTCCATGTTCCGCATATAAATCGCAAATTTTGCTATATTTTGATGAAAATTGGTTCATAAAAGTAATTTGACCTAACAATTAACTCTACTAAGCTAGGACCACGTAGAACTATTTTTTTTGGACACCTACTATATAAGATTACTCACGAAAAGTGGTGATAGGAAAGTCTAGTTTTAAATATTTTATGAGGAAAAGTGACCCATAACAGTTAATTCCGATAAATATGAACTATCGGAAATTTGAATCACCTAAGTCTATTTTTCCGACACCATCTATATATAGGGTCCCAAGAAGTCTATGCCTTTAATTTGAAAACATTTATATAAATGTGGCTACTTTCTTGAGACAATAAACCGTAAATTAGATTGGTATAGAATACTGGAACCGTTTATTTTGCAAGTGAGCCAAGCCTGTTTAGTTATAAAATATTTTAGCTAGCACTTTATAAACACTACCGGATAATAAACTTGCTTTAAAATTAAAATAATATATTTATTAGTGCTTGCCAGCATCTTTAAGTTTATTGAAAGACATTAGCAAAAAAATGGACTTGCCTCACTTTCAAAATAAACGTCTTATGTAATGGTCTGCCTTGTTTTTATTTGTTGAATTCCTTTAAACAAACAAATATGTACAAAAGTAAGTAAGCAAGTAAACAAATGAAAAATAAATAAATTCCTTATCAAAACGAAACATTCGGTACGCTTTGGTCGAAAGGAAGGGAGTCACTAATGATGAGATCTCTATTGCAGTGGGTTTCTCCCATTGCTTTCTCCTAGCAAATAGCATAAGATTAAGAATTTTCTTTGGAAAAAATACAAGGAATTTCGTGTTTAAGACACCAATCTTGCTTTGCATTGAAATGAAGATAATAATATGTTCTGTTGCTCATAAAACTTTTTCAATATTTCAACGTTTAGCAAGAACATTTGTGCTATGATGATATCGTAATAATTTTATTATACCATAGCTGCCTTAGAAGGCCTCGCACAAGTTCATAGGAGTAGAGAATGGCAAATGTCGTTGCAGAGAAGATAGCCTTGTGAATTGAACTGAACATTTAGCGCAAAAGGAAGCTATGTTTAGCTCTTTCAGCAAATTTTCTTCAGCTTTCAAGCCCCGCTTATGCTAAATACTGAACGTTTCAATCTGTAAACCTAGGGAGTTTGATTCGCACCAAGAGTATTTATTATTATTTTTTGAAAATATAATTTAAGAAATTTCGCAACCAGTTTCCCGGTCGGTACGATGACGTCAGTGATTCCCGATTTCGGCTTGTTGTTAAAAACACATTTAAACTTGTATTACAATGTTTGGGAAAACGATCACTTCTTCCTCCAGAACAAAAATTTTGAATGGAGGCTTGCATGTCATTCCTTTTATTTCAATATTTTTAATTCTTGATTCTCTTGCATTTCAATTTTGTTATCAAATTTTTTTGATTTATCTAAATTTTGGAAATTTCCAATGAAATTATTGTTTCCCTAAATTGATTTAATTCTAAAATCATGTATATTTCCAATCATTTTTATTGGCTAACAGTGTTTGCCGCCAATGGTATTTTCTAGATTAACTAACCACAAGGGCTTACAGTCATTAAAATGAACGAATAAATATATTAAGTAAATAAGAAAATTAAATCTCATTAAAGGTAACACATCTCTAACAACCTAAAACGTGTATTTTTGTTTATTTCTTTTAGAATGAAAAGAAAGGTAAGAGAGTAATAAGCTTCGAGAAAATGTTTGAGCATAAATTTAAGGATCAAGAAAAAGTTTATTTCTAAAAAATATGAACAAATGGCAACACTGAAGTCTTTCCAGACATTTTTAATATAGGGGCCTTGCAGTACGCAGTGGAAGTGGACCAAAATTAAGTTCATAAGAAAGCACCATTCAATCTACGTGGCTATCGACGAAGATGGATCTAAGAGATGTTAACTTATGGAAAATCATTTATGTAATTCTTTTCAGAATGTTTTTTCAAAGGCATTTGGGGTTGGAAAGGCAAAGGAGTTGTCCTACTTGTCCGTTTAAAAAGTTCTGTTTCGTGCAGAACGCGTGGATATGTTGTTTTACTATATTCTTGCGTTGGTCTGCAATCTCAACATCATAAGACTACCTTTCGTTTATTCAAATATTTGTTCGTATTCTCTTTCCACGAAGATTTTATGCTCGAAAGTGCGCCTACTGCTCTACCTGTCGCAGAGAGAATCACAGGTTTTACACTTCAGTTCACACTTTGCTACGAAGTGATAGAGAAAACGAATTCCTGCTCGTTTTCAAAAATTTCTTAGCAAAACTTCTTGTGAACTTTTGAATCGCTTTCAATCTCATATCAAGTCAACAGTCATCGTGATGAAGCCAACACAGGCACATTTCTATTTGAAAATGCTTCGTAATAGACACGTTTTTATATTAAAGAAGATAGAATTGAGGAGAGCAGCTAGTAGCTGCTCATTTCTCCTAAATAGAGCGCATGGGACCGTGAACAAAGAAACTTATTATTGGAATGGGGAAACTCTTTTACCTGACGATCTAACTTGATGCCTTTCGTAAAATATTCTCTGGGAAATTCTGTCTTTTGTCAAAATGATATTTTGAAATTCAGTTTGGTTCTAAATATTATAGAAGACGCTTTACATTCTTCAATTTTTTTTATAAACATTTTTATATACATTTTTTTTTATATATTTTTTTTCATATTTTTTTTATATATATATTTAAAATTTTCGTATTAAATATTTTTCGCAAACAAATATTTTAAAATTTTGACCATGAAAAAAGGCCGTTTCCATATAACGTTTCCTACGAACGTGGCAAACAGACGAGCAATTCTCGCAACCATTTCCCTCGACGTGCCCATGTCCGAGATCCGACGCAAAAAAGGCCCGATCTATGACGTTCTCCTTCAAGAGCTACTTGAGTTAAATTGCTTGTACGTGGCCGCTATGTTTTCAAAACTAGCAGCGCAAGAAAATTGCCTAAACGCTGGACTTATCATCAATCATGTGTTAAGCGAGAAACCCAGCTTACTCTTCGGTTTGTTCGATAAGTTCAAAGCCGCCGAATTGGCCTACATGTTCAAAAAAGATCAGTCAATAATATTCGCACAGTCATATGAAGCTCTTGTGCTGTTGGAGGAAAGTATTCGCCAATATCATTGGTTACTAGTTGAAATTTACAAGATCGTATTAAATTTATGCGAGAAAGTCCCTTCGACATCGCACAAGACCAACTATGAAAAATGTCGCATTTTCTATAAGTACGGCATGTACGTACTTACTTACGGTAAGTGGCTTTAACACATTTATTCGATGGCATAGCAAAGGTTATATATAAAGTTATTTTTTTTCTTTGAGAGTACGATTTGATGAAAGCTATTAGTTACCTGAATAGAGCGATGCAAATGTCGCTCGCAGAACCTTGGCATGTTGAAGATGGCGATGAAACCATACTAATGAAAGAGAAAATATGCAGAACTTTATCGTCGAAGCTAGCTAACGTGGGTTATGAACTCATAGCGACGAATCCAAGTGATGCCCAAAAAATAATCCGTTCTGTTATAAGCTGCATAGCACTAGGTAAGAACATCGAGCAATAAACTTAATGAACAACATTAGTAGAAATTGCTCGGACCTACTGTCTGACTTAAATCCATGATAATATTTCTGGGGGAAAGAAGAACAAAAAGGGGAAACTAAATTTCAATTCCCTATTTTCTGTAGTGTGTAAATTGCTGATGGATTTCGGACACACGTCTCATTTTGATTTTTTCTATACGGTATTCCGTTCTTTCTTAGGTATTTAGGGGCGAGTTTATCTCAGTTTTCCACTTACTTGCAACTTTAGTATCCTAAATGGACGAAAGACGGACTGATAAAATAATTACTTTGTATAGTGTCAGATTGATTTTTTTTTTGGACACTACAAGTCGATTAAAATTTCCCAATCAGTGTAAAATAGAATGGAACCGTTCTCTTTCAGTGGGTGTAGCAGAGCATCTTGGACTCTTTGTTCAGGCTCTTGCTATGCTAATTGAATGCCTTATGGCGGATAATAAGTACGAGGCTGCTTGGGAGCAATTGGAATTTTTATCTACCCATGTTAATCGTAATCAAGATCGTCAGTCGCAGAAAAATTTTTGTATTTACAAATATTTAAAAGGCATACTTTTATTGCAGTAAGCGCACATCACATATTTCACATATAAACGAGTTGGCACTAAAAACTACTACATTTCAGTTTTCAAAAGTTGAGTGAAGCCATTGAAGAGCTAACACATGCGGAGAAGATATCAAAGAGAGAGTCTTTTAAAACTTTACACGCACACACTTTAACTCAACTTGGTAACGTCTTCTCTAAGATGACATGTTCGTTCGAAGCGCAGAGATTATATTATCGGAATGCCCGAAAAATGTACACAGAAATAAACGATCCGGTTCGTGCGAAAGGTGCCTTTTATAAGAGCATTCAGGCGAAAATGAATGAAATTTTGCCAACAATAAAGTACACAATAAAACACAGTGCAACTGTAGATGTCGAAATGCATCGTTTAAGACGTTGGAAATTTGGCTGCGTACACTTCTGGGAGGATATTCCGACAATGGTAAAACAGGATAACGGAGACAAATTATTATTTTTATTAGAAGAGATTTAAATTAACCCCCCATTTATTCTGATGGTAGTAAAGTAAATTGCGGAAAGTAACATACATAAATACATGCATAGATTTGCATGTGTTAATGTAATAAAAACGTGCTTCTTTTTCTTGCTTGCGTGTCATAAGATGTATGTCACAGGAGACAAAAGCTTCAAAGACCCCCGCAAACATTCATTTCCTCCTTATCATCATCGTACCAAAATATTGAAATTTTCTCGAATACTTTGGCATCTGCCTAAAAGCTAGTCCAAAAAATAAAGGGCCCGCTGTCGCTGTTTTATGCAAATGGTATTGAAGCTATAAATTGACGCAGCCAAACTTGGCAACGGGTATTCGTTCACCTACCACTGGCCAAATTGCTTAAGGAACAATTAAACCGAAAAAAGTTAAAAACTTGTAAAAATGCTGACTGAGTGCATGTGGTCGGCTCAGAATAATTCAACCTCGATGAATATGTAGCAAAACGTATTCATCAGTGAACTCCGAGACGCCGCAATCTTAAATAAGGTTTTCTAGTCTGCATGATTTTTTAGCACGACCAGGGCATGCTTCTCCATTTTCGTTTATTATGTGTTTATAGAGACAGAGAGTTATCATAGAGATCATAGAGAGTTTATCATTAATTTATAGAGAGGGAACATTTCCTTGGCCTTAGAGTTATGCTAAGTATAAACCAAACTTAAAAGAAATTAGTTTCAAAAACATCGCTTAGTTTTTAGCTGGACAGAGTAATAGTTGCGTATACAGCAGACCATCAATAGCTGGTAGACCTACTTTTGGTTTTCAGGGCAGCTATGATCTTTGGGTCTACCTGTACAGGTGGTGGGGATTGTCATACTCTTTGCAAGAGCCGTACTTAGACCGTGTGTCACCCATTTTTGTCGAATTAAGAATATATGTGGACTTGCAGTACTAAAAACGTATGGCTGTCTGCCTGTCCGCAATTATGGCTTAAAATCCTAACGACAAAAGGAAGAAATATTGCCCATCACTCTCGGCAGTTTATGTTGAAAGATCCAGCTAAATTGATCTTCCTTTCCGTTGTAAGTCCTCTTGGCAATTATCTAAAGCGAATCAAGAATTCGCCAACACTGATCAGCAAAACAAGTACAAACAAGATGAATTGTGCAGATATCGACTCTATTCAACAGAATTTCTTATAAAGTGAAGCTTAAAAAATAGTTTCAAATATAATAATACGGAGCAGCAAATACGCTCATCTATGTATTTCGAAAAAATGAGTCTTCGTTCTATCTTGCATTTACATATCGTACAGCAAGTAATGGTAGAGGTGTTAGGGGACACAGGGGACACAGTTCGGGCCGAAAATAGCTTCTTTATGCTTTCACTTCACTAAACTCAAAAAAAGAATTTTTTTTTTATGGAAATGCTAGAGAATCGAATGATTCTAAATATTATTTGTTTGTTTGTTTCTCTTTTTTAACTTCACAATTTTACGACTGCGAATGCCTTTTTTTCAATAATCTCCGGTCTTTTTTTTTTTTATGAATATTCATACATTTATAAGGGGGAACGTGAAATACATTTACTGTAACTATTTTGAAAGCGAAAACAAGCTTTTCGCTTAACAAACAATAACAACTCGCATCGGGTAGAATTCGTCACATTTACGTTACGCTACATTATCGATTAACGATTGTTTTGAAGACGCTAGTCAGCGTCATAACATTTATGAATATAATTATAAAGGATAACACAGTGGATAGAAGAAGAACATGCTTATGCATGTTTACATATGCACACATGTACATTTAAGTGTACTCTCGCAGGGGTACAACGCACTATAAACACATTCGGTGATTCACATAAAAAGTTGTTAATATTCTATGTTATGTCACTTTCGCTTCAAGTGTCCATAAATTTTTTGAAATAACAACATTTTGTCATGTTGTGGTTTTTTGTAGCTACGATTTGTTTATTTTGCGGAGGGTTGGAGTTGTGGATTTTTTCACAAACTTTCATTTATACGAATGCGTAAATGGATGATGATGAATCTAAAATGTTGCTTAATGGTGGCGTCGTTTCTCTTTTCTTCTTCTTATAGAAATTTATGCATCTAACCAAAATTAGTCAGCTGTTACGTTTCTCAAATCGGAAGAATATTGATGAATGCATGTGTGTGGATTAAAAAAAAAACAAAAATAAAAATTAAAAAACCATTAGTCTCTTTTCAATTTTGTGTTGTTGTTATTTTTAGTTTTTCAATATGATTGATATACTTAATCATATTCTTGATAAAATTAATAAAAAAAATTACACTGGCTTTGAAACGAATCTTAAGCGGATGAGTACATAAGGCAAAGCAACTTTTTTTAATTGCATTTAATGGGTTAATTCTGCTAGACAGCTTTTGAATGTTTTGCAGATTATTTGAGATAGGCATCGAAGGTGCCATGGTTGTCCTTCTTAAGTAGCATCTATTGAGCATTTGCAGTCTTTGAAATAATTGCTACAATTACTATAAAGGATATCTATGCTACATCCTTGAGCTATTGAAGTACAATGCAGATACCGTTAAGCGAAGAACGAAACGTCCCATCACATTTTATGTGAATGCAAGGCCATCTGCAGCATCAGACACCAAGCGTTTGGCGCACACTTCATGATGCTGGACAAAATATGGTGCTCAGAACCAAGGAAGGCGGCAGAATTTCTAAAACCGGAGGGTTAGGGCCATGGGCATATTTAGAACGCGGTATGGATTACCTAATCAGCAATAATACTAATGATAATGCGAGTATGCTTTCATAGAAATTTTTTGCGGTTTTTAAACCGATTTTTCAGATAATATAGTAATAAAATGATTTACGTAATTTATCGCATCGACTTTTTTTCTATATTGAGATAATATTTGAAGCCAAATCAGAATTAAAAAGCGTATGACCGAGAGTCAAGGAAACCAATTTCTGACATGAAGGATATAAAGCAGACACTGGGGTTTGGTAAATTCTAAAAATTAATTCAGGATTTTTCCTCTCTAATGATGTCACAGGTGATTTCTAAAGTATCGGAATTACATTTTTGAATCCGCCGACCCGTCAGAAAGGTCGATTCGGTAAACGATTTTCTGGATTCAAAAGGCAATTTTAAATTGACCGGCATAATAGAAGATAGGTTCATTTCCAGTCCTTCTGGGTGTTGTCTTTGTCCCGACGAACTTAATATGTTCTGCACGACAAGTAGTGTAGGGTATAAAAATACTTGCCCACACGGCATTTGCATACAACCTTGACGAATGGCGAGGTAGCAGTCTTTTTAAATTCATCCGCTAGCCGACAATGGGACCCATATGTACTGAGCCTGTGTAACGGTTGATCGCGTTAAGTCGAAAACGTCACTATCCTATGGCAAGGTCATATCAATAGGAATATTTTCATTAAGCAAAAGATGCGGAAATCATCTACATCTGTAAACAAAATTGTTTCACTTCTTGTACAATTTTCAAACTTACATGAAGAATAGATGCGGGTTTCTTGACGAAAACATTTAGAACAATATCTACAAAGACGTTGAAGGGAAGGTTGATGCTTATTCGTCTGCTTTATAGATATTTTGCAAGACATTTTGTTGGTTTAAGGCCGTCGAACTTTAAAGTGTCGAACTAATTCTGATCTGCCAATCAATCAATATGCAAAATATGCAACGAGTATTACCGCTTGTTCGATTTTCCGGTTCCTTGCGCTGGTATGATTGAGAGCACCGTATTACGTAACTGCTGACTCCCTAATTTTTTTAAAATCTTTTCAAACACAGATAAATTCGGCCAAAAACTGTTTTCCAAATCTGTTATGCCTCGGATAAGTATTTAAATAATTAAACTTTGCATTCTTTATTTTGTATTTCATCGCTTAACCCTGAACAATGTGTATTCAAATACGTTATAAATTTATGTAATGTATGGCATTTGCATAGGCACCTTACAGTGCTTATTCTGTTTGTAAAAAGGATTGGTTTTTTCTCCATTTCTTGTAATTAGTTATAAAGATACACATCAGCGCATACGGCTGTAGCCTAAATTATTGTTTAGACTGATGCTGTTGCATGCTACAAGTTATTTTCGATTATGTTATCCTTCAATTTGATATTCGGTTAATGATATAATCTATAGCGTAATTTAGTTAATAAATAAATAAATAAATGAATATAAGAAAATTTCTTCACCAGCAAGAGGCAAACATGTTAGCGGTATCGCTAAACCTTTGCTATGGGTACCCCACACACAAATCGCTCGTTAACGCATAATCAACCTTAAATTTCTTCACAAGTGAATGATTTCATTTGTCAAACTGAAAGTTCTTATTGTCCTCTAAATTAGTGCATATTCAGTTGTCCTTGTTGCTAGGATATTGAGACCAGCAAGCGAGAGAAAAGTCCGGCCGAATAGTTTGAAAAACTAGTCACTTGAATATGATTATGTATTACAAAGTTGAGATTGGAATAAGTTTTGCAGAAATTACTTACGTGTTTGAGAATAAAATAATTGTTTTTCTTTCACTTTTCTTTTTATTTTCAAAAATATATACTAAATATATAATTGTTTGTCTTTATTTTTTTGTGTTCCACTAAGGGTTCTTGCGTATCTTGATATAATGGCTACCGCTATTGAGCTTCTATCGTAGTTATTGCACTTTAAAATGTTTTAACAAATTGTACGCAGATCACAGACACAATAATATCCATTACAGCTAACATAAAATAATTCTCTTTGTTTTGTTTGTCACATTATGCATAGAATATAATGTTTAGAATGACAAGTCGAAAAATGATAATAATAATGATGGCGATCATATATATATATATATGTATATATCGCTAATAGTAACGATAAGATTCTCAGAAAAATGTTGGAAAACTTAAACACACGAAGAAGCACTTCTTGTCGTCGTACACCACGCCACCAACAAACACCTCGCCATAGATAGATAGGTGAGTTAGTTGTTCAGAGAAGGACCATATTATTCGTAAATCTCCGCATGTATGTTTGTATGTGCTTGAGCGCTATGATATATGTGCGTGATTGTTGTGCCACCACCACATGTTTGCTGTGTCTCGCACTTTTCGAAATACGTTTGTTTATCCCCTGAAAGAATCTACCTGTGATTTGTTAAAAACGTTTGAATATGTTCATGGGTATGTGTACTGCATGTATTTATAACTATGACAAGTAATGCAATGCCGACCCTATGAACAACAACAACAACAACAAATACAAAACAATATAAACTCTAAGATTTATTAGTTTAACCGATTTTTTTCTTTTTCTTGTTCAAAAGATTTCCTCAAAATTAAAGCGACGAAGAAGAGGAAAAATTTGCAAGAAGAACATAAACGAACCGAGTAAGTAAGTAAGTAAGTACAAGCATGTGTCTGAGAGCATCTGCCGTTAGTTTAGAGAAGAGTGCGATATTCGGCCCCTAAACCAAGTTTATAAATACTATAAAAATAAACACACTTTTCCCTGAACACAGAAATCATTCGTAATATTAGTGCTTAAAATGGTGTCTGCTAGTAAATCCTCTCGCACGTTACGTAAAAAAAAAAAAAAAAACTAACAGGCGTACATTGTGCATTAAAAAGCAAAGCGAGGGCCAGTACGGCTATGTCAAGTGTACGGTATTTTTTTTTACATCCTTACCGAAAACTACCATTCACTGTTTGAGGTTGTGCAGTTTTAAGGTGTCACTTGTGTAAGAAAAAAAAAAAAATCCTTTTTTTTTAAATCCTGTGCAAATGCATTTTTTGATAGCAGAATTATAGCCATCTATCATGCGTTGTCCCGCTTACTCTAACCACTTTCGTATTTTTTTTTTTTTTTTGTCTTTTTGTGTGTATGTATATGTACGTAAGTTTTTTTTGACAATGTTGTCCTTTCGCTTGGCAGCATGCATCAGTTACGTTGTTGGATGACTGGAATCATTGCTGACATTGCTAATGTTGGAATGTTTGTCTGTCTGCATGACAACGTTTTTTTTAGATTCTGCATGTACGTTTGTTTGTGCCTGTTTTCATATTTTTTATGTTTTTCCGTTGATATCCTTGAGCTTAAGTGTATTCAGGACTCTAAAGGTATTATCCTTTTGTTTACGCTTGCTTGATTGTTGTTGATGCTTCTTCCAGATGTAAATGCTGCACACTGAATGTTCCTACTGATTGTAGGTTTCCATCCAAATAATAATATGACACAATTTAGTTAAAGACTGCTTTGAATTCAGTACAGGAACGTGGACAAGACTTTAAATGATGTGTAAGCAAGATATAAACATAAAAACTAGTTCACTAAATACGGAATAGAGAGACTAGGGTGATGCAAAACATATCGCAGCTACCCGAGAGGATCGAATGTATAGTCATAGTGCATGAGAATATCATGAAAATTTAAAAGTGTCAGACACTTAGATTAAACCGATAACCGGAAGCAATCTACTACTAATTTATTTGGGATCACTTTTCCCCACACTGGGATAACTGTCCGACCGGGTTGCGGATTAGCCGAGCTGACAAGAGTTGCGACTGTCACGTCGGTGTGCGAGGGTTTAAATATTACCACGGTTTGACTGTACTTGATCTGCACTGTAGTGAGTGCTCACTTAGCAAAGGCATATTGGTTGCGGAGCCACTAACCTGCGGTCACTTTCTATCTCTTTCGGAGTTTCCTCCTTTTCTCCGGTATAGCGGCTATTCCCTGAGTGAAAAAAGGTCTTTAATGATCTGGGATCGGTTTAAGGTTTTCGTTGCCGAACTAGCTGTCGTAGAGGAACGCGAAAACGATACGATTGTCTGTTGGTTTGAAAATTCATACGTTACCGAATACCACCAACACATTACTCATTAAAGATTACGTTCGAGCTAACTCGATAACGAGAACTGTAAACCAACCCCCAATATAGATTTTTGTAATATTGGATATCACATGTCAGCAAAATAGAATAGTTTCGTAACTTATTTGTTTGTATTCGAAAAGTATTTCGACAGTTAGAATATTAGAGTTTAAATTGTCGGGTTCAACTGAAGGAAAATATCAAAAATTATATTTTAATCGCGCTTAGGTAATGCGAAGGCTTCTGAATTCCAAAATCAATAGCAAGTAGCTTAGCAAAAAGATTGATTGAAACAAGGGATAAACGGATTGACGGCTTAATTGATTTATTCAAATGAAGACTCATATATATTTCTTAAAGCTGGAGAAACGGAAAAGGATCAGGATTTTACAAATTATTAATCAGAAAATATTTTGCTGCTAATCTTCGGGAAGAAGAGAAAGAAGAAGTCTTTATGAAAGATGGCATTGTGAGTATTCTTGTCTATCCTTAGAGCTGCTACGGTTTTGTGAGCCTTTGTAAGTTAGTTTGCGTTTTCTTTGCTACACATTTTCGGACGGACGTTTTCTTATGACTATGGCTAATCACTCGGAAAAATGTCTCCTATATATGTAAGGTAGTGATAGTCAAAAAGAAGCGGGGAAAAAGAAAGAGATAGAGAATCGCCGCAGCTTAGCGATTCGGCAAGTCTTAAGCATGTATCGACTGAGCATTCATTACAGCCACGACGACAAGTATGGCCTAACTGCACTGAGATTTCGGCCCGCGAGCATCGCCTTGATAGTCGCGAGTTGTCTGTGCTCGGCTATGCAGCAGCCCGATGTGTAGTCTTTTACTAAAAACAATTACTGTTTCCTACAGATCGATTACACACACAAACAATTTAAATTCGTCCCGTTTGTCATTTCTTAATACTTACATAATCTCGGTTCCTCAGTCGAAAACTTTAACGAAATCTATGAATTTTTTACTTTCATAAGACACTTTGACACTTTATGAGTTTTTATTTTTATTTTCATTTTCTTCTTTATTTTTTTTTTGCCACCATGCGGTGATGATGATCGTTTCATAACTAAAGAACGAATTCAACAAAATTACATTTACTGGCATTTATTTATGATGGTCATCAGTAAAGGTTTATGATTGAAATTCTTTTGAATTTAGAACAAGAACGAAGAATTTTTAAAAAAAAAAATTCAAATTTGGTTTACAACGAATTTCACATGATCAGTATCTGAAGTTCACTATCCAATCTTACTATTGTTGAGTTCATAAGTTGTTTACTTCAGAGCATTTAGAGCATTTCTTATTAAAAATGTGCTTATTGTCAAATAGTTTGATGTCTGAAACGCTGAACTGTAGGCCCTGTAAAGCCTACTAGTACCAGCCGTGGAACTACATGTAAATTACAGCATACGAAATACCATTTAAATTGATCATGGGATGTATGGGTAATAATTTTTTTTATTGACTATATCCTGAATAAAGCCAAATACTATGAGAAGAGTAGCGTGCTTATCTTTCCTCGCAAGCACATGGTGATATTATAATACCTTTACTCCGCCACCACCATAAGAATTTTTTAAAATGAAAAAATCATAAAAAATATTTTTGTTTTTGTGCTTATTTTTTATTTATTTTTATACTTTTAATAAAAAACCAAATAAATAATCACGAAAATCCCTAAGCATAAACCATAAAATGGAAAAAGTCATGCTGAGCGTTCAGAAATCTATGCATGTGTATGTGCAAGTGTGCGAGCCTGAGTTTAAACGGCAGACATTCTGACGTCCTCTACAGCTTGGTTGTTTGAGATCATTTACAACCATTTTTTTTTTCCATACGAACTAATTAAAATTTCAAATATTTGTTTATTTGTTGCTTTCAGTCAACAATCAATAACTGAGAATTGTCTAATAAAATACTTGCGGCGCAAAGACTAAAATGGCATCACATTGTCGAAGGGAGAAATGGAAATAAATCTTTCTAATAAGCTTGAAAACAGTTTACAGTTGCTAGTGGTGATACTTATTTGTGTGTGCGTGCCTTAATGAACTTGAGGCCAATAATTTGAGGCTTTCTGTTCAATTGTGCATTTTAAGGATGAGTAACAAGCACACAGACGCTTATATTTACTACGCATAGCATATTACAGCAATTTTATATCATATCAGGTTATAATTGGTATGAGGAAGCATTGAGTTAACAGCATACTGATAATAGCAGTCCGCGTGTGCTCTTGTTAACGTGTGCGCATAAATCCAGTTAATTGGGTATTATTTGTAAACAAGTATAGCCTTCAAAAACAATTTGTTGCCAGCTTCTCCCATTCAAAATCATTAGAATACGGGCATTAGTGGCGAGATACAGAGATTGTTTTCTGTTTGAAGTAATAACACAAGTCACTTATCAAGAAGATTCCACTTCGGCCGTTAGTAAGCATGTGCTTGCGTAGCAACATGCCCTAAAAGCGTGTCTTTGCGGTGAACCTTTAATTCGGCTTAGACTAATTCAACAATTGCACCGTGTAATCTCTCCACGAATACTCTAGATTTTCACTTACAATCAATGAAAATGCGTTTCAAATATTAATTCACGGCTATTAAGTTACAAGAAAAGTTCTCAGATTTCTGGTAACGAGTAGCGGAGAGAATAGTCAGATATTAATTTTCATTTTTAAAATCTGTTGGAAATGCTGTCTTGATTTCAATAGGCGGGCATAATGGCATAATAGGCATAATGGTTGATAGGCAAACCGAAGACTTTCCACTCAGTTTAGAACGTACAGAGAAAAGCACTTGTAATGATATCAGTTAGTGAAAACGTAGGATTAATTAGTGTGCATGAACCTGTTATTCCTTCTGTAAGTAGTTCATAGTTTGTCAGAAAGGATATTAGTTCATATAAAAGATTGCTATCCTTGCTTCGTTAAAAATCATCAGATTTTTTCTACTCCTAATATACAAAATAGTAATAGGGTAGTAGTGTGTTAACTTTTCGAAGCTGACATTGTTAAGTTCCTCTAACGATGAATTTATGCTAAACAAGTTTCTGCAGAACTCCTGTATACATAGCATCGTGTGAATGAAATCAATGCCTGCTCCACAGGTATTTCCGTATTCCATGGAAAATTTATTGACGGCTTCGCATTATACATATCTTCTTGATAATCTTTAATTAATTACCAATACAGTTCTGTGTGTTTGTTGGCTGAAGTCACGGCAATAACTTCAAAATTTTGCTCAGAAGTTTTCCCTTTCACTGCTATATTGACGTCGGCATTAAGCTGAATCACCTTCGGTAGCAATAAATACCTTTTTTGCAAGCTATGGTACATCGTGCGCAACAACTATCCGACTAATAGCATATATTCAACCAACACGACACAGTCTGCTACCTGACCGACAAAACGTGCACGTTTACTGAGGGCAGTTGAAGCAATGCTTTGTTTTTGCCTGTGTGGCCAAATCATTGATTCCACTTTATACTGCGTGAAGAAAGTGCGTAGTTGAGGAAAAGCGTCCGGTTGGAAAGGCTGGATAATACCAGGAGATACGTATTTTCAATGAAGATAAAGCTAAAGAAGCCGAGCAAGCAAGTTTTGATGCACGCATCCCAGAGCAATTACTTTGTAACGTCCGAGGGTAATTTCTCTCGCAATCGGCCGAATTATCTTAATAGCGTAAAGGCGACTTGAAAAGAAGCCCTCGAAAGTCACTTGGTACAGTTTTTCACTCAGAAATCCCGGAAGTTCTATTGTGAAGACAAATCGGGTTTTTTCAGAAAATTCACGAAAGATGATCAATAAAAATGACTTTTATCAGCTTTAATGAATCCTTACTGATATAAGATACAAGTAAAATGTTTTTAAATTTTTGATGAGAAATGCAAGCACATTTTCCCTTTATCCAATATATGGATGCGTTATTTATGTATAATATTTATTAGTTATGCGTATATAATAAAATAGTGCTACGATTATCTTATTTAAATAGTTTTTCTATTTAAGGTCAGCCTATTGAATAAAGAAATTCACTTCCATTATAACAACTCTCTCTCTTCGTCATTTTACTTTCGAAATATGTTTAAAAAAAAAAACAGAAGCAGAAAACACAAACAAATTCATTGTTATCAAAAGATTATGTAACAATATAACAACGATAATGAAAATAAATGAAATGATTACAATGCTATGCAACCGATGTATCCTACACCCCTTCGCCTAATATTTTCGCGATAAAATAATAAAAATTGCATCCTGTATGAACTTATTATTATGGACCCGCTTTTTTATCAAAGATTAAACATTAGGCCTTCCCGCCATACAAAGGTTTGTTATTCTTCGTAGGATACTATGCTCTGGTCTTGAAGAAATTGACTCATCTGATTCAAATTTTTTGCATCAATTTAGTATGTCGAAATACATTTACTTGGCGACTTTTATCGCCCCTTCAATCCGTTGTCAAAAGGGTGTGTCCTTGAGTAGAAACAAGCCAGTATACGAAATTATATGCAAATGTCTCAATGTGACGAAAATATGACGACTGAAAAGGAAAGTTCAAAGCAAACATTAAGCGGACACACGGACTGACAGACAGACAAGTTCAAATTGATTTAGAAAATGACCCTAAGTCGACTTTTAGAATACAATGTGCTCCTATCTCATAAGTTCCTATATGTATTAAATATGTCCACCCAAACTTAACATAGAGTGTACTACCAATCGTGTAGCGTAGCATAATACATACTTTTACTTTTCATTTTTCATTCAAAATTCCTTTAAGGGAAGCTGTAGAGTCCGCGCGTTCCCATTGAATAACATATTGTTGCTTCGAAAGATTTCAGTTACGGAAACTCAAGCTGGTCGTATATTGAATTTCCTCTGTAAAGTATATCGATTATTAATCAGTTTCAAACGCTTAGTCGACTCAACCGCATATGCTTGTCCGTCCATCTGCATTCACCTAATTGAAAAATTCAGGTATACAAAAATTGTGAACGAAAATTGAAACATGGAAGATACGCACTGGATATACGCTGTTACCGACAATAGACAGAAATCTGAATGATACTATAAAACAGAAGCCTGGTATTAATATTCCTTAGGGCCCGCAAAAAGACGCCAATAAGAAAATCAATATTGGTACCAAATATATTAGAGATTGCGTCAGATCATAAACGAGAGGAATTCAGGTTAACGGACACCAAAGGCGAACATAATAAGAAGTTAAACTGACTTTATATTTGAGTGTTTGACTTCGTAACAGTTTTCATGGCGATATAATATTTATGATTTGATTTCACTTGTTTCACAATCACTTACTGATCAGAGTTAAATTGAAACATGGAAGATACGCACTGGATATACGCTGTTACCGACAATAGACAGAAATCTGAATGATACTATAAAACAGAAGCCTGGTATTAATATTCCTTAGGGCCCGCAAAAAGACGCCAATAAGAAAATCAATATTGGTACCAAATATATTAGAGATTGCGTCAGATCATAAACGAGAGGAATTCAGGTTAACGGACACCAAAGGCGAACATAATAAGAAGTTAAACTGACTTTATATTTGAGTGTTTGACTTCGTAACAGTTTTCATGGCGATATAATATTTATGATTTGATTTCACTTGTTTCACAATCACTTACCGATCAGAGTTTAATCTTCAACAGTAGTTTGCTTGTTATAGGAAAAAATTAATTGATCTTAAACATCTTTTCATCAAAACATAATGTAAAGTTAAGTTGAGAATCAAAGTTGAAACGTAATCCTCAAAATTTCCATTTTAAGAGTCGTAAACTTTTTTATGAACGTTTTTTTCTTTTTGTAGCCTTAAGGTATTATTGAAATTATATGTTGTACAGACATAAATATGATGATCACGACACATATGTAGAGGCTTGAATAAATAATAAATAAGGTCTAGAAACACAAAGCAGCCTGAGTAAGTCGTCACAAAAGGAGAAAAACATCGTCGAATGAAGATTTGAGCCAAATATCTTTATTCTCACAACTTGTTTGTTTGCTTTTTTCTTTCATGAACAGATCCTCAAGAAAAATACATCAATAACACATGCACAGGAAAAATAAAATGATGTACACACACGATACATAAATATTCACTCGGACTTTTTATATAGAAAATACAGATTTATTGTAAGAAAATGACCCAAAATATTTAATTGTAATC
The DNA here is from genome assembly GCA_000688715.1 of Glossina pallidipes. NCBI lineage: Eukaryota > Metazoa > Arthropoda > Insecta > Diptera > Glossinidae > Glossina > Glossina pallidipes. Next base: position 675,395 of record KK499810.1, read on the forward strand.
GTTATCCATCGCTAGGTATACTTTTTACTCACTTGTTTCAGAATTTGCGGATGCCACGCCTTTACAAATCTTTCCTTTTTGGCGCGAAAGAGTCGATTGTTTCACATTCCTATTCGAACCGCAGCGTGGCTTGATAAGTGCATGAACCATCGATGCAAAGAAGTGGTAATCAAAAGAAGTAGAGCCTGGAGAGTAAAAATGCCGTTGGTTACTTCGAAAGTGTCGCGAATTGGTTCTACAATATCATCTACTTTAGAAACGTGTACTTCCAAGCAAAAAGTGGACCACTTAAGAAAGTTTCTAATCACAATCAATGCTATTAAGCTGAAAACTGCCACAATATGCTGAACGCCGTTTTTCAACATGACGGCTTTAAATCCCGTGCGGCGAAACCTGACCATAAAAAGTTAGCAGCACTATAGTGGAGTGTGCTGCCTTTGTCACTGTAGTCGCCATGCAACACTCCTTTCGATTAACTCTGATTCCAGTCGAAAACTTATTGTCGAGGAAAGTTTTTTATTTCGAAAGCAACATGGTCTAGAAAAGAGAATGGGAAAGGAAAATTTAATATGAAAGGGCAGCTTTATGGTCCGTGAAATGAAGAGCAATTGCAAAACTTACTAAAAACAGGTAAAAACAGTGCAGTGGATCACGGGCCACTTTTAAGTACCCCACACCGTTCATATCATGACATTTCATGGTAAGGCGTTATTCGGGAAGTGGTAGAAAAAGTGGTTCGAACCGAACCATTCTCTATAGAGCTTGTTCTTGGGACAAAAGACAAGGAAACCGGACAGGCAGACGAACACATATGCTGGATAATAAGAGATAGGTCTGTCTCGAGTCCTTCTGGGTATTGCGTACACACATACGCACAAACTTAATATACCCTTGTAGCACAAGAGGTGCGGTGCTTCGAAACTTTAAATGCGTTTTTCTCAAAATACGATTTTTCAGAACAACCAAAGAACTTTTCTATATATTTTTGTTTTGTAATTAGGGTTTTTTGCAATATTTTTAAAATAACATTTTCTAGCGAAACACATACAGGTATTTCCCATAAGTTAATTTAAAGACTACTTATTAACAAAAGATTGTGTTTTCCTGAGCGGAAATTAAAGTTTCTCGTTCCAACAAAAATCACAATTCTGTTTACCGTCTTCGTGTGTCACTGACTATATGCCAGTCGATTAAACGACTTTTGCTTATTTTTTAATTTCCAATTTGTACCGGATAATTTGCAACCGCAGGGACCCCCGAGAATGATTGGGGCGATCCCATATTCTAATATTTTGCAAAATTAATTGTTTTTGTAATATTTAAGTGCACGCTTAATAAAGTCCGCGAATATTTTTATTCTATTATATCGTTTCTTCCATTAAAAAAAAAATGGTCGAAAGTGCACTTTTTTAGGCGGCTTTGCTCTTTAAGACCCTTTAACGTAAACTATTATTGAAGAAAAACCTTGGAAATGTAAAAAAAAAAAGATTTAAATACGTAAAGAAAACAAATACATGCTTAAATGAACGAAACAACGAACGAATAGTTGACACTTTGTTTGCGTAGATTTTATTATGTCAGTTGAAATTTTATTTTAATTTTTAAGCCTTTTTTTTTTTAACTATAAACATTTTACGACTTTTTAATTATTATTAGTCGCATAAAATACATTTTATGAATTTGATATAAAAACAAATAACACTTTTGTACATAAAAAGAAAAATTGTAATAAAATTTTGTTCAAAACGTCAACATGCAAATGTTGTCGACGATCGTCTATTTCACGCTAACCAAAGATACCGTTCTTAGTAACATTAATAGCAGTCGATAATCATAAAAGTTAAATAAATGACAATTTTGTAACCGACACGTGTTTAACACTTTTTTTTTTTATGTAAATAGTTCATTATGTGTGGTCTGAAGCGTATCAAATAACTTATTTCAAATCAAGCAAAGTGTATATATTTTCTTTCACGCTCAGTTAACAAATCTTTTATAGTCCGGCTGTTCTCGTCTAATTCGATCTATTATTAGTGCCATCTGCTGATGTAATTTCTCGACGTGCTTTTCAACTATATTCTCCCTTCTTTCTTTCTCTATATATTTTTGTCGAACAACGGTGCGATAAACGGTCTCTCCATCGGTCTCTATATGTGTTTTGCACCTTAGTGTGTTTTACGTTTCCATGGCATTGTATTTATGAATGGAAACTACATTCGCTTGAATACAGTTTTTCAATTTTGTATAATAAGGACTTTTTTTGATTCAATCATAAAGTCAACACCGTCCACATCTTCCGTAGGGCACATGTGTGTTCAAAAAGAAAAAAAACTATTTTAGAAAAATTTTAATTTTCTATTTACTATTAACATACAACTGATGATGCGCACTCAATATTTATGCATGAGAAAGCTTCCAATAACCGATTAGCTCTAAATCGCTCTTTAAATATTTATTTATAAAGCTTCCTAGTGTGCTATTGAGTAAATCGTGGCCAAGAAAACCCTTTGAAGTTATTAATTAAAAAGACTCAAGCAAGATTTACATATCAGCGCGTGAACATTTCTCTATATCTTGACGTCATTATGGATATTTGGGAAATCACACTTTTCTTTGAAAAGTTGAAAAGAACGACAAGTATTCCAGGTGGAAGAAATGCCGCACTACTGTATGTAATACTTGTGATTAAAGTAGAATATGTTTCTTCAATTTGCATCCGAAAGTTACTCAATTGTTACAAATATGCTCCGATATTGTGTGTGTGGTGTGAATAGGCCTGCTCCTTATACTTTTCAGTGATTACGTTAATAAAAAATCTATAAAAAGCGTAAGTTAATTCTATGTGTAAAAGAGTTACGTTTTACTAGCTGTATTAACCCTCCGTAATCTTAATGTTTTCTTTTTAGTTTGCAGAAAAGGCATGAAAAGACGTCTGAATAAAAAAATTTAAGTATTCTGAATACCGCACATTTGGTACTTGAAAGCAAACAAGTAAGAAAGTTATATTCGGATCTCTCACGTTCTTTTATTTGATTCACATATCGCTGGAAGTATTAAGAAAAAACTAATCCCCCAGAGCGGGTTGTCTATCATATTCATTTTTAGGCAGATAATATATCTTCATTTGCAGAGGGTACAAACTAGTTTCAACCGTTTTGTCCCGTTTGCCTTTTAAGTTTAATTACTCGTAACTTTGTGTGGACACGGCCGATTGGCTCCATTTTTGGAGAGAGTAAAGTGTCTCGCAAAGCAAATGTGGAAAGTTTCAACCTTCCCACTTTTACAATTTCTGAATAACGAGCAAAAACCCATAAATTTTTGTTAAGAAAAACGGAATTGCGTTCAGTTTATGCACCACTGCGCATACCATTTTCAATACTAACCTGAGTGCAAAGACTTCCAATGTTTCTACCAAATTTGAAGTCGATATTTTAATTTTTGCGATCAGGTGAGTACCAACAATACACATCACATACACGCACAGACGGACAGACGGGGCGTCTCTGAAGCTTGCTTTTGGATATTGTATACAGATGAGTGATGAGCACAAAAAAGTTATGATAGAGGCTGGAATAAATTATTGGATAATCTAGTAACTCCCGATGACACTCGCATTTACTAATAACAACCACATACTCGAAATCACATGGTTTGTGGCTATTGTTTTGTGCAATAAAAATGGAAGCGGCCCCATTGCCTTTTCGCAAACGCAGTAGACTAAACCAACCGCAAGGCAATATTTTTGTTAATGTTGTATAAGAAGAAATTGAGGAAAATAAAGCCATTTAACACACCCGCACACTTTGCTATATACATAACTTAGTCTCTTAACCCGACACACTAAGTTTCGGTGCTCGTTCTTTACTTAACGAATTTATTATAAACCATTCGAGGCGAAATCATGAATACTACGAAGTCATACTTTCGCGTATTTATAAGGTTCTAGAAGTGGGTTTCTGGTTTTTGCTACAATTTCCTCATTACAGTGCATTTTTCTTTAATATCAGAGTTGATCACAGATATGTAAGCTTTTTCAACTTGTCACTGAACTATTGATTCAAACTCGACCTTTTTTGGTTTCCAGCTTATAACTTTATTTATGCGAAACGATGTCATGAGGCCGCGTTAATTTTGTTATTTTACTTGTTACACTCAAAAACACGTATCAGTAATTGCCCAGACTATTTGTACTGTTCCACAGACTATTTACACTGTCAGATATCAACTTGTGAGTGTAATCGTATGTAATTGTTTGTTACTGAAGCCTTTAGAGTAGCAATAGTTGAACCCGAGAAATCCATGATTCACGCTACAACTTTAGAAAACTCAGAGACGTTAATGGATTTTAATTAGCAAATTGGGCTTTTCAATGCTCAAATTGATTCCTGGCAAACAGGGTAACATAATGACTGACTAACATACACTCTGAGCAGACATCCAAGCAAGATGTCCACACAAAATTCCCTAAATGGTGAATATATTTTTCAATTTTTAATTTTATTTTTTCTGATGCTTATCACCAATGTTACTATGGAAACAGTCCATACATACATCAGATAGTAAGTTATGTACCGTTCACATGTTGTTAAGAATTGATATTGCAGCCTGCAGATAGTGTGTGAAATATCGATTGAACATATATCGAAATAAAGAAAGCCGACATTTCTCCGAAATTTTTTAGTAAACAATTTAGTAAAACATTAAGGTATCAGAGTTGGCTCTGACGTAAATGCAATATCAATTCATAGAATATGACGACGATAATAAACAACAAGAACAACTATGCAGGCAGGAAACAAATAAACACTGTAGACTACTGTACTGATGGCCAACATGTGTTTTGAGGACATATTTGTCTTGTGGTTATTAATTGACATAACGACGATGATAGTGACGATGTTTTTGTTGACACAGACAACCATTACTACTAGCAACTTAGCAGTAACTTTTGTTTGTTGTTTCTACAATGGTTGAGAAACTTTATGTGAGCGGATTGTTTACATTTGATTCAATTAGTGTATGATGACCTAACAAACAATATAGAAGCAACATTTTGACATTTACGGTAATGACAATATGAGAAAAGAGCTTGTATCAAAAACACTTTTCACCTCCCCAGTTCATTTGATACGAATGGGGGTTGCAACCTAAAAGGTATATGAATTGTCTAAAAGTGTCAATAACACCATCGCAACACGCATTACAATCGCAAACACAATTACAATAAACCCACACACATATGCCATATATGTTTGTTTGGGTGTAAATGTGATCACCTTCTAAATATCGCATACTTTCTGGTCCATAATTTCAACGAAAAAAAAAGAGAAAAATCTCAAAATTATTATCATATGCGCAATTTATTTTTGACGTTTCGCAAGAAAGTGAAAATATTAGGTCTTCATACAATATTTTTATGGCTGTTGTTTTTTAATAGTTTATCGATTTGTTAAGAAAATCGCATTTACAAGGTTACTTACATAGATGTGCACATATTTTATGACACTTTCCCGCACTAGTCGTGCAAATTAAAAAAAAAAAAAAAGAAAGGAAAAGAAAAAAAAAACATTTACAACGAAAAAAAAAGTAACTCATGTAGAGCATTCGAAAGAACTTCGACAGGCGGAAACAGGAAACCGGAAGTCCATCTTGCTTACAATGGCAACGGCAAAGATATTTTTACACTAACCAAGTGGAGGTAGCAGCAGTAGCAGTAGCAGCAGCAATAGTGGCTAAAGGCAACGTGGTTGAGTGAGTCTTCGCTGGGGCGGGTGTGATGCTCTTAAACAAACACGCACGTATTAAACATAATAATATTTTTACGTTCAAAAAACATATGCATGCATGTACAGCGAGAGATACATCATAAACGGTCTCCAACTCTTAGTGGAATGTCAAAATGCCAAACGCTTCTCCACACTTCCCTTTCCTATTGCCGCTTTTGCTACACCTACATAGCAGCCATTATCAGCAGTTTTGCGTTATTACAACGTCAGTTGCACAGCAGCAAGCACATTATAATCACTAAAACTACAACAACAACAGTATATACGCCAACGATAATAACAAGAATGATATAACGACATGTACAACAACATTATCATCACCATCATCATCAACATCACAGTGCGGAAACAGATAACGCATGGACAGACGCATAGTCCGCTGGGCAGATTGTAGAAATACAACATCATTTTCACTTATTTTTTGTTGTCGCTATTCCTTCCTACATAATACCCCTCGTGTCCCATATTTCTTGGCAATTTTTCCCTAAGAGATATGCTGAGTTTATCATCGGGTTTGCAGCTTAACAACAAGGGCTTAAAGCAACGAACATCTCTTTAAACCCGTCTGTGAGCTCATCAATAACCCTTGACGCTCTTTTTTAAGTTAACGAAAAAATGTAGTTTTTCTCAAAGAAAGGCGAACAGCATTCAAATCATGCTGAGAGACCATTCTAAGTTCGGTGATAGCTAAATAAAAACCAATTTTTTATTTATTCTTTTTTCGGTTGACTGTACGAATCAATGAAGCGCAAAAAAAATTGTATCTGTTTATGTATTTTATTTTTTTTTTAGTAATTTTCATGCGTTGGATTGATTCGTTTTCACTTGACAGAGTTCAAATAGCAAAAAAAAGAGGAGAAAACTAAATAAATAAAAAAAGTACACAAACACAACACATGCCTAGATCGAAGCAAAAGCGAAAAATATGCTGCGCATGAAACGTGAAGAATTAATGTAGCATTTTCTACAATTTTTTATTCAGATATAAATATTAACTGAAGACGTGTAACAAAGACCTGTAAACTAAAATAAAGAAAACCTGAAAAATACTAAAACTTCAACTTCTCATGTCACTCGTTTTGCTTGGAGAGACATATGAAGTTTGGGTCTCCTTTGAAGAGGGGACGAGACTGGGAACAGTCTGAACTACGCGATCATGGTTCACTGTTTTACACAATTTTTGCGTTCAAGCCACATACACATAACATATAAACATCGTAGAATATATATTAAACTTTAAATCGGTCTTTCTACACCTGCTTAGGATTAGATTGTATTTTAGTGACTCAAATAAGTAGGCTTTTAATAATCTTCTACGGCGCTTGCACTGCGGGTGGTTTCATTGACTTCTGGCATTCTCTTGGTTTTAAATATGATAACTAAAAAAAGTCATGATGCTGTCATGATGCAAAAGAGATAAAATTGATTACCGAAAATTCGTAATATCAGTGAAATTGACCTGAAAACCATGGGATGCCATCTTTATTTTTGTAGCTCATCAATAGTCCGTTCGGCAGGATTGCTTCTTGTGAGCTTGTGCTCTGACCAATTTGATCTATTTTCAATACCAACCTGCTTGTAAAAGCTTGCAACACTCACCACACACAGACCGACAGACATGACAAATTATGATTTTAGCGGCCTCTAGAGTTGCATGATAGATGATATATGAATTTATCTGTCATTTTTTGTACCCATCACCCATCTTGTCAAAATGTTTGCAGTGTCTAGAATGAAGCATCAGAGACCTCACAAAGTTTATACAACTTTGACCAGCATCAAATTCTAAATCAATTTAAGCATGTTCGTCTGTACATCTCTCCGTCTGTGATAAACATATTCCCGGCCGCAAAAATGAAATTGACCTCAAATTTGGTAGAAACATTGGAAGTTCTTGCGCGCTGGCTGGTATTGATATTGGTCGCAATCGGTCAAAGGATATGCCCACAGTACAACATAATGTGTGGCCCCCTCTATTTTCACAAATAAAGAAAACTTTAGTTTTTTGGTCGTTATTTATAAACCGCAAGCGATACAACGGTAAGAGAATGCATTTATATTCTATAGGTGATCCTGTAGCACCTCCACAAAATTGGACACATCCGCCCACGTCCACTAAATATTATGAAATGTTAAAATTGCACCCTTCAAGAGATATTTGTGAGTGCGTCTGTTCACCAGTCTGTTAATTATCATGGTCAACGTGTTCATGGATGCATAAGTGGATAAATCTGCTTCAGGCACGCGATATAATTTTCCACCTTTTGCTTTAAAAGAATAGAAAATAGCAGACGCACCCAGCCCACATTATAGAGTGTGCAATAGCATTGGTAGGAATGAAAGATTCGATAGCCGGCGAATATAAGTTTCTTACGTACTTGTTTTATTTTATTTACATATAAATAAAAGTGACGACAAGCTTAAGTTGTGTTTAAAGTCAAACTTAAAGAAATAATAAACGTCTTATCACTATATCGGTCTACTGCCATATCATTAGTAATGCTTTGAGCAATGTCGTTTATACGCATATATAGGGAGACATGCAAGAACAAATACACGAACAAAACAATCTAAAACTGTCAGAGACATTAACTTGCCGTTTTGTTTAGTATATGCGCCGTGTTGTTATGTCCTTCCTGTTGGCCTTGTAACTAATGTGTTGCTTAACGCTCTGTCTTTGACTGGTGTCTATGTACGTATACATGTCATCAGATGCACAGAGTTTAAGTCATATTTTCCCTGTGCATAAAGTTCAGCACCTGAATATTTTCTTTAGTTACTATTGTAGATGTAGATGTAAATACACAGGTGTTCGGCATAAACACCGGCATCACTTTGCATATCTTTACATGCCTATGTAAAGTATAGATGAGAGCGTCTGAAAACGAGCACATACCCACACACACACACACACACCCTTACACACGCTATCTGAATGTACCAACAATTTGAAAGTGGAAAATAAAAAAACTCCATTTTATGTCCCTAGGAATTAGAAACATAACATACTATACTGCGCACATGTATTGGTTGCTGCACATGCCTGCATGACTTGCCAGGGTATTTTGGTGTCGGTAATTGCTTTGTTCTGCTGCATTGTAAAAAATGCTTAGTAACCGCGGGTGATTTGCTTAAGGTGAAAAATGTCCTCTTCTCTGGCTGGCCTTTACTTTTAGACAAGGATAACGTCGTATAGGAAATAAACAGAATGAATTAGGCTTAGGTGGAATTATGAATACCGTATTCTATATTGTTAGGTTAGTGTATACATAAGTGTCCATCATACAACATCTGTCTGCATATTGAGTTTTTTTCTTTAAACGTAATGTTACAAACTACCCAACGTACCAAGTGTAGGCATAAGTTGAACTTAAAGGAAAGTTAAAGTAATCGATATGGCTGTAAATGATTAATCATGGAAATGAAATTCATTTTCGTCATGGCTGTGACAGCGATTTTATGCGAAATGTTAGGCTAGAGAGCACAGAAAAAAGGAAACATGAAAAATACTCCTTTGCACCTACTGCGTTGGCATTGTTTAAAAGTGTGAAAATGTTGGAATTTCTTCTTAAATCTCCATACATTCTGGCATCCCGTTGCTGGACTAAATCACTTACCGTGCCCGCTCACAAAAGCGAACGTTACAGTTACTGGTAGTAAAAAAGGTGTTATTCTCGGAATTCACAAAACGCTTGTAGCGTGGGAATGTGATAAAAATTAATTAAATATTTTGCAATATTTTCATAAATTTTTGCTTTTTTTTTTTTTTTTTTTTTTTTTTTTTGATATGCAATTAAAGTATAAAGTATTAAATGAATACACACATATATACATATATATATATATATATATATATATATGTATTGATATTATTATTAAATGAGATCACACGTCTGGTTTGAACGAGTCATTTTGTATTGGGAAGGGATTGTTGGCAAATAATTATAACCACATCTAGATTATAGACTATGAATATTGAACAAAACATATGGAATTGCGGTCATAGTGACAGATGCTGTCATATCCTGCTAAATAAAATCTCCCCTGTTGACCATGCAGGGCACACATTCATACACACACACACACACACACACACACTAACACATATTCACACAAATACATCCAAACACAAATCATCTGTTCAGTTCAGTTGCTGCACGCGTATCCATTAATTATGGAAGTATTAATATTGAACACACACACATATATATATATATGCCCATAAGCATGTACAGCTTATGTATGTGCCGCTTATGCAGAATTCATGGGTCATCGTACACATTTATGCAGTTATAATTTATTACTTGTGCAAAATATAAAAAAAAAAAAACCGTTTACACACACTCATATAACATTCCGTTTACACGTATAGAAAATATGCGTTCGTATCTCGGTATATGTATAAATAGAATATCATTAAAAATGGCGTTTGTCGTCTGACGATATGTTGAGATTGTTGTTGCTAGTTCTGTTTTTGTTGTTGCTGTCGCTGTTGCTGTTGCTGTTGCTGTTGCTGTTGTTGTTGGTTGTGGGAATCCATGTCGGCCTTAACGACTACGGTAGCGTCTATTTCAGCTTGGCTGTGCTATTGACGACATCGATGATTTGTGCATATTTGCCAAACGAAGGCGTGGGAAGTGGTCAAACATTCTCTTGTATACTTTATCGTCTCCTCTTCATCGTCGCGCATTCATTTGCCTCACAACCGCAATTAAACTTAGAACCGACCAGTCAGTCAATCAATCTGCCAGTCATTCGCCATATTGTTTATTATGCATATATACGCTTCGTTTAATTTTACTGAATAAGTTTGTATGAGTGTAATATTGTTTATGTGCATGTCTGTGCATGTGTTTGCACGGCTGTGTGCGTGGATTTTTATATAGGATTGAAACATTTCACATTAAATTGCTAACGATTTAATAAACAAAACTGCGTGCTTATGTACACCGAAGGTTGTTAGTCATTATTTTTAATTTGTATGAAAAAATGGAAAATCAATTTATATCCAAGTGCAACCAAAAAAAAACGAAAAAAATAAAAATATTTTGAAGTTGATATTCCTTTGAAAAAGGAATTTCACAAATTTTAGTCAAATATAAATAACCGAGTGATTAATTTTATATTCGATTACAATTTGCATTATTGCGTACTTATATTTGATTTTAATTTTAGAAATTTCAATTGAAAATTCACCCATTCATTCAACCTCGAATCCTTTAACGCAACGCAACGAGAAATGCATAGAGTGGCCCATCCGTCTACTAACTTACAATAATCAAAGCGTGGTGCTTTTCAATACTTGAAAAAAAAAAGAAAAAAACAACTCGACATGTTAAAGCGAACTGTGCTTCGTTTTCAACCTTCGACATTGCAATTACGTTCCGAACATAATTGTCGTACATATGTCCACTATGGCTTTAGACATCGCTAACGCTCACAATGACTTCAACTGTTAATCATTCTGTCTGTTAGTTGCGTTCTGCTTGCTAAGGCCTGAGGCATGTTGCTAAGTTTATAGCTTGTCCGTATGGGCTTTTGTGTAGCCTCAAAGGAAAAAACTCTATCATACGAAACGCTGATGGCGATCCAGTTTTTTAGCGAACAAACGATGAGCACCCACAACTGAGCTGAGTAAAAGTTTTTAACGATTTGCGAGAAATCTTGAGTCTGCATTTTGTACTGAATTCTTTCATACCTGGGAAAAAGCTTCCCTCAAACTAAAAATTACATTTTCCAAAATTATCGGTCTTAATGAAAGACCCTTTATTTACTTGAGAAAAGATTGTGTGGTGTTTGGTCTGCAAACATAAAAGATTGAAAAGATCTCCTGAAAGGTAATGAAAGCCTTTTTCAAATAGGGTCAGTAAATGTTTTCTATTGCGAAAACAAAAATAACACCATTTGAACTATAGAGAAAAGTCACTAATCGTATTTATCATATTCGCCCAGCACACTTCCACAAGCAGTCTAGTGCACGATACTCACAAATATATCTAATAATATTGCAAGTTCTTCACGAAAATATACTGAAAAGTTCGGTTTCTGAAGAGTTTTCCATAAAAAGTCTTTACTCAATGGCAGGCTAAATGTGAACAATAAGTAAGTGTAGGTGAAGCAGAAGTTGTATGACTTAGTTATCTCGTGTCTATCGTATGGTTTCTTGGAAAATCTGTCTTTGTAAAAGTGAGAGGTAAGATTTCACCGTCGTTTATGTAACATTCCAAGCTTCATTTCCATTTCTCTTTTAATCCTGTTTCTCTTCGGCGTTATATAAAACACGGGATAAAACGGACTCGTTTAAGTCTCAGTTCTGTTTACAGCGAGAGTCTAGAGCGGATACAACGACATCATATATTTCTACTAGATATGGGTTAATAGTTCCGAAATCAAAGCCTTAGAGACCCCATTTATTCTTGATCAGCATCAAATTGTCAATCGATTTAAGGAAGTGCATCTGTCTCCCAAAAAAGGAGCTCTGGCCCTCAACTTTAGCAAAAAGATTGGAAGCCTTTGCATGAAAGTTGATATAGAAAGTGGGCCAAATTAGTCAAAGGACATAGCTGCACTACCACGTAAACTGAGAACTGAGAACCGCGATTTCTCATAGACACCATAGTAGACACTAGACATCCTATATTCTACAGAAACTGGAAAATGTCATCCGCATACCCTCGATGTTACGGAATACGAAAATGCCGTTCTTTTCCTTTTCTTTTTGTAAGCTTTTTTAGCACGAAGGCGGTGGGTGCATAAAAGATTCGAACATAATTTTCTTATTCGTTCGAGCTTGATCAAGAAGAAATTAGCTTTCAACCAAGATAAACTTGCCAATAACGACCTACGATCGGATGCAAGACAATGCAAACGATTCTGTCCTTTATGTTGGCCGGGGGTACATACACATTATTAGGTGTGTGATGCGTCTTACAATAGGGAATGATACCTCTTACGTCGTGTGCGCCGGGTATAAAAACAAGAGGTTTCGATGTACATATTATGTATTCAATGTGAGTAAGCGCCTACAGATAGACAGATTTGTGCAGATGTTATAGAATGACCATGACAAAAACGGTGAGCTTAAAAAATTGCACATGCAGTGCATTCTGTAACATTTGATAAATAAAATGAAATAATTGAGCAATATTTCGTTACAAAAGCTCTTAATAAATTTGTGAAATCCTAGGCGAACATTTATCAACAGTTGTCACATTAAAATCCTTTGACTGCCTGTGTACGGCAATATTCAATTAATTTGTATTGTGTACAATTCTAAAAGCTCTTCTTTTACTATAAAGCCGCTTTTCACATTAACTGACAAAAGATTAAAGACCTCCCACCCAGGGAATACTCCCTTTTATGCCACTAATACCTTGAAGACGACATGTATCGCTTGTGCAGTTGAAAGAGAGGTTGCGTGAATGCACTTGAAAGACTTGAGAACATCTTACCTATATATACAGATAATACATACATATACATATATATATATATATATATATATAATATTTATAATAAATGTTAGCACAGTTAGTCTTAGTGAAGAATAGAGTGAAAACGAAAGGGTGTGGGAAACACGAAAATAAATTCCAAATTGAATGCGAATTATAACTCAGCATAATATTGAACTCATAAAATAATCACAAATCCTTGCATTGATACTTTTGCGCTTACGTAGAGCGGGAGAAAGTTAAACACGTATAGAACTTCGATATCAGCAATACATTCAATCCCCGTGCACTTTACCACGTAGCAATATGTGCGTATGTATTGGTAATATGGCATTATATTTATGTGCAAACGGCATATACGAATAATGCACATTTACACGCACGCATATGTACAAAAACAAGCGCGAATAAGGAGTGTCTTTGTGTAAAACGGATTGAAATCCTTATCCAATCCCAGGCATTCTTTTGCCGTTGTAAGCATATTACTCAAGCTTTCATTTATACGATTAATATCACATTTTCGAGGCTTGCTCATCGAGTTGCCGCGACAGGCAGTCTGACGATTTCCAAACACTTCTACCCCCTTTCTGCGGTTTAGAAAACCTCATAAACATATAAACCGACTTCCGTTCTTTTCCGTATTGACAACAAACACTCTCAACACGAATAAGCACAAACTTATACACCTGCACACATTGATGAAAGAGTGCGTGGACATAAATCAACGGCTTGAACCGGTTGTTATGTAGTTTCAAAAGACAACTGAAGAATAGCTTACTCTATTTAGCTCTGTTTTTTTTAGCGGGCGAGTGTAGCAATTGAATACACAGTTGATAATGTCATCGCGAAAGGACAAAAGTGTTAAACTGACTGACTCAATACAAACGCGCATCGACATCGCATTACAAGTTCAATTCCATAGGCGAATTTGTCATAAATGCTACTCTAGCATACATACAAAAGTACTTATGATATTCCTCTCTAATCTTTATTCTCAATTGAATTGAAATCCTTGCCATTGCATTTATTTAACCCTTCAACCACAATAAAAGTGAAATAATTCGTTTTCCGGCTTTAGTTTCATCCAAAAACTCTTCTTCTTGAAAGGTTACTTCGCCTTTTGTTTATATTTATATCGCCAAAGATTCAATTTTTTATACCCTACATCACTTGCAGTGTATAGTGCATTAAGTTGGGCTGGTGTGTACACAACCTATAGGGACTTAAGGTAGACCCACCCTTCGGATTTTAAAATCAATTTCAGAATCAATTAAACCTTATTTTACGACTACTACGCATATAATGCCACATTTGACAAAATCTTATAAAAAAACAGTTTCAGTTTTGAATATATTTCGATAAAAACGATTAGAAAATAGTATTTTGGACTAAGTATTTATTGGACCGCCCGTAAAAGTATTTTGCAATCAATAAGTGTTGATATGACGACAGCAGGAAATGTTTAGAATATGATAATGGAAATTGGCCCAGGGTAGCATTTAAATTTATTGTAGTTTGCGTGGACCCCACTTTGTAAACCCTTTCCGTATAAGGACCCTATGAAATGCAAGCCTTCGTATGCTACCAAGGTCTAATCTTGGACATTTTATTAGTAAAATTTTTAAAGTACAAGATGTTCTTGTCAAAAAAATTCAGACGAAATCAAACCTAGATCATGGCGATTCGGATTTTAGAGTCCCTCTCCATGTAACTATGAAAAACAGGCACTTATGTGCAAACAAAGTACAATTTTTGATATTTTTTTCGATATCATCCGTCATACCGGCTTATAAGTTGCTGTGAAGTGACGCTATCCAGTTGTAACAACTAGCAGGTATCCGCTTGCATTCCCAATATTGTTTTCAATTATTTGCTTAATTTTTAATACGGAAAGAATATTGATCCTGCGAAGAGTGCTTCAAAATGCAGCTGTCCTTGTAAAACACTTTCCCTGAGCTGCCAAATACATAGCCACGTTATCCAAAACCATTTTCTTATCGAAGCTCTTTCTTACGGTCAAGAATCAGTATTTATTCAAAAAATAATTTTTTTTTAAACGGAAAAAATATTGTTTCTTCAACTAGGAGAAATAGTTAACAGGTCGCAACGTTGTGAAAATTTCTGCAAATTATTTGAATGGTGACGAACGTCATCGCATACCGGCCGTTGACTTTTTCCCATTCACTAAAGACAAACCGATACTAGGAATGTGGTGATAAGATGAAATGTAGGACTAAAGGGCTGTTTTGCATACCTTTTCGCTTTCGATTAGTTGTATGTTTGTAGAAATAAAACATTCACGGCGGAGATGAGGAAGCAAATAAACGAAATGTTCAATCATTTGCAGTTTTGAAATTGGTTTTGGAACATTTCGCTGCATTAATGCATTCATGAAATCTCAATAACGCTCAGAAAACAGTGAGGATTCAAAGGAAATTTCAAAAAAAAGAAAATTCGAGCTTGTAATGCGGATTAGATCTAATACCGTTTCTTATCTCTCATATGCTTATTAGAATATAAAAATCTTTTTTTATAGTTTGAATGTATTAAGAAATGTAGTAAGAAATCACAAAAGGTTCGACCCACAAGAGATGCAATCTTGCTATGGTTTTCCTTCCTTGCAAATAACATGAAAAATCCTTCGTAAATACAATGAAAATTAAATATCTTCTGGTTACAAATTTATTTAAAATGGAAAACTTTGATTAAGTATTGACATTTGAAATTTCTTTGTGCTCAAATATCCATAGGCCTTTATAAGCTCGTGTGTACAAAAAAAAAGTGTGTACATAACGTTCGTAATGCTTGCTATGAAGTTTTTAAGTTCATTTGGTTTATTCGTTTCATCATTCGTTTATTGAAAATTTATTAGAAATTTATGTGAACAAGTACAAGAACTTTAGTGGGCCACGGGTAGCCATCAAATACCCTACACCATCCTATAGTTATTCATATAGCGACTTTTCAAAATAAGGCGTTGTATGAGAAGTGGTCAACAAGCTGGAGCAGTCCGAATCATTTCCGATAGAGTTCGTCTTTGCACCAAAATCACGTCGGGTTATCACATTTCATCAAAGTATCCCAAAAGTGGCGGCCTGTGAATTGAAGAATAATAAAGAGAAGAAATAAAGTGGACAGACAGACACATGGATGGAGAAGTTTAAATCGATTCTCGAAGTGGCTTTGAGTCGATCGCTATGCTAAAAACTGCATCTACCTCGAACACTTCTGAGTGTTGCACATATTCGTAGAAACAACAAGTAGTGCAGAATATAAAAATCATATTTGCTACCAAAATATTCTATAACAAAGCAATCCTTAGCATTGTAGCAACCAACATGTAGCTTTCAAAAATTTGAAAGGAAAGTAAAACAGACAAATTGTCTCCTAAAAAATAAATTTTTATTAAAAGGATAAGAACCAAAGAACAAAATCCAACAGAAAGAGACACTAAAGCGTTGCTAGGTATTTATCGGCCTGAAATCAATTGCCTGCCACAACATTGCAAAGGCATGGTAATCGGAAAAAATCAAGTCAAATAAGCCACACAGACTCACACTGCCCAAGTTGAGCGCTTCCAACGTTTAAGGAGCCAGTTTTGTTGTACGGATGAATTTCGCTCATTTTTTCAACAAATCCGACTAAATATTGTTAGCTCTTCTGGTTCCACCAAAAGTGGGAAATTTATATGATATAACATTACATATAATTATATAATGCGTAAATAATTGTTTCAAACTGGAGGCGTTAATTACAGATATGTGCGCTTCATCGGCGTAAAAGGGAAAATATTTTTTCTTCGTTGGTTTGCTTGTAATGCTTGGAGTCACGCTCTCTTCGTTTTGTGCAGATTTGGTGTCAAATATTTCTTTTTCATTTTAATCTGTCTCCTCTTGAACGATGCCGTTTCTAGGCGCTGCTCAAGTAAGGTTTATTTTTTAATGAACGTCGACTTAGGTATGATTTCCATCCTTCTAATCCTATATGAATTCAAGGTTGTACGTTACTTGACTACGTTTCTTTTAGAGTGTTTTCATGGTGTTTTTCTTGAAACTTTGAATTGGAAAAAGATCTTCCAAGACAGCCTTCCATTTTTTATTTTTTTTTGGAAATAACCTTTTGTCATGTGGATTGGACAAATTTTTATTCACAAATCCAAGTTGCTGTTAGATAACAAAGCGTCGATTTTTGCTAGTTGATTACCGTCAGAGGGTTGACATACTCTCGAAGCATATAATTAGATAGCCTTTGTCTTTGAGATCAATTTACTGAGTTGGTTTGTCAAATAATTTCTTCGTTCGAGTTTCAATGAATCGATTGTTTGAGGAGGAGTGTAAAGCGTCGATCGTTCCATGACCTGTGCACAAGCCTTACCATCCTCAAGTGACAATATCATATGCCATCGAAACAAAACATATAACAACTTGCCCTTGAGATCCATCTTAACCCATCTTCGATGCTTGGAGACTTTGATGTTCTATTAGTTTCTGCAGAATACCACAAACTACTTCAAGACTTCTACAAACTGCAATCTAGATTTAAATTCTTCCTCTATGTAAAGCTAAATGAAATTTAAGTAGAAAAGTCTACTCTGGACAATTGTTTTCGAAACTCATAGGCAGCTGCGCTGTAAAGAAAAATTAAGAATGATGTCTTAATTAAAGTTCAAGTAAAACTTGTCGTCACCGAAAAGCAATAGCCGCGACATAATGCTATTAAATTAAAAAAAAAAAAACAGAAAAAAGAAAAAAAGAACGCTTCATATAAATTCATATCTTAATAAGTACGTGAATGTGTCCACAGACAACTTTTATTGTCCTCTGATCATTGTGTGCGGCTTGACCTGACACCGGCATTCATTTACTCATTCTTCCAGCCAGCAATCATACACTTGCGGTCATTTGGCCGTCTGTGCGTTCGTCCGTTAGTTTCGTTTCGTTTGGTCGGTTTGGTCGGTTACTTGGTTGCTTGGTTGATGCCACGAGATATGCGCGTATTTATAATACATTCATATAAAACTGCAATTTATTAAAAAAGTTAATTTTTGTCATCCCGTGCCATCGTCGCCAGGCTTATTACACAATATCACGATGAAACGTAATAACGTTTTAAAATATCCTGATTTCTTTCACATTTTTAATTATAAGTAAAAAAAAAAAGATTTTTCAAACCTCAATTTAAAGTTCATATCAAAGAATTCCTTTTTTTCTGTGTATTTATTTATTGCTTTTAGTTAAAAGAGTTTTTTTATTTTTTGCTTCTCAGTTATTTTACACTAATTGAAATATATATACACACATATATATATATATATATATATTATATATACTACTAAAGTTATGTAGGTGAGTGCACTTTGTTCTGTCTTGACTTTGTTGCTCTTCATTTTCGAATATATTCCTTGATTGAATTTCATTGTTAAACAATGACGCGAATATTTTATATAAAATTTATATTTTATTTTACTTCGCAAACACAAAAACAAACGACAAAAATACCTGACCCAGGCAATCACTAAAGAAATCAATGCAGACAGTGCGGCGTCTCTGAATAGAAATACATACATACATACATACAAGAATTATTTTTTATTTTTTCGTTTTGAAAAGGCATACTAGGAAAAATGGAAAGTTGAAAGAAGAAGGAAACAAGCAAACGCACACAAAAATTAATTTGTTCAAAAGAAAAGTAAAGAAAACCTTTGTCTATTGTCTTAGTTTTTACCCATTCCAGGCAGACACGATGGCAACAGGTTATGGTGTATAGTTTTCAGGCCAACAGGAAAACTGTATTTTTGTGGAAAATTGCATTTTACCAAATATTCGCAGAAGACATTTAAATCGACCATTTAGGCATATTTTCATGCCTATCCAGATTTAAATTAGCTGGCCAATGCAGTTCTGTAGAAACAAACCGGATTTCAAGGGATTTACGAGCCAACTTGATTAAATATTTTTCGAGTCATTAGAAATGCCCATGAGATTGGCTTTGTCGTGATGACAGACGACGACTTTGCCTTTAGATTAATCTCAATGTAATGATGTAATCGGACCTGGTCGCTGACAATAGAGGATGAAATCACTCGTTTGCCCAGACCGGGGCAATCTCATAATGCAGTGTTTACCAACATTCGTGCCGCTACACTTCCCTTATACCACAATCATTTCCACGTAAACGCTCCACTTTTCATCGTCCATTACCAGTTTCTTCAAAAATTATTAAATGTTGTTTCGCTTCAACAGCGAGTCGCAGAGTGAATTTTGATTCATTTCAATGGTAATTCCTATCCACTCGTATCCAAAGGGTAAGCTTTCTTTTTGTTGCTAGCTTTATACAAATGGTTCAAAGGTATTTTCGGGCCAACCTTCAGTTCCGCAGCGGGGCTGAAGAGCTTTAATTTTTTTGAAGAAATTCATCGACTATATAAACGACCGATCAACCACAGTGCGGCGCATCTTCAACGTCAATGAACGAAACATT
Organism: Glossina pallidipes; assembly: GCA_000688715.1. NCBI lineage: Eukaryota > Metazoa > Arthropoda > Insecta > Diptera > Glossinidae > Glossina > Glossina pallidipes. Next base: position 695,112 of record KK499810.1, read on the forward strand.
TATGGGCTCTTGATTTTGATAAACCCATCTAAGGGCTGTCGCCTTTACTCAAAGTTATGTATTTGATTTTTTTTCTCACAATTTCGGCTCATCATCAAATTAGCAGTCCGCATACCACTTTCTCCTGCAATTGTTTACGTACTGTCATCTGTGTATATTATGGCTTGATAGTATTACCAAAGTCATGGGACTGTAAAGGCTTCTATTGAAAAAAACGCCATGAACTTTTTTCCGTAGCTATTACAACATATTATGTCTATCCGCACGATTGTCATTAAAACCTGTGCAAACACACAAATGCAAATTCAATTGTAAATTGAGTTGAAAATTGTCAGCAAAGCGTTAAGATGATGATGATGAGGCAACGATTGTATCATTGAATTTCATTAATCCCTCTCTGTCTACAGTTGAGTGTGTGTTGATAAAATTGCAAACATAATATTTGCGTATGAGTTTGTAAGAGTTGTTTGTGGTTTCAGTGTTATGTTACATAATTGAGTCAGTCGGTGCAGTAACTAAAATTGGTCAAAAGTATTTAGTGACCCTGAAATAAGTGAATATTTAAGTAATTCACCGGAAATTTTGCGTTAAGTTGTTTTTGTAAAATTCAACTCTCTGCGATCAACCCGAGGTGAAGCTCGGTACTAATTTTAAAATTTATTGCATTTAAATGAATGTTAGATATTTTGATAGTCCGCTCTTATGAGGGCCATAATTTGTAGTAATGAAGACCGAGTGTCAGTTCAGTTCAAGTAATGGCCATACAATTCGTCCGTTTGCTTCTATTTTTTTTTTTTTTCTTATTATTTTCCCTCAAGTTAACGCTTGAGAAATTTTTTGACATTGAAATGCATTACGATTTCTCGTACAAGTCTTTTTGTATGTCTATATGCCTGTCCTCCAAGCTGCCGCCTCTCTTACACACAAAGACACATACATATATGCGGATAATGTTATGTGTACTTAGCTTTATAAAATGTAATACAACTCGTCTGCTCATGGGTTTCGGAAGCTGTGGTTGCAATGTCATTTCCTTTGGTTGAGCTTGCTGAGACTACCAAACATATATGCACATATATGCGTATATATGTAGGTAAGCATATCCAAATGGAAGAGACGTAGATGTAACATAAGTAACATGTTTTAAAAGTGCTTCAGAAACTTCAAGTATGACAAACGAACAACTTTTCTTCTTTATATAGCCCCTTCCTTGTTTAACTAACTACGTTTTTGTTTTTGTTTTCTCTTTCTGTTCCCCTAAAAGCCTATAGGCAGTCAGTCACTGTAACATACAATTATTTGCGATTTTACAAAAAATTTAAATGGGTTTCCAATTTGTGGCAATTTAATGTACGTTGTTGCACCCTAGTTACAGATAGGGTGGCAGGCAGAAAGTTCCTTTTTCTTTTACGTATATTACCGCATTGTGTGTGCGAATGCATATGTGTACAAACAGAGGTTGTGGTGTGTCGTGAGAGAAACTACATTCGACCGCAAACGAGTGCGTTTTATTTGTCATCATTTAATTCGAGCAGTATTTCTTGAACGCATACGCATTTACATACTTGGGTCTCTAGCTGTTGCGGTGACATCCTTTTCCTTAATTCGATACCTCTGCGGGCGTTCGCAGTCCCCTTACGGATGCAATGTGCTTTTCAGTGTGTGTCTAAAAAGTGTCAGTTTTTCTTTACGGTCGTGTCTAGTTCTGAGATTTGTCATCTGATAACTTAGATAACTCGTTTGTTGCGGTTCGTTAACCTTTGTTTCCCGAAAATAAGAAAACATTCAAAATACATTTGCATGTTCCTCAGCGAACAAACGCTCACAAAATAAGATGGATGATGTTGCTCAAGCCAAATTTGTTGAATTCATGTAATTTGAAAATGTTGTGGTTGCATCCTCAAAACTGACATTTCTTGCGCATGAATTTTTCATTCAAAACAGCTAACATCCATATGCACACGCCCTCAAAATATATCAATAATGTATTGATAAATTGATGATTTTCTTTGTGCGAATATATTCGTTAGGAAAGTTTTCCTTTTAATATAAAATAGGTCTTGAAGAGACTTTTGATAAAGTGAAACAATTCCCTTTAAGTTATTAAACACCTACACGTATTCCTTAACTCGATGAGCAAAGAGACAATCACTTATACGAAAGGCAGCAAACGCAGAGCATTTCGAAAGATTAGCAGGTCGAAGACATTCAGAGAAATCGTAAAGCAATCTAGACATGTTTGTTAGTAAAGCAAAGTATTTTTCATATTTCCAATCGCTTAGATCTTGGCTTGCAAATATACGCCGAAGAGGCTACGAACGAAACGAATAGTTCTTCGTCTTAGCATCCTAACTGACATCTGTATCATATTTCAAATCAATATCTTTAACAGCTAATGACACTTGAAAAATTTATTGAGAAACAGAGCAGTGTTCCCCAAACGGTTCTTTCATTAAATCGGACGCTTGTGGACCAATGGGAGTTAAACTTCTAGAAAAAAAGTCACAGTGTGAGAAAGCCCACGTTCGTAGTTTAAAAGCCGAAAGTGGTCTGTCCGTAATGTCCGACAATGTGTGTTCGATCGACGATCTTCTCTATAATGACGTAATTTAAACTAAAACAATCAAGAGACTGTGCTCAAAAAATGTTCCCACTAACAGTGCGGCCCAATATATAACGACAAGGAATGCATAACATACTACACCCCTCAGACCCAAAAGAAACATCTGTTTTATATAGACACACACACGCATATATATCTATATACATATATATATATATGTACAGATACATGTAAGAAGTAAATAAAATAATTATTAGCCATTTCCACCAAAACCTCACCTACAGAAAATCGAATACCGAAGAGAGGTGCCGATGTCTCAGGTCTCTTTTGACACAAATCTTTTATAAAGGTCTTACCAAGGTCTTACTCTTGATCTCATGTAATTGACGTACGCGTACATTTAATAGGGTACGAGTCCACTTCGTCAAGATGTGAAGCGGTTTGATTACAGAGCCTTATTATTATGAATTAAATTTAAATCATAATGAAAATTAGATTTTGCCAAGTCATAGGGCACAGGCGCAACACGAAAAAACTCCTTATCCCTATTAGAATCACTTCCGCCTTTACATTTAACACTACATAAAATTGTGCAAATTTCAGATTTTCGACGAATGGTCGAAGGAATATATCTATCAACAAACAACAAAACACCGATAAAATGATTCCATCTTAATATTCTCTAGTGATGCATGAAAGATTTTATGCTGAAACGTTGCATAGGTTTCTGTGAAGAGTCAACATTTTAGATCTTTTTTCTCCGCGTTGTGATTCATTAATATTTTCCTTCTTTGTAGAATATCGACTTTGTTAAGAATGAAGGACGCGATTTTTGCAATTTCTCTTTTTCGTTTCACTTCAGATATCGCTTTGTATTCATAATATTTTTTGATCGATTTTGGTTTATGCGGTCATTGGTTAATCAATTTTCTTGTGTATCCATGTGCCAGCATCCATCAGCATGCACCTTCTCGCTATCTCTATCGCTCTCTTTCCCTAACTATTTCTCTTTCTTTCTCTCTTCTTATTTTTCCCCATCGTATTTCGCACTGACACTTAGCCTATTGTGGTTAAGAGAAAAGGTCGGTCGTGTGGAATGCGTCTGCATAGAATTGACGTCGTCATTCAATGGGCCACTATATGAACACAGCGTTCCATTCATTATCTGTTTTCTGTGTTTCTGTGCGCTTGGGGTTAGTGGTTTTCAAGTACTCTCTATACACACATAATCACTCACTATGAAGGTTTTTTTTTTTAATGCTCGCTCACCAGTACGACTTTGAAGGTAAGATCCAGGTGTCTGTGCATTAAGTTTGCTGGTGCGATGCATCATAATGCGGTTGCATATAATTAAGTTGCATTTATGGCAATCATTGATTATGATGTTGTTTGTGCTTTGCTACATTGCATCGATGTACTGCTTGCGCTGATGAAGATGAAATGTTAACAAAAAAAAAAGAAAAAAAATGTCTTGTAATTTATCTCACCGCATAGCCAACAACAGTAGAAAGCAAAGATCAAAAGAAAACACCGGCAAGCGAATGATTATAGAAGAAATTGAAAATATTACAGCGGTATGGAACAGAAAATATCGGTCGCGCATACCACAAATGCAGATAGTCATCTATCTTAAATATACGTGGATGTGCCTACTATTACTTAGCCTAGTTTTACGCTTGTTTCATATACAAAACATTAAATTTTCATGTTTATAAATTTTGTGTTCATTTTAAGACGGTGTGTGTAAATTTGAGATATTCATGCTATCTTTCATTTTAGTGGAAATGCCATTCACTGACATCCTTATGATGCATTAATTCTTCCTAACTATTTTATGCCTCGCTCCAGTTGTCTCGACTCCCCCCCCATTTCTTCTTCCCCATCCCTTTTTTCTCTTTCTCTTTCTATATCTTGCCTACTCTCTCTCTCTCTGTCATTCTCTTTCACTCTCTATCTCTCTGACTATTTCCCTCTCATACCCTTTTCTGTCAGTTTATAATTCATAATATGGTTTCACTTGGCATCACATACGAACAACATAGCGAATAGCGTTTATACGGTTATTGATTTGACTGACTGACTGACTGACTGACTGGCTGACTGGAAACATGAATAAAAGAGTAGTGAAAGACGGTTTGAATGACTGCCTGACAATCATTTGCTTTCAAACTAAGCGTCGTTATAAACGCACGCAAAACGGAAGGATCACTGAAGCGTACAAAAATCATATTGTAATAGCTTTGTGCGTATATTTAGTATATACATATATATATATATATATATATCTCTTTGTATATATGTATGCGGTACGCTGGTTACACTATAAACGAACGTAAGCGTAAAATCATTAACGTGGTTTGTTGTTATGACTTCGAGAACTAGTCAATCGTTGTAGATTCTTAGCGATTTAATATTTAAATTAAATCAGAGCACTATTGTAAAAGTAAACAATACATAACCGTTCTTGCATTAAATCCATAAAAATGTATCAAATTGTTGTTAGCGCTCTTTCTTTACCTTATAACATATGTGGTTGTCTTTTTTCGTTCGTCGTTCATCTTCATTTAAAATGTTACAACTTGAGTGTTTGCCATTGTTTACAGTTTGGCATTAGCGGAGAGATCATCGTTGTACCTCAATAAGACTCTTAATCTAAATTACAAACAGCTGCATTTCAACGCATTTTCACTTTCAAGTTCTGTTAACATTTTTTTGCTATTTTGTATTGATCGCTTCCCGACGTTTAACAAGCAACCCTTTTCACACAATGACTTTCTCTCGCTAAATGTTTTGCATTGTAATACACTTTCTGTTTATTATTCCAAGATGTATCAGTTGTCTACGCTTGTTTGTTTGTGGATATTTTACACAATTTTTTTTTTTTTTTTCGTCTTTTTCCTCTTCTGTTCATGCCTCCATTGTTAATGTCGTCTATTGTCCATTTGAATAAATAGAATAAATTATTACTGTTTTCGCTGTTGCTTTCGTTTACATTGCAAATAAAGTTATTAACTTGAGAACTAACCCTGAAATTGTAATAAGCAGTTGCATCGATAACGTGATGATCGTTTTTTAACTAATTGACATGATCACCATCCATATAAAAATAGGATAGTAGAAGGAGTTACCACTGCATACATAAAAAGCCTATAATTTCGTTACAATTAATTGCAAAGTCCTGTCGATTTCTATGCAGATAGAAAGAATCCCCGCCTCTATTGTATTTTAACCGCAAAGACATTAACCAGTGCACACGGGTACATAATATACATTTCTCTTACACGGTGTTCTCATCGCTTTATCATATTCGGTTACTTCGATTAGGACATTTTCATTCTTGAAATATTAAATTACAATTTTTGAAACGAGTTTGGAAATCAAAACAAGATATGTTTTAGAAGCTCATAAGGAGGTCATTTATTTATTGTTAATCCTAAGGGATATGCGGATATTAGCTGCTCTCTTCTAAGTATCAGCTAGATTTCAAAAATACATTTTAATGCAGGAAAAATTAACAACACACACATGCACTACGTGAAACTAGATCATATTTTTCATGCCCTCCAGCTACTACCGTATGTTTCATATTAATATAAAACGCCGCTGGACTCTTATAACAAGATCATTTGTGCTGGTGTGTGATGCAAGAATATCACAAAATAAAAACAATAATTACCTAGAAGCTAAAGAAAAGGTGTGTTTGCGTGTATTTGTTCCTTTACTTGCTTGTTTGTGTATGTGACGAACTGCAAAAGTCCAGAAAAACAACAGCTGCATATTCCTTAGACTAAGCGTAAATATGCGAATCCTTGCATGTATGTATGTATGCCTGCTTGTGTGTGCAATCAAATCCAGAAATTTAATCTGAAATGCCGTTAAGAAATTGCCTCCACTTAGAGAAACTAGTTAATGGTCTCACAAATCTCATTTGTGAAATGAAAATAACACCCCTTTGTTAAGCAGCATATGTAGACAGACAGACAATAAAAACAATGGGTATAACAATAAGCAAACACGTTGTAAATTCGAACGCGAAGAAATTCGCTGATAGCGGTCAGCGTTGCTAAGTCAAAGGTATGATAATAACCGTACCATCAAGTCTTTGAAATTTCGTTATCACAACGCTATACCGGATTTCCTAAAGTCGCCTTAGAAGAAACCCTCATACTTGCACACAACTTCCAACCCATTCTCCCTCTATTTATTTGAATTTGGATTGCTATGGTGTCGCTGGCTATCGTAGCATCCTTATTGTGCTTGTTCCTATACTTTCATAAGACACATACAAGCACATATACGAAACTGCATATATGTGAAAATATTTTACTTGGTCCTTGACCGCGTTATTCTCTCCCGTTTGAGTATTTTACACAACTATCCTCGCGTATTAATTTTACGTGGAAATCTCTAAAAAATCAAATAAAATAACGTGAGAATTTTCCCAGTGGCTTATACATAATTGTATACGCTCGTGTGCATATATATATATATATATATATACGTCTACGAATATTAATTTGGTATGATGATAGGGGTGGTTGATGGCTTGCTTGGATTACTGACACCGCTGCGATGTATCGCATAAGCACGTATTGCAATTAAAACAAGTAAAAAGTCGCCGCTACTTTGTCAGCGTTGTCATACATATTGAATTGAAATGAATAACACACACACACACACACACCCATGCATGTAAATAATGCAATGTAAAAATCACGCTGCATAGATTGGGGTGGAAGTTAGAATGGATTCATTTAAAATATTGTGAAATTTCACCCCAAAAATACAGAAAAAAAACACCAATTCAAGCACACTCTATAAAGCATGCATTCCTATCAAAAATATTCACACAAGCGCCCTAAAGAAATTCCACGATAATTACGATTTGAGATGGAATCATAGATCGCAAACAAAGTCAACCAAACAACGAAGAAAATCTACTTTCGAACTTATGCTGATAACTAGTCTACGGCGTATTGTAATGCGCGGTCAGTGCTTATTTTACATTTGCATGTCACGCTATCGCTTGTCAGATGTAATTTAATGCGCGAAAGCGGTTTTTCTCCTTAGATTTTGATCTAATAAAAATTTTTGAATTCGAGATTTGAATGCGTACAAGATATCCGTCGAGTATATCGTGAGAATATTTCTCTTCAATAATTTGTTGTTTGTGTGCTTTGATTGGTATATGTTTTAAATAAAGTTCATTGGCGGTATTCAAGGTTTCATTTAGCCATCTTGCTCTTGTTTCTTTTCATAACTGTAAAACTCACCACGAACTGTGCTTGTGTCCTTGGTTTTAAACATGAGCTACGACTACATTAAACACAGAGCCTTAAAAAAAGAAATATATAAACTTTTTATTTTTATATACATTTTAAATAAAATTTAAAATTAAGGTAAGATCCCTGCATTCGTACCCACGAAAATCCTTTTCCAATCCCTCTTCGGAACGACCGATGGTGCTGCCTTCATCTCCTATTTATTTTATTCTTTGCGAAATTGACTTTTGTGTAAGAGAGCACATGAGTTATTTACGTGCAAATGTCTAAAATGCTTAATCTTTGATTAATTTTGTACTCGTGAAATTCGCAAGATGAAGGCTAAATTGGTCTAAAAAGTCAGCTAAGAACGTAATTTGAGACTTGAAAAGTGGCTTTCAAGCTTCATGGTTTGTCTAAAAGCCAACAAGGAGTTTTTTCTACTTATGTATGTTACGATATCCAGGCCAATTAAGAATGTCTTCATAAGAGACCTTCTGCTGTCGATCGGATGGACGGACATGCGTAAATGCCTTACGCAAAATGATCTTATCATACGTGTCAGTTATCATTAGGTGTCAGTGCGGGAACATAGCTTACGCAGTCCCACCTACCTTAAAATCACTAAGAAGAAGAATGTGATCAGCAGCATTGTTGAGTTATTGCGGTTTTCCACCAATAGCGCTCATTGGAGCATGCATCCTATGCATATCCATGACACTGCCATGCATAATGATCACTCAAAGAACAAAAGTTTGTTATCAAAGGAGGCAGCGATGTAAAAAGCTTACTGTGGAAGAAAAAATAAAACCTAATAAGCAAACAAGGCATGTGACTTGGATAAATCTTCACGAGGACGATGGCTACTTTAATAGAGCATTAGAGCTTAGATTATGAAAACATCATCGATACACTATATGTAACATATCCGAACAGAGGTGAGAATTACTATGTTCAGTGTAACGAGTCCAAAGAAACGATATTATAATATACAAAAATATACTAAACTTATAAAGGGAAGATAAAATGAGAGATTTACAAACTCAACGTGAAAAAAGTAAACGGAAAATGCGAAAAAACGCTTCCTAGTCACAATCAACACATAGTGAAATGCGTGCAAATAAGCCAGCAAGGAACCAAACTAAAGCCAGATCGGTTCTAGTATTTCCACGAGTCAAGAAGGTCTACGAGTCTTGTGGAACTTTGGACGGATAGTTTTATCAACTGGAAAAGTGAAATCTCTGGGATTAACTGCAAGCCTAGCCGTTCGACTACGCCGTAAGAAAAGGTGGAAAGAAAAGTAAAAGTTTATAATATTTTTGTCTATATTTTAATTACAGTTTCATCTTAATAGTCCGCATGTTTTTTTTTTTTACGTTCGTCTGCTTTACAGCATACTTTCACTACTTTCTCGGCAAAGTGAATGCAATAAAACTCATTTGTATAGAAATTGGTTTTGCAGGTCATTAACATTTGAAACAAAAAAAAAAAAAAAAGGGGAAACAAAAGAAATATACGTTTTATTATTTATATTTCGAAAATGTTCAATTTATTTGTTCTCGTCTTTCTACTTAGAATGCTAGCATATATGCAAATAAGCGCAAATATATTATGTGCATATTATGTACTTTACCTCAAACACGCACACGTTTGTAGTTATGTTTAAACTAAATTTCCGCATTTAAACAGTTTTGTTGTTTGTATTAGTTGTTATTGTCACAACTGCATTTAATTAATGAAAGACAAAAACAAAACGAAAAAAAAAAAAAAAAATTATAATAATTTAAATCTAGACAACTGTTATCAGCAACAAGGAAATACACTCGCACACACACATGTAGGCACACGCATTTACATACCGACACAGCAACTGACAATCAAGTGAAAAAGATGGAAGTTTTGTGAAAGCTTGAAAATTCCAGAGATAGTGTGGGAGGATGTATCAACGCTCTTTCAGTCTCAGAAACTGCAACGTATGCTTGGGCGTGCGTGTGTGTGTGTGTGTGTGCGTGTGTGCCTGTGTGTGTGTGCAATCAAAAGCAGCAACAAATGCGTAGTGTGTGTGCATGTAGGGCAAGAGAAAGAGAGATGAAGAGAGAACAGAGGTGTACGAAAAAGAAAGATATTAATAACTTTAATGTATAATAAAAAGAAAAGCAACAAGAATAATGGCAACAGCAATAAAACATAACAATTCATTGTATATTTTAAATGTGTATTTCGATATTCTGTGTTGTTACTGTTCGTGTTTGGTTCTGGTGGGGTATAAGCTGCATGCATGCATGCATGCATGTATGTACGCCCGTGTGTAGGTGGATGGGTGTTACTCTGCTATGGAGTGTTTTTATTTACTGATTATTATTGTTGCACAGTAGTCGTCGTAAATATTATCATTCATTGAGCGCATACGTATGTATGCATTTACGTGCTTATACTATTATATGTTATACGGTGTGGTGTTGTATACCATCTGTTTACTCAATTGGAGAATACAAATACGTATATATTTTGCAAAACAATTGAAGAGAAAAACTAAAAAGAAAAAACTCAGTCAGTACAAAAAAGGAAAAGAGTGATAACAATAAAAACAAATAAAAAATACCACAGTAGGTCAAGTTCTACTAATGAACACCCCACAAAACACTACGAAACTAGATTTTCTTCCTTTTTGGAGCATATTTGTACACTCTCCTAATTGCCTTCGTAGAAGTGAATGAAAACATTTTTTTTTTTGGTCATTTTTCATTGAATCTGTACATGGTCAGCGCGCATCTCTAGCTGTAAGGACCAAAAAATACCTTAAACCTCTTTACTGCAACCTGTTACTATGACAGGTTCTATGTGGAAAGGACTCCTTTCAAGAGTGATAATTATTCTTAATTAACTCAATTGATTATAAAGATTTCCATCTTAGTTCGCAATTTCATTAAAGTACACTTTAAAAGTCGCAACCTAGAGTTTGATGTGTTGTCAGCTTTTGTAACTAATAGAACAGATACAGAGATTTAAAGTACTTTGAATTTCTTCTTTGGCAGAACTTGTACATATTGTACATCGATGATCACTTTTCTCGTTAGTTCTTAACGCACACATTAAGTTGACAGTAAAGGAAGAGTTTAGGTGACTAGGGATCGTATGAACCGTATCCCGTTTACCGAAAGCGTAGCGAATCTCCTGATGAAAGCCTAGAATCTAGCGACTCTCCAGCTCTTTCTAAGAACAACTTGACTTGACTATATTCTCTCTCTCTAACACAATGCTAATGACATTGATAGTAGTACTGATGAACAGGATTGCATTCCAATATTGATTACCACTCCTCGGTTTAGGAGACCTTTTCCCAAAATGCCTTCAAGAGGTGCATTTTACAATCTGCGTACATACATATCTGATTTGATTCATTGTTGGTATGCAGTACTAAGCAACTAAAAACGATTTCCGATTCTTTTTTTTTTCTTTTTAGGTTACAAACAAAATTATAGACGATACATAGTTTTTAACGCTGTATGAGTACAACATTTTTTACTTTTATTGAAAATTTGTAAGGATCGTTGGAGTGAAAGTAGGTGAGAGTACTAATGAAAAACGCCTGCCAACACTGGAGGAACACTCGAGAAAATAACAAGCAAGCGCAACTCTTATGTGAAAGCTTATAAGCCGCGGAATATGCACTAATTTTTTTTAATCTTAAGATTATCAGTAACTTGAAGAAGTAGAAGGGTCTTCTACCTTGTTTGGGCTCTAATCTCTCCAAGAAGATTTGATCTCAAAAAGACAACCATAACCTCAATTATAAGAGTAATCGTTATCGTTACTGTACTGCGATATTGATTGTTAGTCGCAACCTAACCACATCAGTACCGGTGCTTGTAGTAGTAATCAGAGCAACTTTTGAAATCGCTTATCGTGATCATATGTCTTTCTCTTCGTATGTTTATATACATCTCTCAATGCATTTATTTATTACAAAGAAAATGTCAAAGTTAGTAGACTAATACCGCGTGAAGGGATTACAGAAAAAGCAAGCCAGCAAGCAGCCCTTGTAGCGACAAAATTCTGTATTACTCACCAGACAGTAACATTAGAGTACATTGACACAATTTTGATGCGGTTATGTTGAGACTTTTATTAAAATCTTGTTATTATTGTTGTTGTTGTTGTTTTGTTCGAAAGAAAGCAAACAACTGAATAATTAAAATTGAAACCATTATCAACGTCATCAAGCAAAATGAAAATGGCATATAAAGAAAATTACATTTTCCACTCACTTCACTATGCGTATGAATAACAAGAACAAGCAAAAAAAAAAAGAAAAAGGAAAAACTAAAGAAAAGAAAATTATCGAACAACCTGTCGATTATTCTTGTTTCGCAATCGGGCGAATTAATTATAAAATTATTTATACTGTGTTTCTGCAACTCGTCAGTGACGCGTTGACAGAGTGTCGCCATATATTAATCTGTTCTTATTTAAATGCACATTACATTAACACTAATATTGGTTTGTTGTCGCCTAAAAACTGGTTCAAAGTAATAAAAACAAAAACAAAAAAAAACAAGAAGAAGCTGCAGTAGCAAAGCAAGTTGTCGTCGTTTGTTGCCATTATTTTATTGTTATTACCATCATCATTATCAGCAACATTAACGTCATTATTAATATTGCGCACGCTATTAAAAACATAACATATTCCCATAATCGCCGACACACACACACACACACGCCTAAAAAAAAAAAAAAACAAAATAATATGTGTGTGCAGAAGAATTCAACAATTGTGTGTGAAGCAGACTTATAAACAACATTCAGACATATTCGTACGATTCACTTTTATTGTTAGCGTTTTGTCGTTATATCAAAACACAATCACACACACATGCGCCGCATTGAAAAACGACAAAAAGCAAAAAGCATGCAGAGCAAAAAGCAAAAATTTCTACAGACATACATACTTACTTTTATACATTGACACCTGTTTTTTCGTCAACCGTGTTTGTTTTCTTCTCGTTCTTTTATACTCCATAATTTATTTTCATATATTTTCATAAACGCGTGTATGGATGAACTAAAGGGTATATTCGTGAGTCTATGAAAATAAGTCAGCATATATTTGTTTTTTCCCGAAAACCAAAATGATTAAAAAATGAAAAAAAAAAATGAATAAAACAACTCAACGTTCGTTCAGAGTCGTTTGTGCTGTCTACTGAGTTGTTTACTTTTCGAATTTATCGCACATTATATGAAGCTCGCGAAATACATTATTCACTAGCTAAATATTAGATATTTAATGAATATTTTTCGTGGATTTTTATTGGGTGTGAGAAAAACAGCAACAAAAAGTGAAGGCACATGTGGCAGTGGCAGCAGCAAGCAATGCAATACGAAATGGACGGTCGACGTTTACGTGTACAACAATCAAGAAATTGACTTTATATACATATAGATATATATATATATATATAATTTGATTCACGTTAGATCTTTTGTTCTAATGCTGGCCAAATGCGGTGAACTTTCATTTACATTTCCGCTAGGCAGTGTGCCTGTCGTTTGTCGGCGCTGAAATCTCGTAACAAAACGGCATATATGCCTTTTATACAAATACATGCATATATGCATATATATATATATATAAATGTATATATATTTACAAGTATTTTTATATACATCCATGCATACTTATGAACAACAAATACTTCTCGTTCGTACTTCCTGTCGTCATCTGTAAAAATCTAATGACGGCGTTTACATAACGTTATCTGTGTACGGTATGTGTCTATATCTCTATGTACGGCACTGTGCCCTACCCTTAGTACATTTTTTTGTTTTTTTTGTTTTTTTACTACATCTGTATAATAATTACTGCGGCATAGCCAAGATATAATTCCGTCATTAATGCAGAATAATTTTTTCCTACTTCCTTTTTTTGGACTGTAATAATTCACTTGAACTACAATTACACAATTTTTTTTTTTCGTGCATGCGTTCCTTGTATATATGTGTAAACGAAAGAATTTATATATATGCAGTGTATGGAGGGCAGACTGACTATTCGCCAACAAAGTAACAAATCAGCTAACAGCCAATGCAATGTGACAGCTACTCAGTTAGGTTGATCGGTGAGGAATGATTGTGATGTCGGATTGTCTGTCAATTAAAAGGCCATCTTTCCAATTGTTGTTGGCGAAGGTGTATGAGAACGCGTATGTATACATGGCTGTCTGTGCAAGCCCAAGGTGGATTGTCATAAATCGACAAAGTCATATTGTGAACCGTGTAATTAATGGCCATAAAAAGATTTATGATTTTACAACACAAACGGTTTTTGTCTGCTCCATACAGCCCGTATTTTACAGCCTTGTCAAAGCTATGAATTCCATGGATTGTCATACTTACCAGTGCAAACAACGTTTTTTTCTGCTCTTACCCGTTACTAATGAAATTTATTATGACCGCCATTCACTGAGCATTGGAGTTATTTACACACATATACTCCTCCGTATTTAAAAAGAGCATAGCAACGTATGGCCTAAAGCTTTGCCTAAAGAACCGGCAACAGACAAATATTTATTCAATTACCTTCCTATCTTCTCCTGGAATGGAAAAAAATGTTGCGTTATTTTATGTTATCACTCAATGAAAAATAATGAAAATATAAAAGAGGTGAAGAGAATTGCGAAGAAACGATTCTAACACTAGAGCTATCGACGTCTTGTGCACGCATTTGTATTGAACTGAATCAATTCGCTGTTGCTAGATGGAAAGTTGAAATTTGTCTCCTGTATTTCTTGATCAATTGAAAAGATAAGATTGAGAAATGAATGGGATCTGCTTAGAGACATACTCACCATAGACAAGAAACTACAAAGAAAATCGGACAAATTTTCCTTATTGTCGCCTAAAACGTACGGTACTGCGAATAGTCTTAGAAACTGTTGCTCAGGTGAGGAGTATTCTAATAGTTAGTTTGTTTATGTGCCCATAGGTAATGATTAAACAGTTGACTTCGCCATCTTGGATTTATTGAATCGTCTTAATCCTCTGCAACCAATACTGTTGTGCTTTTTATTAAAATTATTGTTATTATAATTAATTAAGTTAGAAAAATAAATTCTAAAACTCTAGTCTTAAAGTACTAGCACCTAAGTCTATCGTGTCCTTTTTAATTCACTTCAGGCCACTTGTTTTACCATTACATCTTACACTGGACAAATACGTACCACAAATATATTTCCCACATTTCGTGCAAACATAACACGCTAT
This sequence comes from Glossina pallidipes, assembly GCA_000688715.1. Lineage (NCBI taxonomy): Eukaryota > Metazoa > Arthropoda > Insecta > Diptera > Glossinidae > Glossina > Glossina pallidipes. Next base: position 710,196 of record KK499810.1, read on the forward strand.
GTCTTTTTTTTAAGCAATGGAATTCAGCAATTTTTGCGTTCGCAGTTGCTTTGTATTTACCTTTCAAAGAATGGTCTATCGGTTTGATTTTCATTCCATGAAAGTGCAAGCAGGTTCCTTTGTGACCTTACTGTGTTCACAGACTTAGTAAATTCCTCTCCTGAGAGAGCTATTCTATCAGATTTGTCTTATTTATATTTTTATTGCAAATTTGTCGATACAATCTTCGCTAAAACATTATTACCTCCAGCTATGCGATCCTGCTCTTGCTGCAAGCCATTTAAACAAGTACGTCTGCGACCAGGTCTGTTTCATTAAAAAAAGGCACAACTTTAGGTATTTCTTTCAATCATTGGGAGTTTTTACGTATTGATGTCTCTGGCTAACTACAATATATTACTCTTTCAGCTCGAATAGTGTTCGAAACTGTAAGAGTGATTTTACTACGCTTGTAAAGAATTGCGGAGTCAGTCACTCAATCTCATCAGCACTCTTATTCCCATCATTACTTAGCGACTCATATTCATCTTTAATTTCTTGAACGTCAGAAGGATGCTTTCCATCCAGAGTGCTATGTCGGAATAACTATCCTTTGAAATAAAGCTCCGGCACCATTTATGTGGGCACTTAGCTGTTTTCGAAACCATTTTACTTAGTTACAGGCGACGAAGAACTAACTTACTTACTTCCCTCCTTCCTTTCTTCCTCGCTACCATCTTTCCTGATCACCATCGTGCCCACATATATAGGGCAAAATCTCCTGAATGGCTAGAATTCAAGATCGCTATGTGATTTGTCGGGTAACAATGTCCCATCTTATTAGCCACTGCATTATACAACTGGCCGGACAACAGCAAGCACTCTAACTCATTTGGAAAAGAACACCTCATCTTTGGATACATTTACAAACTCGTGATATGGAAACTCGCAAAAAGAAGAAATTTTCGCGGCTGAATGCAGAGTTTTGCATCTACAAAAAAAACATCATTCATTTGCAGCAATTGCAGCGACTGAAGAAATCTAAATAAAACGAGTTACAGTTTGGAAAGTTAACTAATGACCCGTTAATTGTGGTCATATATTTTCAAAAAATTTTAGACAAAACACCTTTTGCTAAAATTTGAAGGTTGAAATAAGACAGATTGACTGACATACGTACTCGGTACTTCTAGTGTTAAAGAGAAAATAAATTGCAAATATATTGAAATAAGACAGATTGACTGACATACGTACTCGGTACTTGTAGTGTTAAAGAGAAAATATATTGCAAATAAGAACTAACTAAAAATCTATTCAATTATTTGCAATAACAAGCAATTGATCGAATGTTAATTTAGATACATTATCTGCGACTTAATACCTTCAGGTCTCTTGCACGGATACGCCTTAAGTAATTGTGTGAAGTTCGATCCGGGTCCGAAGACGATCGCAACTTTGATGGAAAGCTTTTTATAGAGTTAAAAATAATTAATTGTATAAGTAATGAAGTAAATGAAATAAAATGCGATTTTCGAAAACTTAGTTTGATTTCTTACAATTGTATGCTTAATCTGTACATTTCGGAAAAATGCTGGTTTATTTATTTTCTCTTAAATGTTTTCAATTAAAGCTTTGTTATGCATTACATTAAAAATGCATAACGATATAAAATGTAGGCTTAACCGGAACCGGATGTATTATCTATGTTTGCTGACTTGTCTGCCTATCTACTGTCGTTCTAGTTACTTGTGCAGCAAATATTGGCATTTGATATAACTGAGCTGCTGCTGCTGCCGCTGCTGCTAATAATGAAATCGCCAACTACTCTATTTTTTTTTTGTTTTTTTTTTTGCTTTTTCTTTACATCAACTGAAGTTACGCTTCAAAACAGTTGACGGGATTGTACATTTTCCACCTAATGTTATTGCATACACGCGCATACCCATGCTTAATTCGTGTACAAGTGTTGGCGGCTTTAGATGAATATCGTGCACTTGCCTTACACAGGCCGTACTAACCGTGATATTCACTGTGCATGAATTTGTTTATTCGTGGTTTATGTGTTCTGCCAATTTATTTGGCATATAATCTCAATGGGCAAGCTAAGCTTTTCATTTCGTTTGTCGAACTTTCCAAAATATGTCTAAAAAGCGTATATGCAAACGGTGTACCTGCAAACTAAACGAATGGATTGCAAAATTTAGAACATTTTTTTGAGAGTAGCGCTAGCGAAGGTTAGCTTATGATAACACAGCGGTTTCTTTTTGGAGCACTATGAAATGTTTTATACCTTAAGCATTGTGTGTTGCACTCAATTCGTAAATAGAGCTTCACGTGATTTTGGCATATATGATTTCAAAGTCCCCGGTGTTAGGAAGTTTTGTACCAAATGATTAGAAAAAAAATAATATACATCTAATTCTCTTTTTACACGATAGATACGTTTCCAAAAAATACGTGTAAAAAAAATTCGTGTAAAAAGAGAATTAGGTGTAAATAATATTAAAAAGTTCTTGTTACTTACACTTAATTTATTTCGTGCTTACACATTTTAATTCATTAAATATTTTATAAAAAATAACTCGCTCTTTGCTCTGTGAGATTTAAGAAAAATTCCTGGAATATTAAAAATCGTGTTAAAACAAAATAATTCGTGTAAAAAAAGAATTTTTTTTCTTTTGAACTTGTGTTAAATCAAATTCGTGTAAAAAAAAATTGTGTAAGAAAAGAATTGGGTGTATTTATGTGGAGGATACGCAGAATGTCTGCCAATTTAATTAATTATTTAATGAAAAATTTATTTATAACTGTGTTCCTAGGATCGAAATAAATGAACATGCTCCTTATGTACTCGATATTGGTTAAGTCGAAACAAATCAAAATTTCATGAAATGCAAAATGAAACATTGAAAATAACTTTCTTTTATTTCTTTTTTTTTCTTCTCTTCATAAACGGCACTCGAAGATGGTCGGGAAGAAAAGGGCAGAGGCGGAAAGAGCTAAGGAGTGCCTGATGAGCCTAGTAGATACAAAGCGCTTGCATGTCTTCAATGAATAGATAATTGATACCGTGGATTCTCAAGCTTGTAAGATAAGCACAGAAGACCATGTGATATTACGCATTAACATCAACAACATCTTCTTACGTACGGATTCAATTCCATTTATTCAATTTAATTACGCTGATGAGCAAAGGAACAAAAATATGCCAATTATTCGAAAGTAAGTTTAATCAAATTTAAAAACAATTTCTCAATAAACACCGACATATAGAGCACTTTCCACTTCATGGGTTGAGTATCTTTTAATCCACAGACAATCCACACGTCCATCAAAATGCACCGATAAGGAAGGGCAGAGGTTAAAGAATGTTGCTGTAGCTTCCAAACAAATGTCGTTGTTATAATAAACTTACGGAGAGGAAGTTTGTAGGGAAAGCATTAAGTCTCTTTAAGTCGGCTTAAAAGCGAATAAAAGCAAGTCTTCATAATTGTGCAAAATGCTACACAATTTACAAATTATTTTGAAAATGTAATTACCTAGTGTTCCAAAGTTAACATATTTTACTAATTTCTTCAAAGATTTTGCTGCAACTAGTACATGCTTTCTTTTGAAGAGGGAAAGTAATCTTAGCAGTTACAAGATGAGTGGTGGCGGTGTTAAAAAGCAAAAACAGAACCAATTTTTAAAAAAAGAGAAATCGCCTTGCGTTCTAAGGACAGTAGAAAGTTTTTTAATGTCGTGCTGAAAGAGAACATTTTTCAAACTAAAAGATAGAACCATCCATCAAACCATCAGGATAAGGAACGAAAGAAACCCTTGATGACGCATGACATACTGCTTCATCAGTGACTGTAATTTAATCGACCACATTTAGAGGACAATTTAAGAAAGTATTCGACATATCAGATATGTTTCCATCTCACAAATGAAGCAAATAAGTTATAGGAAACAGAAAGACTAACACATTTGATGCGGTCTACACTATGTAATGGTAAGCAATCTTTTATTTTACTATTGGAATAGACAAAGTTTTAAAGATGCTTCTTAAAACATTCATCCCACTGTGAGTAAACTAAGCTGAAGCACATTTGCGAAGTATTCACGACCCGATTAATAAAGTTATAAGATAAGAATTTTTTTATTCTGGAAGCAATAACTAGGATTTAAAGGGAAAATATCTGTAAGCAAAGTTGACGAGTTTCTGTTTGATCTAAATTCAATTCATAAAAACAAACCGGGAAAACTATGACTTATTATAAAATCTGAAATGAAACAAATTGTGTCCCATCAGAGCAATAAATATCCTTGACAAAAACTTTTCAAGGTAGATGGCATGTCATGTTAAATGTTTGCGATGCGAATAAGTCAAATTTTCTGAGTTTTAAGAATCTTTTTTTATTGTGATTGTCCAGTCCCTGCGGTAGTATGCTGTGCTGTATACGGACATCTCTATAGTGCCTGACAATGGTCAGAATATTCGAGCAGTCCAGTTCAAAACTTGTATCGCTGTTGAGTACTTGCCGCGGCGCAGCGTACTCTTGTCGCCCGTTTACTGTACATAGTCGTGGTCCTCCAGACAAGGCCTGAAAGCTTTTCCCGACATGCACAAATTGGGCCGTGAACCATAGCAGAATATGGGCGGAATATTGTTTGCATCGTTTTAATAGTTGCTAACTCGCCACCTTCTTCAACATTTCGAATACTTGGTCTATCTAACAGAAGGCATTTACTTGTGTCGCAGCTATGGCAAGTGCTTAGTCGGTAAAGGAATAACACTCACTGATCAGGCGTACACATCTGCTAGGCTGCGACCACGTTCTATCCCTATTACACGAATAGAGGACATCCCCTGACCGGTTGGTTGTATTAAAAAAACAAAAATGTTCTTTTTTCCATTTTCATACCCCAAACATTAATAACTGTGCAATCTTCTACATTGGGATCACTAAAGAGAAGGAATATAAGACAGAATTGCTTTTTGTTGGTGTTACATCTCATCCCACTTACTTTCAAGCTGTTGACAACAGTTTTAAAAGTTTTAGCATTTTTATTTATGGTTTGCTGTTCTTTTTGTCGTTTTGGCAGACCTAAGCGAACCATTGGCTGTAAAAAGTAAATTAAAAATCTATTTCACAATTTTAGTTCCTTGTAACAAATTTATCCGTTTTATCAGTCCACCCTATGAACGAAGAAACGGCCAAAGAGACGAACGGACGGATGGACAAACCCGTCTGTACATGAATGATTATGTGCATGTGTGTTTGCAAATTTAATGCGTAATTCTGCATATTACAAACGGGAAAAGAAAATTAGTACCGAAGCATGAAAAAAGTTGAGATATGTTCTCTCAATCCCGATTTGTTAATGAGTTGAAATATTTCAAAAGCGACTGAAAACTTCATCACACCTTAGTCGTTGTTGAAAAATCATCCAATTATACGAAATATTATTTTTTCAAATGTTGCATTTCGCTGATTGACAAACAGGACATGACTTTAACAGTTCAGTTTCCAGCGAGCTACATGTTAATCATCAGCCAGCACAGCAACGGTAACAACAATTACAACAATCGTATAAGACATAATTAATTAACGCCAAACCTCAACTCAAACAGAAAACATTGAAGCTTGTCAGCCAAAAGCAATGCGGTACGGAAACACGATGTTGTGCGGTGCAGAGAAATAAAGATACAGAGATACATGTGAAGGCGACAAGATAAAATTGGTTTTCGTGCCTTTTTAATTAATGACCGTAATTTATAAATGTCCACCATAGAGTTGGTTAAAAAGATTTGGGCACAACAGGGGAAAAAATAAAATATCAATACGCGGTAATTTTTACGATTCATAAATAAAACGCTGTAAACGCTCTATAAGGCGATGAGTTTAAACATTTTCTGTATTTTTTAATTTTTTTTAATCTTCTGCGCACTGACGGACAGTGACGATCGTTTAGGTTACTGATTGATGCGACAAGGAGCGCAAGTTTGTGCTCATAATGCAAAGCAAACGATCAACACATAAATTCTCTATACACCTCCACGATAAATAAGATTTAAAACGCATACGCATACGCATACGCATACACATACACATGTTGAAAAGGAGAAAAAAAGAAGCCATCGATGATATGCATACGTTATGAGTGTGCATGAGGAACGTCATCGTAACGAGACACTTAAAAAAATTATTCATATTCATGCCTTTGCATTTTTGTAGATTTTATGAATGTCAGTCAATTCGACACAACAACAACAACAACACAAACAATAGCAACAAAAATCCTGGAGACGTTTTCAGTCTGCAGTTTGCAGTTTGCAGTTTACTCTTAGTGCCTTTTTACTTTAATTGCAACTGAAAGCAAAATTTTCGTGCTTTGCATGCGAATAAAGCAAGCGCTCAGAAGCCGCTGAAAGTAAGCATGTGCCAACGACTAGTATGACACATTTATCGATACGCCAATGATATACGAGTCGGCGGTGGTACCTAAAACACAATCAAACGTGAAATATTTCAATTTAACGAAACGTGAAAAAAATATTAACAAAATTTCCTCAGTTTATTAGACTTCATGGTGGGTTTATGATCACATACTAAGCATACCACAACAACCGGCTGATCGACCAGCCAGTCAGCCACTCAGGCAGTTGATTTTTCAGTAAATGATTTACTCAGCTTGGTAATCAACCAACTATCCATACCCGTACCACCGCCACTGTCACTATCAATAACGCGTGTACCTACGTACTGAAGCATTTTTATTTCGTATCTCTTCTGAAAACGTAACAGGCATGCGTGCTTTTTTTTATCAATGGCATGGCTCTCAGTGGCGGTTGACTGACTGTAGCTACTGTTGGATCATGTAGCGCTGATACCAGAACGTTTAATAATTGTCATAATTTTAATGTAGCCCCAGCTGTGCTCGTAGTTGCAAAATTGTTACCAGTTCGCAGAAATTAAAAGATAGCTCAGAGAGGTTCGCGGACCACATGCGGTCTCCTAAGAAAGGAATTTGTTATGATGATACCCGCGCACAAAGCGCATGCAAGAAAAAAAAAAGAAAAAAAAAAGAGAGAAGAAAACACAACAAAACAAAAGGGGAAATGAAAATGCTACCTTTCGGATAATCCCTAAGCGAGGATATTAAGTGGCGGCAGATGTTGTTGAGATGATAACAAACCGTGTGCTATATATATATATAAATTTATATACATATATATATATAGAGACATATATTTATGTATATGTGTCACACAATCCGCTCGTTTTTTTTAGAATAAAACACATATAAGTAAATAAGTAAGTAAGTAAGTATATGTGTCTATATGAATATATTTGTCTGCGTGTATTGTGTACGCATGAAGGAAGGGAAGAGTTTACAATACTTAGTTCAACAAGATCGCAATTAATTCACGCTGATAAATCTTTAAGTGCTAACTACATGACAACAACAAAGTGCCTTAACACATATACATGCATACGCGAACAGTCATGCTCAACATCCAGATAAACTTTACTCAATTTCCGAAATGTGCACACACGAAAACTTTCTCATTCATACGTAGCCTGTGATTTAAAGCTTGAAAGATACTTGAATCAATGTTGCACCTACATAGACACGGACACGGACACGGAGCTATATATATGTGTAAATTGATGACTGTTATTAGCCGAAACGATGTGAAGCAAGCTAATGCATTGTGGTCCGCGATGAGCCAGAATACAAGGTCTTCCATACTTAGTTAGTTAGTTAGTTAGTTACCCACTAGGCAACAACGTCGCCTTAACAGCTACTGGTTTCCTTTAAATGGAGGAAGATATTTGGCAAAAAGCGCGAACAAAAACTGGAACAGACGTTGATAAAAAATAATGGCGAAACAGCGTCACTTCTGTGTAACTTGAGTAATCTAAACTTTAAGATAATTTTACGAGACTACTACTAGATAGATGCAGAGATAGATCAAGAAAATGAAAATTTAGTTGATGTTTACATATTTCAATGTAAACACAGTTTATTGGCTAATAAACAATCTAAAATGATGATGATGATGATGATGATCTCAGCACGTGCTTAAATGAAGAATAAGCTCATCTTGAGAAGTTCCCGTGAATTGATTACAATCAGTCAACAGGTATTAATGGCTGCAAAATCTCGGAAATTCACTGATATATTCTCATAAAATTTCATGCTTTAGCCTTTATACGATTCCGGTACACAAGCAACGTTAACCATGTGACATTACTACTAACTACCTTTACTTTTTGCCTTTGGTACGAAACGAAAACGTATCTGATGTCAGTTGCATAAATTGTCTACCTTCGTGTACGTATATATATAGCGAACGAAACGAAGACGAATTTTATGTTTGTTATGCCTGCGAGCATATGTTTAACGTCTTAATGCGTATGCGCGACAGTGAATTGTCTTGCATTATACGAGGCGAGGCAGGCACACATTATACCTCTGACGTGTTGATGCAGTTGAATAGCGTATTTGATCAAACGTTGTCGCACCAACGAAGCACCCCACATAGGGAAACCACACGCATAGCTGCTTAAGAAGCTTAACGCAAACCTCTCCATCTGCTCCCTTCGATGTTGCCACGTAAGATAGAGAAAACCAAAAACGTACATTATTGTAACGCAGTGTTTTATTATAACAAAAGAGCATTCAGGTACACAGGGATAGACAAAATTTTATGACGAGACGTTACGCAAGTGTTGGAGCACGTATTTCAATGGAAAATGCTAATTAGTGTTAATTAAACGATTTTAAATAATATTTTTCCCCACATTAAGTCTTTAGTGGTGCTATGCATCCCTATTTAATATTCGTAACGTTCTCGCAAATTCATAAATCATACATATACTCATTTATGTGACATATCCACCAGACCGATTGTCAGGGCTTTTTAAGTTATTTGGTCACACGTTCCTTACAAAGACGTTTATTTGACTAAAAGTGTCGTTCGTTGCTTTAAAAAATAGTCTCAGAAAAGTGTAAAACGAGTGAGACGACAGTTGGTAAAGTTAATTACTCTTAGTAGATGGTTTATGTGGTAGTTTTCTTTTTATAATTAGCTAAGTAATTAATGTGCTATTTCGGAAAGTGTAGCTTTTGTAAGAACACCTTTCTGAAGAAGTTATTTCGGAATTTTAAATATAATTCTCAGAGGCCGGGCGCGGAGTGTCTTTTGCGCAAAGTCGTTGACGTTATCCGCGATCTATCTTTGTAAACAAAGGCGATTTGACCCGCCATTACCATCTTTTAATAATCACGCGCTTCAAAGTAACCGGTTTGGTCAAAAATGGTCCCAGTGGATACCACCTAGAAAGATAATTATTTCTTTGACGGTAATACATAAGTAATTGTCTCTACTTTGCTCATTATACATTCCAACCCTTGCGAGAGAAGTGTATTAAGTTTGCGCAAACGTATGCAATACTCAGAGGAACCTAAAATAGGCCCGCCCTTTTTTATGCCCATCTAATCTTGTCTGCCCGTCTGTCCGTTTTTTTTTCTTTTGGTCCACGTAAGTGTCGTAATATTTGAAAAATTTTGATGAAATTGCGTTCAGCGACCTGTTTTGGTCCAAGGACGAACGCTATTGACAATAGTTCGGATCGGAACATTTTTTCGACGATTTTCCTTATGACGCGCTATTTTGAAAAGTTACTATATTAATAAGTGCATTTAATGGGGGTATTTAATGGTGACCCGTAGCCCTTGATAGTGTGCTTAGGCGTCATAATTAAAGTTAAAACTAAGAGACATGAAAAGCAAGCAGCAACCTCCTATTCGTTTTATGGAGTGATCCTCAGTTTCCTTTATCTAAAGTGTGCTCGGAGACTTCATAATAAATCCGTTTTCTATATCCAGTGTTATTGGAACTCGATATTAAATTGTCGGTTTTTTTTTTTTAGAACAGATAACCAGTTCATAGTTAATTAATTTTTATAACTTGAGGAATTTCGATAGACGAACGTACGGATGGACATCAATAAGGCATTTAGTATTTGCCGTTAACCAAGTATATCGACGACTATCCGCGTCATATCTTCTAATATATGACGCAGTGCGGTCTGTACAACTTGAAAGCATTTAACGGTAAATGCATTACATATGTTCTACGTACATAATTTATTTGCACATAGCACACATAAATATGTAATTTACACTAAACCGTGTATTATTTATATTAAAGGCTTATTAATTATTTTATATTTTTATACTTTTAAGAATAACCTTTTGGCACTTTATAAGTTATGTTCTAGGCATACACAACCAGTGTATATATCAATACAGCAACAACTATTTGTTTTTATTCAATAGTTGCCCGGTTTTTTTTTTTTTAGAAATTTTTCATTTAATGCTCACATACAGAGACACATCATGCACGCATTGAAAAAAAAAAAAAAGAAGAAGAAGCCAAACACAGAAACTTTAAAAATTGTAAAAAATAAGCAAGAGTTTAAACATAAATTATTTTTCCCCATTTAGGCATACATATGCATAAACCACAACGCGCTGTGTATGCTATGTACGTTGTGTGCTGTATGCATGTATGTATGTATGTATGTTTATCGTATGCACGTATGCATTTATAAAAATATTTCATGTAAATGTATTGTATTCATTTCATGAACGCTGCTTATATTCTATGTGTGTAACGAACGTTCAGTGCAAACTACAATTTGGTTGAATAGTTGGCCGCTCGAACGGTTGGCTGGTCGGTTCACTGGTTTTAATGTACAACTTTAGCGTAAACTCGAGAAAATGCTTATGTACATGGGTGCGTGTGCTTATGCTACATATATACATACACACATATATATATTTATATATTAGTATGTATGTATATTCATATATATATATGTGTGTGTGCGTTTATGTGTATTCCCGCTTATATATGTTTCTATAATTATTCATGTACAATAATTTGGTTTGAGGTTTCGTGAAAATGTGTGAATGCGCGCGCTTCGCTATACGTGTGCGTGCGTTTATGCGAATATGTTTTTGCCTCTACATACATGCGCTCGCGATGCCAATGTCCGAAATATGGAAATAATTTATAGATGTTGACGCTGTGCGGCTACGAGATTGTGGTGATGGCTCGATGGCGCTTTGGCCTGTCTGTGGTAGAATTTCGCTCTATTGTTCAATTTTAATTAGAATCGTTGATGCAGCAACAAAAATTAGCAATTTCAGGAAATTGTAACAAATTAGTGGCAAGTGATTAGTAACGCAGTATTGATTAATTGTTACACAAACAAATAAAACCAACTTTACAAAAAAAAGCAAAAAAAAAAAAAACGAAAAAAAATTTCACAAATTAAAGCAAGAATTATTATAAATTTTTGTATAATTTTTCCAAGTTTCTTCGGCATCGTAAATGCTTAACTGCAATCTTAACGTTGTTTTTTTTCCTTTTTTTTTTTTGCCCAGTCATTATATACACACACATGTATGTATTTGCTTCAAGCTCTAGCAAAAATCAATATACGGGGTGCTTGTATGCATACGCCCGTCTCTTTGTAGAGCAAATGACGTTATGTTTCTTAGGCGCAGGTAACATTTTACTTAATGATTTTTGTACCTTTGCAAATGTATTGCTTTCGTTGAATCATTACAAATAATTATGATAATTTTTATTAAACGTTAAGAATATCGAAACTTACGAACGTAACCATAGAGTGAAATTCGTATAATTTTTTTATTTTTTTTAAATAAACATATTAAGCATTAAATATGAATTTTTACTAAAACATATTTATGGCAAAAAAAAAGTGATATATGGAAAATTACTATGAACTCATTCACGTGTTTCCTTAAAAGCTTTTTTCTTTCTATACTCAGCAGAGAAATATATGTAAACTTGAACGTTGCGTTTGTAAAGCACGAAAACAGGAGCCCGTCTCTGTAAGAACATTATTAGTCTAAGACTAAATTTCTGAAACGATTTATCCAAGTTGTTGAAATAGGTAGGATCGGCTGACAAACCCGTTTAATTTGTGGCCCGTAATTGAAGGTTTGTTGAAGATTAAGGTTAATCTGTATCCCTTCCACACATTGATGGATTGATTTGTTTTGGATTACAGGGTGTTGTAAGCAAAGGACCTATGATGATGAGGAACCGCGTTGTCATATTTCCACTGCACTTATAATTAATGAACATTTTGTTGAAAGCGAAAGGTATCCAGGATTTGTTGCAAGCCAAAAGATTATTAGTTGTGGCATTTTTTTTTTCATTCTCTGGTAAAAGCATTGCATTAACAACGGGAATATCAAGAAAAAAAAAACACATTCATGCGCTTATTTATAGACAGAAGAATATGAAACAAACACGTTTAGTTTTACCTTTTTCCCGCTAAACTTCCTTGTAAGTAACATAAGATATTCACTTTTCCTTTTTCTTTTCGCTGTTTTCTTTGCAGCGAGGATCCACAAAAAAGGCCGTTAACTTAGTCAAGTAAATGTCGAGTTATTCGACAGCCTAAGGTACTGAACAATATTTTATAAGATTCAGAATCGCTTTCTAAAACAATTTCACATTTTTCACCACCGTGATTATGAAAACCTTTACCTCGCTCTTGTTCTCTTCTTTAAACTCTTCTCCTCTAGTATCCTTCAATTGCCCGTCCATCCACCAGCGTCTTGTTTATTTGATTACTTCCATTACATCTCTTCATTCATCACATTTGTCATTTTAGGTATTTGTCTGCCCACGAATTAACTGTTTGTACGTCTATCGGTCTCTTTATTCATTCATGGGATATCTCCGCCGTGCCTTCACTATTCTGCCTCGGATTATATACCGATTTTTAGATTTTAGAAATTAAAATAAGAAGCTCTCATGCGTAACCGTAAAAACTAAAGAGTGAAAGATTCCAACGTGGATTGTTTCTTATTTTAGATTCTGACTCATGGCATTTTCATTTAAAAATTATTTCAAGTAAATAACCGCCTGTGGACTTTCGTAAAACACCAAATATGTTTTCACGATAAATTTTGACAATTTCTCTACACTGTACCATTATGTATGCATTTTATGATGGCACGGTGTAAAGAATATGCGGAAAATTGAATTTTAATCGAAATCTCACTAAAAAGGGTTTTTTATTTACGTCTGCTTTCGGGACCACGAAATGAAAGATCCTATGCAGCGATCTTAACTTCGCTCCAGTTTATGTAACCATTGTGCATTCTTCAGCAGAAACAAAAACTCTACTCTTGATGCCTACAAATTTATATTTATTACATACATAACTGACTTTCGATATACTTTTAACATTTTTAAATTCCTTTAAAACTAAACAAATCACTTATTATTCGCGCTTTCATGTACACAAACACAATTTACAGAAAAAAAACTTTCTTGCAACAATTCATTTTTTATCACCCGAAGAAAGAATTTACGAAGATCGACCACGGTACTATCTCCATTACCCGCCTGGTGATCCTGATCTCGTTTCATCTGTATATTCTGTATATGCAAGTGCGTGCCTTGGTCGTACCATTGAAACACAGCAATCGACTTCGCTAGTTTGCAATGCGCACAAAATCTTACGACTAAATACATACAGTAGGAATGCGTAAATCTTTCCAAAAATAAAAGACTCGTTTTAAGAGCGTGTGACCCTGTGGACATCTTGAAAATACCTCTAACTTTACTAACTTTAGTAAACTAAGTAGGCAAATCATCTGCTCCACCTTTACAAAAAGAAGAGCCGACAAGAGCCTTGGTTGCTAATGCTCAGCCTACTCTTTATACCCCAACATCACTTGTGATACAAATTTGTGCAGAAGGACTTGAGATATATAAAGCTTTTATTACGTCGTTCGATTGGTAATCGTTTTTGGAATTGATCTAAGCTTGTCTGTCCATCCGTCTGTCTTGTTTTCTTTTTCTTTTTTGAGATATTTTGATGAAATTTGGTGCACGGACGAATGCTCTTGACAATGGTTCGGATTGGACCACTTTTTGACTGCTTCTCAAAAAACGCCTTACTTTGAAAAGCCATTGTATGAATAACTGCAGGGATGTGTCAGATATTGAATAGTGGACCGTGCCTCAGCATAGTGTTTTCATTTGTTTTAGTAATAAATGAGTTTCTAGTTTAGTTCTACAATTTATTACTTTGATCTAATTAAATAATAAGAATATAATAATAATTAATAATCACTCTCATGTCACTTAATACCTTACATTGTTTTAGTTTATTATCAACTGATGCCGATTATCTCAGTTAAATTTTGCAATATAAGCGATTCAAAGAGTCTCCAAAAATGCAGTTCGTTAACATTTTTGTAGCGAACCCTTTCCGTTTGATAAATTCGAAATAAAGTGTATCCGCACGTATCGTTCTTAGTCCACTTAGCCTTTTGGTTAGTTTTTGCAACATGTCCTGTCCTTGTTACATTATTCTTATCCTCTGTTTCCTTTCATAAATGTATCTCGATTTAAAGTTAACTTTACATTTATTGTTAAGTTATTGCGCAAGTGTGGGTTGTGGTTGTGGTTGTGCTTTCCTTAATTTTATATGTTATGTTTATTTCGTTGTAATTTTTATTTACAGTTTTATGTAAATGTATCCCATTTGATTGGATTAAAAGCTAAGGTCAGGTCAGCATTTTAAAGGCAGAACTTTTTTAATTATGCGATGACTTTAACCATTGATTTACAATTCAAGTAAAATATGCAAATATTAAGTAATTTTCTCATTCATCTAAAAAGTTAGTGCATTAATAATCTCATCTTTTTATTCAACAACTTTACCAATAACCGACTTTCCCGTATTGATTTGAGATTCGTTCAAAGCTCGAGCGTTCGTTTCAATTCTACAAAATATTTATTGCAATAAGAATTTTACATAGAGAGGAGGTACGTTTTGCGTCAAAACCTCAATGGACCTTGTAGGGTTAATTTCGTCATACTGGCTCAATGCCAATAGCGAATAACTTAACAAATTTTTTACTCTACATATGTAGCTACTGCACAAGGATGAAATGCACTGAATTTAATTTTCGGTTTGTAACATGCAAAACAGTTAATCTTGATCAACATAGGGTTCTTCTACGATTTAGTAGCCCTCTCCCATCTGACCATCTGTCTGTCCGCCCATCCAATTGCCCGACTAACGTCCATCACCGCAAAAATTCAAGCAAGAAAAAAAAAGAAACTGGCTGACTGGACACCCTTGGCGTCGGCTTGCGGGTCTCACTGTCACGTTAACTCTAATGTAGTTTTCACATTTTATGTTTATAATTTCCTTTGTCGAGCCACTTTTAACGCGTGAAGTGAACTGTTCGTACATAATAGCGTATGAATTTTGCTCGAAGTGAAATCTCATATGTTCGCAAAGAACGATCGCGTCATTCTTGCTTTTCATCACATGCGCTAGCTCCATAACGGAAACTGTAAACCGATCCCAGGTTAGAGACAAGTAGACAAGAAATTGTAGATAGTAGACGTTAATTTAAGCTGGAAGATCAATGCAATGAAAATTTCACTCAGTCGACTTACACGCCTACAATTAATTATCTTCCAAATGGATGGAGTTTTCTTTCCGTTTGTCCTAAGACAGACAGAAATTTCTTCATTGTTTCATGGGTAATCTTGAGTTGTTGTAATAAAGGAATTTACGAAATACGAAAAGCATAGGTGTAGTCAGTTATTAGAGATTCCACTTTCCATACCAACTCCAAAGTACATATATATGCATATTTGGCGTAAGAAATATGACTGACATATGCGTACGTTTATCTGCAAATCGATACAACGAAGGTTCCGGTATTTTTGTAAGGGAAGCCTCTAAAAATATTTTACATTTATTATGATGATGAAGGCGTAGGGGATGGAATTTCATTTGTATTTCTTTTTTTTTTCTTTCCTCTTTTTTTTTTCTCGAGCTACTTTTATATTCGCATGCTTGCTTGCGTGTTTTCTTCCCAACAATTTCACCTTAAGGTGATTGCATTTAGCGTAAAAAAGGGTTAAATGCATACATTTCTGTGTGCAAGCACACAATGAGTATGAGTGAATGACAATCCTTAACGGATGTAAGCATTAGTTTTCAGATTTGCATGTGTGCGTTTAGCGATATGAACTTAACGAATGTGGAAGAATTGTGTGTTTATCAAAGAAGCCCCCAAGGAGATTGCCCATAAAAAATCCATAAAGATAACGATTTATGTTAGACGGCGATACACTTGCACGCAAACATACACAAGCACGGTCGCGCACACACATTCTCGCACATATATATTAATATATGAAAAAGATTGTGTTGCATACGATGCCGGTAATGATTGCGACGACAATGACGACAATGACGACAATGATGACAATTATGATATATTAAGGCGCATAAAAACCTGAACGTATTAAAGAATGTTTCTTGCGTTCGCTTTAAAAGCGACGGGAGAAAGTGATTTTGAAAACTGATGAATAATTAATTAAATTTTGAAAATTAGCATTGAATCAAATGAACTTATTACCAAAACTAGTTTTTTTTTTTTTTTTTTTAAATTAAACTATAAATTTTCGAAAGCAAAGGAGAACATTCCTAGATATTTAAGCATGTGTTTCTTAAGCTTATCGTGTTTGTGTTCGATAAAACCAAGTTTAATGTAAAATATGGTAATTTTTAAACGCTAAAGATTTATTAATCTGCAAGCTACATATGTTCTTAATTAATTAATTCAATATTGGATAAGTGAATTAATTCTTCTCATACTAGATGTATAGTCTGTATTTATACCCTACGTTACATACATACATTGATACATGCTCGTTTGTGCGTGGACAAGCAATGGCCGGAAGAACTTGATATAAACCAAAGTTTTATTATTTTAGTCGATTACGAATCATTTTCTGCATTGCTTCCCAAATCGATTTAGACCCACGTATCCATCTCTCCGGTATATCGATGTATTTTCATATAATTACTTGAAATTGAATAGGATCGGATCATTTCTACGACCACTCCTCATATAGAGTCCATTTTAAAAAAGTCAGTGTATGATAAAGTTTGCCACAAAGTTTAACATTTCACGATAGAAAGCAGCGAACAGTAAGATTTTAACGCATTAAGTGGACGTGAAAAAATCTAATCCGACTTTCTTACGCAAAGGAAGCCTTTACATGGCTACAAGATTTAATTGTTGGCTTTTTTATGACGAAAATTAATTAATTAATTAAATTAATTAATTAATCAAACTCGAAAGTTAACAAAAGACATTGCGGGGCAAGATTAGAACTTATAACGCGTTTCTGATAAGAAAAAATGGACTAAGGCGGCTCCCTTCGGCTTGGGCACAATACATGTCAACAATATATAATTTGTAGTAGTTTTGGGTTTTGTTTTAGAATGAGTGATGAGTGTTTTTACACAAGATAGTGGTGACCTCGCGCGGCTCTAAGAATTTTAGTTGTTTATCTGAAATTGTTTTTCACATCTTGCGGTAGGATTGGCACTCATTAAAACGTCGTTAAATGCTATAGTGTCGATCACTCACATCGGTATTTTCATAGAAACTTCAAGTGTTACAATTATAATTAATTTAACCAAAGAACTAAAGTTCGCCTAATCACTTTACCGCCAATTCGATAAAAATGTTCATTCCTTTCACCTACTAAGCAAGTAATCCTTTTAGCTGATTGTTTTATCTGGCACTAACACATAAGAGTTAGTATAAGAAGGACAATGTCGACATATAGCCGACACAGAAGTGCAAAAGGTTTATCTCAATTTTTTCTTCACTATGCAAACGTATTGTACTTAAGCCTTAGACGACATGCAATCATTTCTCTCTATCCATTTGTATCTCCTTTTCGAAATCATGTTATACCTTGCTTTTCAAAGATAGCTTTTCTCAGGTAATCAATTTTAAAGAACATTTAATTTATTCACGTTCCCAGTCCAAATGTTGTCACCAAAAATAATTATGCGATTTCATTCTCTTATCTTATGATAAATTTGAATATTGTGGCTTTTAAAGGTTGATTAGCATAAATTTCGCCAATATTTTCTTATTTCTTTTTTTTTTTTTTTTTTTTTTAAATACGAAAAGACGATATGCTAGATGTCTTTTAAATCTCGGAGTCTGAGTGAATCAAAGAAAAGCACATCGCGACAGTCTGGTCTTTTGGCATAAATTATTTAATTTATGTGCCAAGCCAGGTCAGGTGTTCGAATGTGTATAATTGGCTATACATACATATTCATTGTTCATTAATATTGTATGTCTACTAATTAGAAATTGATTAATATTTCATCAAGTTTGGTCCCGGACCAAGAATGTATTTGCAAATGATTTCTCATCACAATAATCTTAAGAATTTTATAGAGTGGACTTCCTTATGGAGCTTTAAGTTTTGCTCTCAACCACGATTAGATCAAATTATATTATTATAGAACAAGTGAACCAACTTGGCAGAAAGCCAACGGAATTTCATAATAAATTTCCCGATCTTCTATTCATTCATGCTTTGCCTGAAAAAGTCTGCGCTTATTGTCATTTTCTAAACCTTAACGTGAATTTGACTCAGCAGCTTTCGCTGGTTCTTCCTAAGAATCGGGCATCATGGGAGCGTGGCTCAGCTGCCAATTGCACATGCCAGATTGTCTCCAAAAAAGAGACAAATTATTTTTACCATTTGTTGCTTCTGCGGCTCTTCGCTAGTAAGTTTTTAGGAGGACGATATATTTAAAATTAAAGCCTAAAGAATATAAGATAATGTATGACTACGTATGTATAGTGTTGTTGTATTCTGATATGCCCGATCGACGATATATTTGAAGAATGACGCACATACATGACCTGAAAAGTACACATAACAAAATATAACGCATTACTCGATAAGCTTGCAAGATGACTATTAGTGTGTCCTTATGCTTTTTAAATGCCACCAATCTCCAAAGGAAATGTGTCCAAATCTCATGACATTTCAATCATCATTCTACAAGCTAGAGTTGTCGACATAGAGTTGACGCTGGACGTGAAGTTCAGACGTTTCCATTGTTTTACAAAAACAAAAGCAGCTTCACTAAAACAACTGTAATACCAATGACGTCTATATATCCTATGAACTTATTGAGTGATATAGTAATGAAAATGCTGTTTTATGCACAACGGTATATAATAATAAATAGCTAAGTCATACTTGGAAACGCCAGACGCACCTTTAAATCGACTCGATTTTTGAGCTAAACTGATCGGATTAAAACGGGAACATTTAAAACCAAAATTTGTTTTCCTAAGTAAAGGTTTGTTCGAGATTTATAATTTCAAGAAGCTCGCTTGCGAACGGATTTAAATCCCATCTGTTCCCCACGATTGTCAAGATTATATGCTTAATCGATTTTCTAATTCAAATATAAAGGCATATCGATAATTGATTATATCTTCGATATGCTTACTTGACTGTGATGACTGTGAAAATATTTATTTTTCTTTATATCTTAGCAACATCTGCCGTATATTTAGTAGAAATACTACTTTTGCTTTCTACAATCGCACCGCTAATCCAACTGAGGTCGTCTTTCATAGCATGGCATATTTCTGCTCTAATCCCAATACCTTACACCAAAAAAAAAAAAAAAAAAGCAAAAAAGTTAATGAAACAAGCCTTGATCGTCCATAGGTGTTAGGGTGTTAGTTTCCGGACTTATTTTCTAAAGACATACACAACAATACATTTATGTTTGCACTGCATAATACTTTAAGCTTATTTTTTACGCACATCAATTTTTATTTGCTTTTCTAATAGCCACAAGCGTCCTTAATGGCAGAATCAATTTAGGTATGTTTGTCTGTTTAGCAGTATGAAACTGCAAAAAACAAAAGTTAAAAAAAATTTGATAAAAAGATGCATTTTCCACGTGAGAAAGGTGTGAAGAATCTGAAACGACTTTTGATGGGATCAAACTAGTGCACGTGTCACAAGTGTTGCTGGACCCTGACTGAGTCATCTCGAAATAAGATTCGATGTCGTAAGTGTAACCTGCTAGAAGACGACTTAGAGATTGAACTTGGAGGACAATCCATGTTTGTAACACATTTGCTCTGGCACTAATTGCGAATACTTCGCTCGTGATATGATACTCAAACAAGATGGAATTCAGTCAGTGAAAAAAGGTGAAGACACCTGAAGATTTTAGAAACATCAGAATAAATACAAATTAAAAGTTTGCCCTCTATCTGCTACCTTTATAAGACTCCTGACAGACTTACGCTTAGGCATGTCACATGCCCTAGTAATGATTTATAACTATGTGCTTAATAGTGATAAGTACTATCAGTTGGTTTTCCTTTAATTTATAGGGAAACTTTGATCCATTAATGAGTGTTGAGGAATGTGAAAACAAATCTCCGATCGTTTCTTTTTAAATGATTTTTTTTTCAGCTCTAACTTCGAAATTGAATTGTCATTGCCCGCCATAGTTTGTTGTTGTAACGATAAGAAAAGAAATCTGTCTTTTAACAAAATAAAATTAATATTTATAGCTCGAAATTTTGTTTGAATTCGAAATAAAGAAATTAACATAAGAAAACCAAAAATCAATAAATATTCTCTTAAAGTTGTAAAAATGTATGCGTTTCATAGCATAGTGATAAATGTTTCTGCTTCGGCTAACACCAATCTGTGCAACATAGCTTAATAAAAAATAAAAACCATGAAAGCCATAATCAGGCATTACGCCAAATGTCACATTAAGTAGTTGAAACACCCCAACGAAAGCGAAAGAAAAAAAAACGAAAACAAAAACAAAAAGTAATAATAATAGAAAAACACAACAACAGCAACAGATTCAACCACCGCACAACCCACATAATTACGCATACATGTACACATGTACTATATGATGCAGTCAAGCAAAATCAAAACGGAACCACAAATCAAGCAACCCCTTCGACAGAAATCATACAGAGACAGGTTAAAAACAATTGTAACGAAGTAAATATGTTGCAAAAATCTTTCAGGCAAATCTCGGCAAATTTATGCACCCCCTTATCTTTTTAATGCGGCCTCTTACGGTTCATAATAAGTTTTATTCGATTTATTTCAGTGCCTTGCCTTTATTGGCTTAAGACCAATTTAGAAACATAAGCCAAACGTTTATATTAACTTTTCGGAACATTTATCATCTCATTTGAACTCGAGACATTAAATTGATAATTTGTGCAGCAGTAGCAGCTTAAAGGAAATTGAAAAACATTTCGAAGCACTTACGGCTAGTGGCAGCAAAATAAAGGAAATAAAGGTTTTTATAAAGCAAATAAGAAAAGCGATCAATACTTGTTGCTACAGGTTATATGTTGGTAATAAGAAGGACGAAAGCTCTTGAGCGCTGTCTCTCTCTCTGCAGCTGATTCAGTTTCTTTCGATATCTTGGGCATATTTGCGGACGAGTTGTGAATGTTCTTCAATTCGATTTAAAAATGCTTTGAAGAATGCTTTGGCAGAGCTATGAGCATAGGTCGTAATCTTAGACATATATATACTTTAAGTTGAGTTTGAAGACTGAAGAATGATTTAATGTCAGTACGAAGGGTCGACGCTACGTTACTCTAATTAGGAATACAAGTGACTTGTGGGAAATGATAGGATGAGTAACATATCTATCGTCTGGTGCTGAACATAATAATCGTAATAGAGAAACTATGTACTTTTAGTTTACCTCATGTCCCAGATAAGGTTCGCCATTGCAAAACTTGACTTGCCAAGTAGGACTTGCAAGTATGTCAATAAAACGGACAAGCGAGAACACTCATTTTTCACGGATAACGGTAGAGTAAGGTCCTATGCTTCAAGTCCTTCAAGTATCTCACTGATACCAATGACCGCAATTGCGAAAGCAATTAAAGACGAGCCCTTTGGCAACTAACAATTTTTTATCTATTACTTTGCTGCTATCCAGCTCTTGATTATGAAAAAGAAGCCCATCTAGCATTAGTTGCTTTACTAACCTGGACTCCTTTTCAATGACCTATTTTTTGGACTCCCAGTTACATTTTTTTCATATTTACCGAAAAAAAGTTCGCTTCTTAAGTCTTTTGTTACAGAGCTCTCACTCTCTCCATCTCTATCTCTAATTATGCCGTAAGAGAGAAGTGTTTAATTCAATTCGAAATGATGAGTATGTGGCAGCAAAACAGCAATTTAAAAATGTCCTTTTTGCAGCATTCATTATTTTATTGTGGTTGTGTGGAAAAGCCACAAAACTCAACATGTACTGTTAACGGCTGTCAATTTTTTACTTATATATCTTGCGTGTGTATTCTTTCTTCTGCGCTTTTTAACGCACATCCTTGAAAAGAAACAAGTGCTATTGTTTGCTTTTCTTACTAAAGATTTAATGATTAAACAAATAATTTTAAAAATGTACTGAAAGTAATAATTTGTCATTCAGATTTACCACAAAATGTACATTAAAAGCTCTAAACCTCAGATTGACTGACTACTGTTGCCTGAGCTATTAAATGCATATTGCAAGAAACCACACAATCACTGTCACATATGAACGATATGCGTGTAGAATTCGGCATCTGATAGAAGAATTTGGTAAAGAAAACATTGAAAATTTTTTCTTTTCAAGCAAAAGCAAAAAACCACAAATTGTGGTATAATATAAAAAGCGACTCCAATATGCGGATTTTAAGTCAATTTTTTTTTACACAGAAACCTTCTTTTTTTTAATGGATTTCAATAACAAAAGCGGTAGCAGCATAAGAAATCCGCAAAGTAATTTGCTTACTTAATTTTCATTTGCTTACAACTAACTATTAGTCGCCTTCTGCAAGTGTTATGTAGACGATATGTACCTTTGAAATGTGAAAATCACAAAGCACAAGTGTATATAGCGAGAAGGGCCTAATCACTGCTTATATTCCAACCCTTGATCAGCGCTATACGCCAACTCGATGTCATGGTGTCCACTCCTTGATGGACAGAACACATATATCATCGTACAGTACATAAATAATTTTGTGTATTTTAAGCCACAATTTTTCAAACGCCAGAATAGGCAATAATGTCATAGACAGACATCTTTTCTTGTTTACTAAAACATACGTTGTATTTAATGTTGGCTGCTTTTTATAGCTCTAAGCGAGAAAATTTTGTGACGGCGACATATTTAGTTCGACAAAAGCCAAAAAATTAATTTATTTCTTGTACTCAAGTATCAGCATAAACAAAGTAAGTGAGTAGGTGCCAAGAAATATCTTAGACGAGGAGAAAAATATTTGTCTATGAATTCGCACTTCATTGCTATTCAGATTTTTTGTGGAGATCCCTTGCTTCGCAGAACAGTTATCGAAGATTCCCGGATTGTTTCTCCCATTGACTGAACCAAAGGCGGGGTGACATCTTCGCAGCAACACGTAATGTCTTGGTTGAAATAATGTTTTGCTGCAGTCATATATCATTTATGTCCCCGGGTTCTGGCATTTTGATGATAATTAATAAGTAATGATAACTAATGGGTAACAAAATGTTTAAAGACCAAGCAGAAATTGTGGCTCGGTCGTCGGGATCATCAGTGTGATGTTGTTATTTATTGTTAATCAAAAATAATGACGCAACGAACACACACAAATGAAATATTCCGTAACCGGCTGCGATTTATTTATTTTAAGAAAACGTCTATCTTTCACTTACAAAATTTATTAATTCCTTTCCATTTCATTTCTACCAACAAACTCTTACGCTTACCGACCCTACCGACCACCCAGCATTTCTTACAAGGTTACCATCAAACTTATAACTAAAGTTATTACTGATCCCTACAAATGAATCCCTGATGATAATATAAAGCGCTTCACGCAATGGCTTTCTGCGAACTAATCCCCCAAACCTAACTTATCAAGGAGGCACCTAGAGTCGTATGTTGCTTCATGAACCTTGGATTTCTATTAAAATGCAATCGAAAATTTGCATGAAAGATGGCCATCTGTCCTTGATAATGATGGATAACAAGGCCACAAGAAATTAAGAAAATAAAACTCGAGTTTATTGCAAAGTTTGTTTTGTTTTAGATTCAAAATAATTGATTACTTGACGTTAATAGCCTTGGTTGACATGTTTTTTGCTTATATTTCACTTGTAGTCAAAATTTTCAAATTGTTTTACTAATTCTATTACATTAACTTACGCTTACTTCTTTCGAAAATTTCACATTTGCATGAATACTGATCGATTGCCTAAGAAACCAAATTCTAAAAATATTAATTCCCTGATGATTTAACTGCCGACGCAGCTGACGACTGGCGAAAAGATTAACAACAATTCGCAGATTATTGCAAAGATAAAAAGGGATCAACATGACAGTGTGAAATGCGAAAATGAAATTTGATATTGAGAACTTGATGAAATTTGTATTTGCGGAAGGCAAAATCAATCAAGTCAAGAGAGAGGAAGCATTGTAAATATACGATCCTGTAAATACTTTGTAAGTATATCTCCTAAAAATTGCAAAATAAAACCTACTTCAGCCTAAAAATCACAATCCAGGGGTAGGAACATAGTCTCGAAAGAAGTCGGATAAATACGTAAATTCGCCAGAGGATGTTACCGTCGGTGTAGAAACTTCATGACTTCGAGGCAAAGTGGCCAACGACTCATTTTCGAACATCTTCAACTTTTATGAGCTGCTGCTCACCTGCTAAATATAACTGCATCGAATTGAACACCTGACAATCAGAAGGAGACGCCGCAGTCGCAAGAAGCCCGCCCCCAGCCTAAGTTAAAAATTTCTTCGTGAATTATTTTTGCTAAAGACCGGCGGACACCAGCGAACGATCATCAGAGGCAGAGAGTGCTTGTCCTGGACACGAAAAAATGTAATCTCTATTTGAACGATAAAGCAAAGCACGTATACACCTCGATGTTAGAAAACTCTTAAGCAGTGTACGCCGTGTGATAATCTAAAAATTCAAATTCTCTTCTATTATTAGTAACTTCTATCCGTCATTGATTATCAGCGTTCCTTCTTTTATATTTCATGCGTTCACACTTTATCTCGAATTCATTAAATTAATTTATTTAAACTTTATTTTTCACTTTTCACGCTGGTCGCCGTCTTACGAAAACTGCTTTTAATTTAGCTAAAATTTTATCGAACGGAAAGCATTTATATATAATTTTCAAAGAAAGGTTCAAACCTTGTTACCGTTGTTGTTATTTTTGTTTTTACAATTTATTATAAACTAAGCACACAACCAAAAAGGAAAACCCAAACATTGGCGGCTTAACGTTGGCGTCTTAAATGTAAATAAATAAATTTGTGTGTCTTCTTGTACAGAGGTCTAAACAGAAAACCAAGAAAGCATAGGCAATAATTTATTCTGCTGCAATATTTTATTTACAACTTGAAAAAAAAAAGAAAGCCTATAACAATATTTTGAGTCGTATCAGCTTCAGTATCACATTTTGTTGATAAAAATTTCGGTTCACACTTTTAATGCGACAACATAATTAATATTAACGCGCTTCGTTTGTTTGATTAACACCAACAACAAAAAAGACAACAACAGCACAACAACACTGCATTACATTAAAAATAAACACAAGAACATTTATTTCCAACAATTTGTATGACAACCCACAGATCACTTCGACGTTCATTTCGAGATCAACAGAACTAATTTAAGTTACGTCTAAATGTTTACGTTTTGTTGTTGCTATTTTAAAGTGGGCATAAGCCAAATGAAGATCTTTAAAATCAATCCAATTTTGATTTTACGTCAATTTCGATTTTATCACCAAAAATGTACAATGTACACCCGACGTCGTCGATAAAACGCTTTTTGAAAGAGAGAAGAACCTAATCCACCGCAGACATGCACGCAAGAATGTTGAGGGGAAAATTTCTATCGATAACTTAAGACATCGGGATACATATCTATCACAATTGTATGAAGTTTCCGTTCGAAAGTGAGGCTAAACCTAAGTTTACTGTACCCACAATGCAAAAAAAACCATTGGTCCAAATATTAGGTGCTAAAGAGGAGCCTCAAGACCTGACTTATTATATCCACGATATATATTAGTTTTGTCATTCCAAAATACACTTCAAGGACCAATACAATCTTAACTACCTTAGGATTATGAAGTACTTTAGCGAGGTATGTCCGTCTGGTCATTACATGAAACGCCAATTAAGGAAACATTGAAATAAGAAACGAAAAGTAATTTAAAAGTTTTGACATGGACATGAACTACACACGCGTCAGTACAAATTCAAATATTGTTCCCGATGATTTGCTAGCAACAATACACAGCGACGTGAAACTTTATGTAATTTTTGGTAAAATTTATTGTAATCCTTTACAAATTTCATTACAAAGTTGACAGAATCTCGTAAGCTACGCATACGAGTATTAAACCAAAAAAAAAAAAAAATGGTTGCTTAAAATCTTCGTTGTCTGATTTCTCAAAAACTCTTTGCAACCTGCTCAACAATCGCTCATAAATATGGTTTTCTTTTAAAATCTCCCCAATTTTGATTAAGCTTTGAAAAACGCAAAAGGTCACAATATCGATTGGACGGTTACTTGTGACTACGGCTTTTGACGTTCTCTGCGAAGCTGTTATGATATATGGAATCAATATGCCAGGGACAACACTGTCGACGTTGATAGGCGATAAAATGAGGTGATCTTCTAAAAATTTCTAAATTTCTAAAAATTGCTAGCTCCCATCAGTTACCTGCATAATTTACGTAGCACCTCGTGAAAAAGTAGCGACGACGAGTAAAGAGTGACGAAAAAGAACTTAAAAGGAAAACAAAGAGCAATTTTTGCGAAAAATTCAAAGCAAAACGAATAAGATTTCATTCCTATTATATGAACTTTTTGCTTTATGTTATGTTGGAGCATAGAGGTTACTTTCCAATAAACTACGAGGTCTCAATAACGTTGTCCATTAAGATGAATCATGTTTTTGATGAAATAAGAGCAAAATGACAAACATTAGTGTTTCAGAATTCAGTTTTTACAGCAGTCCTGAGACGATCGTTTACATGAAATCCTTTTTAAATAAAAACGGCTTGAGTCGTTATCCAAAATAAAAGAGAATTCATCTTGATATCTTTTATCGTTTATTAGAAATTAAAAAAAGAAAAACACTTACCTGCTGCTACCTGTTATACTAAACAATTTAAGCAAATTAAACAATTTTTTTTTTTGTTTTTTAGTTTATAAGAGGTTTGCAAAGAAAACATACCACCGAACGATATTTACACTACATATTGTAGAAATTTTGAGTTTCAATATCGACTCATACTTTCTATTTCTTATGAAGTGCATAGACAATCGAATTCGCCAAAATGAAGATTTAGATTGATGGATGTATTAGGTCGAGTCATAAGCGACCTCCGTTTTTTGTTTTCGTTGAAAAGCAAAATTGTATTAATTCGTCAGTTGATTGTGAGGTATTCAACCTTTTTTCTATACCTCTTGCTCATTGGCGTGAATTTTGCTCCAATATTGCCTTTGAAAGGTTGACGCCAAAGTCGGAAGGACGTCCCGTCTTTTAAGGTCCTATCTCCAGAACGGGGTTTTACCGAGCAGTCATCAGTCCTGCACCGTATACGTCGCATATTTCTTCAACTGTTGCCTCGTTTAAATTCCCAAGACATTACATAGCCAAAATGCACCTTTTAACTCTCCGTTTCAGAGGTTGAGAAACACGGTCGAATGTAACACGCAGCAGGAAAACAGTTGACAGAAGACTAACTGAATCCTCGCATATATATAGTGACAACAAAAACTCGTTTGTTGCGAAGTTGTGGTGACTTATAATGGGTAACTGCCTACAATAGATTCTACCTGACTGCATCGCAAGTTACTTATGGCTCGACCTAAAATACACACGTGATACACAGTTGACTGATTACATCAAACCATTTTGAACCAGTGTTTAAAAAACTAAAACGAATGAATGAATTTTTAAGCATGCACTCCGCCACTCCGTTTCCTTCTGCGGAACTCAAATTTAAAGATGGAAAATGATGTTGTCACCCAAACAATTCATATATAAGATAATGTTTTTTCCAACTGATTAAATGCGGTTAACGTAATAATTTCTTTTAGCTTTACTGGCATCACCATTAAGTGAACATTACTTTACTCTGCTACTTTATCGCAAACATATAACATTTGTCAAACCACCATTAAAAATGGTGCATATATTAGTGCAAATAAATAGCCATCCACTGATTAATTGACTTGGATAACCAAAGATTAAAATCCAACATCCGAAAAACCAAATATAAAAACAAATGAACAAACGTAACGAGCGAAGAATTGAAGTTGAACTGATTGCAACTTACATAAAACCATTTCGCTCATTTTTACAAGCGGCGGATGAGTGAGTGGTGAGTGGACACCAACTTTAAAATTATTGTATGTAGATGACAAACATAAGCATTACGTAGGTGCATATGTCCATACTTCTACAAAAGATAGACATGTGTTTCTTAGGGGACAGATTTTCCAATCGCCTTCTTGCTGTTGTTGACTTTTCTTAATCCCTTCATATACCCGATTTATTAAGTTGCAAACTCTTCAAAAAACCTTCTGAAAAACACGAGCTCATCGTTTAAATATCACTCTTTAATTAGATGCATTATCTAAATATTTCACTAGTAAGGAGCTCCGAATGATTTCGCATTTCGTTTAATAATTCAAAATATTTCACATGCATCATGTTTAGCATTGCAATCGCGAATCTCGCGTCATGTTTTTCCAACATTTGTAGTTAACAAAAGTGTGAATAGACGACATTTTGATGAATTTTTTCAACAACAACTCGATGAATCATAAACACGTTTGTCTTTTTCATTTACTTCTCTTTCCTTTTCCAGCGTACGCGGGAGAGATAAGAAAAACATTTTAAACTGACTGTCTGCCTGGACTTTGCCATATCTCAACTGTAAGAAAGATTTAATATCAAGCAACACTCTCAGCATCTCTCTTTATCTTCATCGTCGTCATCAATGCATGTTAATGACAGTTCATCAATCAGTTACTCCATAGATGCACTCGCATTTACAACAAAATATACAGAAAGATATGTTGGGATTTTAGATACGCTTCTATATAGATATATATATATATGTGTGTGTTAGTAAGTACTCGTTGATGCGGTAGCCCGTGACAGACACCGATCATTTGAAATCCTATGTAATGCATTTTCATTAGCCGTTGGCTTATTCATTTATTGTAGATCTGTGTAGGCGTCGGTCTTTTTTTTTAAAGCCAAAATATATTTCGATATTTTATATAAAAAAAAAAAAAAAAAAAAAATTGCTTTATACTTAAATCTCATCTTTCTTCCCGCCTTTATTTCAAAATATTACGAATAGATATCGAAAAGATCCTTTCAGATTTCCATAATATCATGTTATTATAAGGACTTTTGGAGTCCACTTCATGAAGCGATAAATGTTAAAACAAAGACCGTTACGCTGGTAAAAAACTACTGTTTGTCATTAGTCGGACAAATACGCAAACAATCCTTTGACACGATAACATCACTGCTATCACGTAAATGTATTGCTGTCGTTATCACGTATCTGGCCGCCTAGAGGTCGCCCCATTTGCAAACTGAGACTCGTTAAAATATTTCCAATGCAGTTATTTTTTACCTTTAAAGATTTTTCTTTTTAGTTCTTGCTACTAATTCAATTAACTAAAATTTGATTCAACTTTTATAATACAGCTATGAGCACTAGAGCTTACCACTTCCATCATTCCGGTTGCATTGTGTTGAGTTAGATATTGGAGATGTTTGAAGCTACATCCAAACTCTCTGTTTCTAATGTCCACTAATAAAGTGCTATAATAGAAAGGAAGGGTGGCCCTGGAATACCTCACTTAAGCTACTCCTTGAAAAAAGATCAATTAAAGCAAAACATGTAATATTTGCTTTGTTTATTGGCCTAAGAAAAGACGTTTAGTGTTACAGTAAATTGAAATAAAATAAATTGAATAAGTAGAGCAAAAAAAAAGTCAAAAAATTGCCATTTTTCTGCCGTGAAAGGGAACTTAGTATCACACAAATCTTGATGGTCAGGATACAACAAAAATTGTATTTTGGCAAATTACCGCCAAATACAGATACAGTGCGACGTGTACATGTTCAGTTAGCATGATATTCTTCGTCCATTTAATCGCGTTAGCCTCGTGTTGTGCTTAAAAAAGCCCTAAATAATGACAGAGCAGGTAACACTTTGTCTCATATAACTGTAGGTCACGGACTGAAAATCAAATTGAACCGTCTTTTCCCTAAAAAGAAGAGAAAAATTCTCTAGAAGCGATAACTGCTTTCAATCAAATCACGCTTGCCGTTATATGCAGTTAGAAATTAAAACCAAAATAGAAAAGTATTAACGGTACAAGTGCCGACCGACGCTACACGCCTCTTTCAATGAAACGGAATCATTTTGATTTCCTTGTCTTGTCCTCTTATCGCCACAGTCGCAAACATGAAGATGAAAAGCCGAAGACGTTTCCAATTCCTTGTAACGCACATTAGCCAGCTCTTTATTGAAATACATAGAAATTGGAAATAAGTTAGAATTAAAATTTTATCAGATCGTGCCGATTTTTTAACCTCACATTAAGTTCATTGATTAAGGAAAGTTTGTGCCAAACTTCAACTTCCTATCTTTATTTTTGCGACTGTGGTGATTCACTAAATTTACCCGTCAATTTGAAAGCATTTTTTGGACTAAAGATGAAAGTGATCGTAGTGAACATTCGGATCACAGAAAATATCGGGATGTTATTAGATGTTATAGACGAAAATGTGAAGAAATTGTCGAAGAATTGTCTTCCGAGGTAGTTTTAATTTTACTTGCATTATGGCCACATCGGCGAGCAGATCACGACCATTTTTCAGCTTCATACTCCTAATCGATGGGAGAACCGTTACGCCAAATTTGATCTTCCTGTTTTCATTTTTGCGCCAGTGACTATTCACAAAACTTACCGGTCAAATTGACCGGTTTTCGTAAATCTAGTGTTGATTATCAACAAAGACCACTGAGACTACTTTGACCAGTGCGATGTTCTAAGCCAACTTAAATTTATCCGTCGTTCTATACCCATAGGCAGGCTCGTTATTGAAACTTTAAACTGGGAGAAAACCGAGAAAGAAACTTATTTCCGCTTAACTCCATAGATTAGACTTCAAAATGGCCTCCAATAGCAAGAACAACGGTGTCCTTCAATACATAAATATTTTCATCGATTATCTTAGATCTAAGTACTCTTAACATATCTCTCTAATAGTTCAGACTGAAAATTTCGTAATTATTGATAGGCTCAATCAAGTAAGGGAAACGGATCAATTGGTGAAGATATAAATTCTGGTCAAAGACAAATGTGCTCTTCTTACTTGCTTCACGTAACTAATTTTAATAACTACTTACGTTTGATTGGAAAAACATCTCATTTTCTGAAGAACAATTTGTGCGCATGCATACGAGTGAAGATAGCATAGCATCTATGAAATTATCACAAAATAAAAAGAATTTAAAAAATTCCAAAAAGAAAAAAAAAGAGAAATTAGAAATCACTCGATAATACGGCATTTGATCCAAAGCGCTAAAAACAATTTAACAAAAAGACAAAAAAAAAAACGTTACACACTTTTTATTTCTCAACGATTCGGAAAGCGATTTGATAGCTAAACCCAAAAATGATTAAGCATTATTCACGCAGAGAAATCTACTGATTCACGATCAGATGAGATTATTTCAAGAAACATAAGCACAATTATTTATATATGTGCGTATGTGTATGTTATGTAACTAAGCAAAGAGATGAAAATAAAAACGTTACAAAGAGATATTAAAGTCATACATACATATACATATATATATATATATATATATATATATATATATATATATGTGTGTGTGTGTGTGTGTGTGTGTGTGTGTGTGTGTTTGTTTATGCGCATGGATATCAAGAATCAAGAAATACTTGAAATTCACCCGCGTAGTTTAGAAAATAAACAAACGGGCAACCAGGTGTGGATGTTACAGTGAGAGTAAGTAAGTATCTAGCGGTAATGCATACCTTTTTCATAAATGGTGTGCTTGCATTCACGTACACTCACTCACTCACTCACTCGATGTCTCAGCGAATTTCTATAAGATTAGCGCAACGAATCATCTCAAAATATGGGCTGTCGATAGCTTGATGGCTCAACCATTAAGGGAGACGATATTGGCGAAATCTTTTTTTTTTTTTTTCTTCACTTTTGATGAGATACAATATTAATTTGTGGTTAGTTTTTGTTATTTTTGTTATTATTATTGTTGTTGTTTTCTTTAAAAAATACAAACTTTTATGCAACATCATCATTATCATCATCAAGCACAAAAGCCAGTCATCTCCGTCACCTTAAATGGATCAAAAACCATCAGCCGCCACGTAAAATAAACGCACTTACATCTTTATAAATACATACACACATCCGTCCATATGTACAATCATAGATGCATTAACCCATAAAATTGTAAGCCGAGCTATATAACATAACATATCTCAAGTATGTCTCACTTTAATCGGTGCATTTCTGGCTGTCGCTCTTTAATACAAAATGACAACTTTAATGGTTTTCATGAGTTTCGCCAAACGTCCCGTACATTCGATTTTCTAAAAGATAATAATAATTAATTATTTCGTTTTGAATAACTATTCGCATAGGCAAGTAAAGGTTAAAAGATTACGAGAATATTAGTTTCGTCAGATGTTTTGTACCGCAGTTAGAAATACCTATCAGTGATCGCATAGCATCAATGAACAACAAAATTCATTTAGACTTGTCTGCCTATTGTATCGCCATCGCCTCGTTCGTTCGCTGAACTAGCGATCATAGTGTCAAGAAGCTGCCTGTAAGAACAAATTTGATTTCACAATTTTTCTTATCTGGGCTGAATTAGAAGATCCATTAGATCGAATCGAAGATGTGCCGTCATATGCGTACTTATAAGATGCGGCACAAACAAATGCCTCTAAATTCTACGAACTTTTGGTTGGAAACATGGACATGTACAATGTAATATACGGGCGATACACTGGCTATGTGTGTATTAAATAAATGAGTCTGCGTTGCCTTGAAATAGAAGATTCATATGCAGACTAATGATTCCGTCAAAATCAAACAGACGTTCTCTCTGTTCATATACTGAAATAAGTTCTTCTTTCCTGTACTTTTGAAATGCAGGCTTCTTTTTTTATACCCATCACCGAAGGATGATGAAGGGGTGTATTCAGAAGGAGGCCCAGTAGGAAGCATCAGAGAGTATCATCAAAGTATATATATTCTTGATCAGCATCAAATTCTAAATCGATTTACGCGTGTCCGCCTGTCCGTCTGTGTAAACTCAAAAACATAGCAGATAATTGTACAAAAATTTGAACGACTATTCTATGGGAGATGCTGTAGCATCTGTAAGAAAATTGGAAAAAATTGACCACGCCTGCCCAATATTATAGGGTAGCAAAATTTTATTTATTTTTTTAATAAGACGTAGAAACAAGCTTGAAGAACCCCATAAAGCATATAATTTCTTGACCAATTTTACACTTCGAATGCACTTAAATATATCCGTCTGTTCGTCTGCCCACCTGTCTGTCTGCGGGACTATATAATGTTTATGGTAAACATTCTCCCGACAGCAAAAATGAAGATATTCCTGCATTAAGTTTGTGCGTAAGATTGGTTCTCTTTCGATCGATTCAGAATCACTTCCTGGATAGATTAAGCTTGTCTGTCTGTCTATCCATTCTGTGTTCGTAGTTTGAAAAGCCGCTATACGAATAACTGTAGAGTGGTGTAAGGTATTTAATAGCGGTCCGTGTCCCACTATACGAATAACTGTAGAGTGGTGTATGGTATTTAATAGTGGTCCGTAGCCTTAACTGAAAACTTCGAGACGTTAAAAATATGAATTTTGTTGTTGTTTGTTCGTGTATTGATCGCATGATTCGCACACAGATTTTTCGGCGGCAACACAGATTCTAGATGTAGGAGCACAACCGCGATATTTGTATGTCTCACTCATACTGTACTTAATAAACAATTAAAAGACCGCCAGCCCGCGTTTCGTAATTTTGCTCCTTTTCACAATCACTAAAAAAGCATTTTTCAAATATTTAAACGTTGGTTACACGAACGTTAATAAAGTGAAAAAATTCGTTTGAAACTGATTTTCTTTCTTTTCACAATAATTAGCAATAACATACAATATTCATAATTAATTGGCAATCTTTCATATCACCCGAAAATTGTTTTTTTTTTTAATCGTATGGTGCTTGAAATATTAACGACATTTTGTTGCGATTTTATTTCACTTAATATACAAATATTTAATAGTAAATATACTGTGTGTATAGGTAATATGTAATGTGCTATAATTAATAGGGTGTAGACTTGGAATGTTTTGCGAGGAAGGAGCCGTTTCAGTGCGCCTGGTGCAATATTTCAAAAGTTGGGAAGAAAATTGCAAATAAACGTCCATTAAGTAAATAACTAAAGTGACTGTTGAAATTGGTAGCAATGCAGCTAAATGCATTGCAATATGTGCGAGTTGTCCGTTGTCCGGATCGTGTACTTTTCCAGACTTTTGGAAGATGGTGATCACAATACCTAAGCAGGCTGCTCCAGTTTCCCCACATGATTATCGACCTATCAGTATTCTACCTGTTCTATCGAAAGTGATTTGAGCAGTATCTCGCATTGGTCCGTTGTCCATAATTTAAAGCTTAATTCACATGAAACAAAGTCTTTTGCGATATCGTACAATGTGTCTGATTCCGAACCTCTACCCAATATTAGAATGGGTGATGCGGTGATTGACATTATCAAGCAGGTTGCCAATCTTGGCTTTATGACTGTCTCATAAAATAATAATAAATAATAATAATATGACGGGGAACCAGAAATTATCACAAAGATTTTTTTATTACTAGATATAAAAATTTTGGAGAATGCGATGAGAATATTGAAGAAGAAATTTGCAGTTTGCATCAAAATACCAAAAGTGTTCGTCCAAACACACAGAGAATGAAAAAAATTAAGGATTATGGTACTCGTGCTCACATCTATGTAATTCCATAAGTAAACGCACATAAGAGCATATACAAGTATTTGTACTGCAGCACTAACACAACCATGCACACATAACTATTCAATACAATCAGAGACAAGTGAACGACAAGATGGTCGAACATTTTGTTCAAAATCCAATCCAGGAGGTTATTACGGACTTTTTGTGTTTCCCTTATCAGTAACAGTAGTAATGCTGTTCATTAGCAGGCATTTGACTGCTTAGTCATTCTTTTTATTTGTTTCTCGACAGGACGTCACGTTCTCTCAAACGATTGCAAAGCAGAAGCATTTACAATTCTGTATTCTTAAGTGAATATGCGCCATGATAAATGTACATATAAAAGAAAGCAAACAATATGTAAGTCGAAAATACGAATCTGTGTCCCCTTCATCGTTTATGCAGTGTTGAAGAAGTATTGGAGAAGTATTGAAGAAGTCTAAGTGCTACGTTCATCAATTGCTTGAGTACGAAAAAACGGTGTAGCAAATATATAAGGAAATTGGGGAATATTTAGACTATTGTAGGATAGCCTCGAACATTCTGGAACATATTCTAAAATACAATAACTAATAAGTGAACTGAAAGGTTGGAGAAATATATGAAATATATGTCGAAGGAAATAAGAGTAATAAATATATATAGATAATGAGTAAATTATATAGATAAAGATAAATTAGTCCTAGAATATGATTCTTTTTATTAATACAACATTAATCGACGTGAAATTTTTCATTAAAATTTGCCGAAGCATTTGGCATTTGGCATTTAAATGTAGAGGTTTTCATTACCAAATAAACGCTGAAAAGAAAACCTATTTATATATGCTACATACATGTCTACTACTTGATTATCTTCATACCTAAATGCTTGTATGTATACCATGGCGCATATTCACTTAGGAACACCGAATTGTATATGCACAAAACAATCTACGAATGATAGAGCAAGCGTTCAAATGCCAACCGATGGACAGTTTTACTACTGTTATTGGTAACAGGAATACAAAACTCTGTAACTATCCTGTCAGAATTTTGAACAAAATGTTGAACTATCTGGTCATTTACTTGTCTTTTCTACTATCGTTTCATATACCACTGTTCATAGTGCGTAGTTTCTAACGTACAATAATCACATAGAAATCGATGAATGTGTTCATCTCTCTCTATCTCTCTCTCTCTCTCACTAGCTTTCACAGCATTTGTTTACATCAAACGGCTTGATCTACCACTTAAAGCGTAACACAATGCTTGCTTGTGCTTGTGCGCCACGCGTAACGCATAACGTAAAGTGAGTAAGCACATAGCTTGCGTGAGTTGTTAGAGTAAGGTCTTATATGTGGCTTATTTACATTAACAGTAATGAACCGCGAAATTAATAAAGTGAAAAATTTCCTTGAAAAACGATTTCTTTGAACTACATATACTATATACATATATATATATATATATATATATATATATATCTTTTCTAATAAAAATATAAATGGCCATTTAAAATTTGTGTTCACACACAACGCAACGCAAGCTGTACATTTATCTACACTTAATTGCGTACAATCACTGGTGAGCTACACACAACGTGTAACGCAAACAATTTGATGCAATAATTTGACTGTTCCTTCTCACCTGCCACTATTTTTATAGCTTTAATTTGATTTTGTAAAGGACGTAATTTAGTTTCCCAATGCGTTTCTGGTTCACCAGTTCTAACCGAAGACCACAAAGGCTGACAGGCTGCCCATAAAGCTTGAGCTTGATGAGATGATCGTTCACCTTCAGCACAAGCTATTGCGTAGCAAACAGCTAACGCCAGAGATTTTAATCTAATTAGAATTTTGCGAATTGTGGGTAAAGTAATCAAATAACGCAAGCATTGTGTTGGTCGCTTTATAACTTTGTTACTGAAATGCTGGCAACGAAATAAATACAAATGTCAATGCACAAAAATGCAATTTGCATATGTGGCCAAGCAAACTTTTCACTCGTGTATTCACCCATTGTTCCATTTTTCCAGGTTTTTTTATTGGAGACCTTATATTTTGTTTTTTACGAAATTATGCAATGAATTCTTGAACCATGAGTAAAGGATCAAAGTTTGATAAAACTTGGGTTATTTGGGTCGTTAGGTCACTTATTATTTCAAGATTTAAATTTGAAACTATTTCCTCTTAGTTAAGCATGATGAGATTGTTGGATGTCAGGAGGGCAGCTTATTAAAAGCAATTGATATTTATTTCTTTTGGAATTTTGCAGGTGTTTTCATAAAAAAATCATAAATTATTGTTATAACGAAGATCTTCTAAAGTTAATTAAGTTTTCTTGCACACTTTAGCATTTCACTATTCAGAGTCAAGATAAACTAATTGTTCTTAGCAAAAGAATCATCGAAACAAAATTCTGCGATGCTCGAACACGATCTTTCGACTCATTTATACTCTGAACTCTTCGATAAAAACGCATAGTAAAATACAATACAACATGTTCGGGTTGCAGTTCTAAGCGAAGAAAACAATCATTACCTACGAACATTTAACTAGGACTCTCTTCTTATCTTCCACTCAATTCTATTGTATGAATTTATAATTTATTCATTTTCAAACAAACATAACAAATAAACCAAATAAAATGGAATTAATGTTATCATCATTATCATTACTATTGACATCAGATATAGTCCGAATGAAAATATACTACAGATATCAAATATTAAGAATATTTATTTAATAAATATTTTTGTATGTAGATTGTTTCATTTTTTAAGGGCAGACATCAAAATATATTCTTGTACGTATATATATATATATATTTGTACACACATGTATATACATGCATATACACACTTAGGTATATATATATATATATATCTTTATATAAATTATTTAAAATGTTCTTTATAGAAGAAAGTTAGCTTTGCTGTGTATTCCCGTGGAAGTCTCTTTGTTGTTGGATTGCAAGTAAGAATTACTTGCTGGTAAAATGTACTTTGCTGTGTGAATAAGATTGGGGGAAATTGAGAGTGTGAGCATGCTTATTTTCTCTCATCTTTCCTACAGAATGTATACAAATCAGTGCATGTTACGTGCTTTTCTCTCCAATTCACGTAACACGCATTGATTACGAAAACAAAGGATAGCGAGACTTGTACAACGCCATCTATATGTAATCAATGTCAAGCAATAAAAAATGTTGATAACATCTAAACAATTTTAACTCACCCTGTCATGAATTACTTTTGGAAGGTAAACAGGGTAACCACTTTTCTGAAAGTCAGCTTGTGTTTTCGGTTGGTTATTCAGCATTGTTTGATGATTATCGGTTTTTTGGGGTCACGTAGGCACAACAGCTGTTATATATTCTTCCACACTTGTTAAATTATACGAAAGCGAAAGAGCTTACGTTCGGCATTAGTATTGTTTGTTGTGGGTTAGCATTGATTGAGAGAAATCGTAAACGTGGAGCTCTTGTTTTAAGTAATAATACAACTTGTTTTAAGTAATAATACAACTGATAGCCTAGTTGATTTGAAATATGCACTGAAAACTACTTTACTTACGCACTTTTTTCTCATAATTAATTTATAATTTTTGAAAATTTAATTTATTCTTTCTCCTAATTTATTTGCAAAATAAGCGTGCATTAATAGTTGGTTTGCTTGTTCATTTATCGGAGACCAGAACCAGTTGTCATTTATTGGAATTCATAAGCCACAATTAAATATAAACAAAAATTCCTCCCTATTTTCTCCTTTTTCATTTATATATGAATGAGAGCAACGAAAATGACACGTCAGTCTTACGCGATCGGGACAAAAACGCATATCAATTATCGGTTTGGTCACGAACGAAAGTTAACTTTCAAATACGTGATTAGCTTTGTGCTGTTATGGCAACTCAATAAGTTGCCGTAAATGTTGTTGTTTGAATGACGGCTGTCACTTGAGACAATTGCAACAACAATCGATTTTGTGCTAATTATTTTTTAAATATTGCGTGAAAATTGCATTGGAAACCGAAAAGACAATAGCTCTTGATAGAGAAAAAAAGTATATTAAATTAACTAAAAAGTATAACAGAGAAAATGGGCTCACGTTCACGAAGTCCAACGCCGAAACGCCGTCATCATAAAAGCAAGCACAAAAAACGTAGCAAATCCCATCATATAGATAGAAAGCGTGATAAAGACAATGAGGCTGTTTATAATTACTGCCATGGCGCTGGCAATAATACCGCTAACAGTAGCAGGAGAGACAAAGACCGTGAAAGAGATCGGGAACGTGAACATAGCCATCACAGAAATCGAAAACGTTCTCCATCCACTATGTCTTCTAGCGATTACACAGATAGCGACACAATGCATGCAAGCAGCAGACACAAACGTAGCCGCTACAAAAAATTAGATGAAGTAGAACGCTTGGCTGAAATGGAGCGTCAAAGACGTCAAAAGGAAGCTGAACAGAAGGTTTCCATTGTACATACGACATAAGTGAACACATTTGTAAACTAAACTTTATTAGATTGTTGAAGAGGAAGCGTCAAAGCGTATTGAATTATTGGTGAATAAACGGGTTGAGGAGGAACTCGAGAAAAGACGTGATGAAATTGAACAGGAAGTTAAGAGACGTGTCGAAGCTGCCAAAGCTGAGATGGAACACGAAATGATGTTGGAATTAGAAAGAAGACGAGAACAGATACGAGAAGAAGAACGCCGTCGTGAGGTAGGTGCTCGTTTTCAGGAAGTTTGCCTGCTTGTTGGAGTCTACAAGAATGTATTACCTCCAAGTTTAATAAATTTGTTAACTCCAAATTATTGTAGTCCGTTCGCAGGCAATCGTAGCCACCACTCCGCACATGAAACACGATTCCTTCTTATAACTAATCCAATAACTCTTATTGTCTGCTTTGTTTTTCAACCACTAAAAATCATTGATCCTTGTATACTAAATCATCTCATATCCATATATATCCTCCCAATCCCAAGTGGTGGTCGAAACATTACAAAATGAAAAAATGACAAAAAAAAAAAAACAAAAAACAAAAATATTAATTCTTGTAATAATTTATTTAATAATAAATTTCCATAAATTTGCTTTTTGTTCGAGAAACTTGAGGGCGTTCAATTGAAAGCCCAAAGTTTCCAAACATCGGGAGCCCTTGAATGTGTACGAGTGCTATGCTATGTTTAACGGATCATCTAACAAAACTCTCACACATACACACAAGCACATTCACTGGGTCTCACTGTATGATATATTTTCACAAACATACTTCTACACTCAGTCGCCGATAATTAAAGCAAGAGTTTTTGAAGAAGTGTTGACCATGTAAGTTATAAAATTCCCCAAAAAGCAGAAAACAGACGCAAAAAGATCGAGATACAGGGAGGAACAAAGAGAAAAGAGAAAGAGAGAGAGTGAGAGAGAAAGATAAAGCTTGAAAATAGCGGAAATTATATTCAAGACCACACACGTAAGGAAACGTAAGGAAGCGGCCCGCAAAAGAAACACGTCACGGCCTCAGAGAAATATAACGAACGACAGTAATATGCTGATTAAAAAATCCGTATGATAAACGATAACATTCCTTTAGCACTTCCATCAAGGAAAGTATAGTAGTTATGAGCTATATTTCCCTTGATAAAGGGTAAAACAATATAAAGTATTTGGTTCGATATAAATCAAATGACACAGATTCAAAAGGATTAATTCCCTAGAGAACTGAATTATTTCATTTTATGCAAAAAAAGACGTAGCTTCCAAAAAAAGAGAAAAAAAAAAAACGAAATGAACTTGAAAATAATGCTGCATTCCACCTATGGTTTTGTGGTATTCAGAAAGTATGGAATGCTCTTGTC
This sequence comes from Glossina pallidipes, assembly GCA_000688715.1. Lineage (NCBI taxonomy): Eukaryota > Metazoa > Arthropoda > Insecta > Diptera > Glossinidae > Glossina > Glossina pallidipes. Next base: position 751,162 of record KK499810.1, read on the forward strand.
TTTTATTTCTAACTTTTTCATACATTGAGTGCGTTAAAAAAACAAAAGAAAAGAAAGAAACAAAAACAAAAAGACAAAACCAAAAAAATCTATAAAATTTGTAAGTAATCATTTGTTTAAAATTTTTAGTTTAATTTTATCACTCAGCAATGACTTAAGCGATATTTCAAAATGTCGTTTAAAGTCACAAAAAAAAAATACGCTAATCTCTTTAGCCATCTCATAGCTCGTAGTAGAAATGTGCAGAGATAAACTATCACCGTAAGCGGCAATGTGAGAAAGGCTTGATATGAAATATGAAACAATAATTATTTAGTTATGTCGAGGAATTAGATAATAAGTTTACGTTTACCATAGATCCTTATTTAATCTGTAATTTTTTCGATAAATTTATAGGAAGAGGAAAAGAAAAAACGCGAAGAACTCGAAGAAATTCTGGCTGAAAATAATCGAAAAATCGAAGAAGCTCAACGCAAACTGGTCAGTCCCATCTTTATACATTTACAAATCATCATATTTTTGTATTCTAACGTTCTTCTATGTACTGTACTGTAGGCTGAAGAGCGTTTGGCCATTATTGAAGAGCAACGGCTTATGGATGAGGAACGTCAACGCATGCGCAAGGAACAGGAGAAACGTATCAAAGAAGAACAAAAAGTCATTCTGGGCAAAAATAATTCAAGACCAAAATTATCGTTTTCACTTAAACCGGGTGCTTTATGAGCTTTCTTTTTTTCGATTGTTTTCTTATTTTTACTCTTGATTTAAAATTTTTAGGTAACTTTCTGTTTTTTTTTTTTTCTTTTTCATTTAATTTCATTTTTTATTTGTAATCTATAAAGAGAAAAAGATAATAATTACTAGTGTGGAAGAAGTACTTGATTAACCGCAAGTCTTTCAAACAACAATAATACATATATACACAAAATTTGTATATATTTTTTTTTCGCTATCGCGCTGACGCGATGTTATATATTTGTATTGTAAAAAGTAACTTTTTAGTACACTTACTCTGCGTGCGTAACTACAATTTCAATAACCTTTAAAACTCCAACTAACCTCTACAGTACGACAAGAAATTTTTTACTTCTTTCTACACACAGTAATGTCGCTAAATTATAAAAAAAAAAAAATAAATAAATAAATAAATAAACAAATAAAAAAGAACGTTGTAGTTATGTATGTAGTGTGTACTTGTACTGTTAGTTATATAAAACGTTGTAAGTTTTTTTCTTTTTTTTAATATCAGGCAATACATAAAATGGAATTTTTATTTTCAACAATTCAAAGTATTTTTCTTCTCACTTTTGGAATTTGTACGTATGATATATATAAATAGTCCACACTTATTAATGTACATTACATTGCGAGAAGTTTCTAAAAACACAAATCTTAATTTCATTTATTTCATTGCAATGTTGGCGAATAGACAGAAATTAAAGTGGTAGCTACCGAATGGCACTTATCTATGTTCGATAGAGTAGAAAGCCTATTTTGACGATTCTTGAATCGAATTTACCATGTGAAAAAGTAGTCCTATCCGATCTGTTTTCAATGACTTCCATCCTTGGGCAAGAACTAGTTTATGCACCAATTTTCTTTAAATTATTTCAATAATTTGCTGCTTAATTGTAGCTTGAGCACAACAAGACAGGATGCAGAGACGGGCAGACAAGTGTAGATCTGATTCCGAATCGATCCTTACAATAAAAGGCGGATCTCTCCCAAGTTCTTCTAAGTGTTGTACACATCCGCACAAAAGAAGTGATTTTAGAAGAAGAAGTTATAAGACTACAAGCAGGACCAAATTGAATTTTTTTATATATACTTCATTCTCAGTTGACTTTTTTTATATATACTTCATTCTACATTGACCTTTCAAAATAAGGTGTTATATGCGAAGATGTCCGATCCGAACCATATCGGAAAAGGCGTTCAGCGAACAGCTCGGCATACGAATTTTCATCAAAATGTCTCAAAAATTGCAGCTTAAAAGATTAAGCACAAGAAAACAAGACAGATATCAATCGTTTATTAAAAACTGTCAACGACATTTCGTTATCAGATACACTTTAAGGTCGCTGTGAGCTTCTCTGCCGATCGTGAAGCTTGCGAACGTCGTTGTTCTTGCAGTTTATGGCTACGTGGCTGAGCCCTCTTGTGGCACATATTGATGTCGAGTTCATCGTAAAATCTTTTTAAAAGTATAGCTCCTTACAAAACTGAGGTCGTTTTGGAAAACGATTCTGAATCGGTCGTTATGATAAAAGGCGGACCTATCTCAAGGCATTTGGGGCGTTGCAAATATCCGTGCAAACCTAATATACCCTTGTGTCGAAAGTGCTGTACGGTATAACTACAGGGAATCTTTTTTATACTCGCCTTTTATTCCCTATTCCTATGTTTAGCTAGTAAAAATGTTGATTCTAAATAGCAACTTTAGCACAGAAATAATGTAACTGTAAACACCTTGCGGAAAATCTATATTACGGGAAAAGTGTCCAACGAGCTTTAACGATATTGTGGACAGGATTTTGAATTCTTAGTAGCGAAGTCAACAGACCAGTGTCACGTGATTTCCGCTAGCATTTATAAATCGTTTTAATTTGTAAAATCCTGAACACTATGCGTGCTTACTTGGCAAATCTATATAGAAAGTCGTTGATTCCTCGATCGAAAATTCGCTTTTAATAATCTGTTAGTTGTTGCGACCAATCAAAATCTCCACTTAAATTGTTGCGCAAAGACTAAGTATACGACGAGTATGCTCTCGTCATAATACAAAATATTATCGTTTCTCCCTGACGAGTATACTCGTCAATGACAACTATTTGATTAAATGTTTGAACAAATCAATAATTAATTTATTTGCAACGTAAAAGTCTTGCATAATTTTTTTCCTTTTCTTTTTTCAAATAAATTTTTCAATTTTTTATTTCAAGAAATAAAACAAAAACAAATCAACACACAAAAATAATATAAACAAAAAAAAATTACATTCATTTCAATTGAACTTAACTTTATTTATAGAAATATTATTAAAAAGAATATCTAAGTATATGTACGTGTATGTGTTTTGAAAAGACTATAAAGCTCTTTTAATAAAACAATTTGTTTTTTATTTTATTTTTTTTTTTTTTGTTCTGTTTAATTTTGTCGAACTTCACCTTCCCCGTTGTAATGTTCCATTAGACAGAAGAGGCTGATTCCTTTGTAGGTATATTTTGTAAATATTTAAGGCTTAGTTTAACAATTTTGATTTTATATTTTTTTCTTTTGGTAATTTGGTTTCTTTAGTTTTTTTTTTTTTTTTTTTTATATATGAAAATGAAATAAATATACAAACGATTTAAGGACTCATGGATAGTATAGCCCGAATTTTTGCTACCCAAGCCTTGCAAAATTTATTGCATATAAAGATTTTTTGAAACGCTTGCACATTGTATATGTATGTGTATTGTTTTAAGGATAAAGATCATTGCATTGCACCAATGAATGGCAATTTTCAGGATTACTTGTGAATGTTCTGCTAAGTTATTTCGATGCTGATTCTCTCTCCTTATTATGTCGAAAAGAATTTTAATTTAGTGTTGAATACCTTGTGTTGAATACCAAATGCATGAACTAGTGTTGAGCCGTTTTCTTTGCGAGTGATATAAGTGTATTTTATATAATAAGGACGCATAAAAGGGTTTGTATTCGAATGGTTTGAAACGTTATTCAAAAATTTCGGCGGTTTGTTTTGTGCTATTTATTTATCGAAAAGAATTTGTATGCCGTACTCCGTCTGTGGTGCGAGGACTTAGTAAGTTTGTTCGGATGTATGCAACGCCCTGATGGACTTGAGATAGACTCACTTTTTATTATACCGATCGATTCAGATTCGCTTACTGAATAGATTTAAGCTTATCTGTCCCCTGTCCGTCTTGTAGTCCACCCGCAGGCCGCAAATTTTTGAGATATTGTGACGAAACTTGAAACGTTGAAGTGTTCCAACCCATAGACGAGCGGTATTGAGAATGGTTTCGATCGGACCGAGCAAATCCCATCCCATATCAAGCTTTACTTTGAAAAGTTGTTAAATGTGTAACAGTATTAGGCAAAGTGGCGTCGCGCCGCGGCCCGCTATATTGTTTTACTTGCTTTCGAACTAAATTATTATCTCTTTGCGGAAAATGGACTTACGCCGTTTTCAAAGAAATTAGGTTTATTATTTCATTAATTAGGTAAATTTATATTGAAGGGATGATGAAAATTTTGAAGAATTTTTTGTAGATCTTAGCAGATTGCATTCATTGTTATCGTTAAATAAATTTTTGTCAAGAATAGACTTAGACCACTTTCAAAGAAATTGACTCATATGTTTACTCAGGTCAGAAAAAAATTAGAAAATAAGTTAGATTGGCCAAGACTCACTGGAAAGTTGTGCTCTACAATATCTGCTCAGAAATCTGCAATAATACGATATTTTATGATGGCTATATATATATATATTTTTCGAATATCTTATATAAAATGCATTTGCGTACGTTATCCTATGTTTAGTTTATCTTGCAATAGTAGAGGTATACTTGTACATGAAGCATAAAGTTTATATTACAATTGTATGTGTGTGTGTGTGTGTGTGTGTGTGTGTGTGTGTGTGTACATGTGTGTGCGGATGCCTACATTTCAAAGGTATCTTAATTACGATATTTGATGGCACATACCCCTATATATTAAACAAAATAATAATAATAATTTCTGGGTATCAAAATATTCGGTAAAAGCCGAGTACGATTTCTTAGTTTTTCCATATCCCGAAATATCAAAGTTATCGCCTAATTTTACAGAATTCAAATATTAAATGGTAAGAACGTCAATCAATTTTCAAAATTTTTAGATTTTTTCAAAAGATTTCTAAAACATCTTTTCATCTTTATACGTTTGTTATGTATTTTTATTTTTTTTTATTTATTTTTTTTTTTAGTGAAAAGGCAGAAGTTTGAAAACTTCAATGAACTCAGTACAGGATTTTTTATTCGATAATCATATTTTTTTATTTATGCATTTATTTGTATTTATTCGTATAAAATATGAGTAAAAGATTAGTGGAAGCTTGCTATCTTTTTTTTTCCTTTTTTTTTTTTCTTGAATCCAATTGTTTTACTTATTTATTTATGATGTACAAAAGTGTTTTATTTTAATTGTTTTGCTTGCAGATCGCGATGGACTCAAAATGAATGAAGAATTGATTCGATCGTTATTGATCTCCCCAACTTTACCCCACTAACCTCTTTTTAGCGTATTTGTTTCCAAACAATTTACCAAAAAGAAAAGTTCTTTCTGTTACGTTTTTTTTTTGCCTTTGACTTTCAAAATAATTAAATATATAATTTTTATTTATATTAAATATAATTAATTAATGTATATAAATTTATATATATTTTACTATAGTTATGTATGTCTGTATGCGTGTGCAAACAAATGTATTCATACATATATGTACAGTTCATAAGAAAATAATTGCAAATCGTGTCCGAAAGAAAAAATTTTTCATTAAGCAGCAGTTTTTGCAAAAAGTTTTTAGTCTGAACTCTTGTTCAGAACGGAAAAATTTAATTTATGGACGTAGAAGTCTAGTCAAGAGACCGTAAGGATGGCTATACAACTGAACGAAATATTCGACACACTGCCGCCAGATAGAACATTCAATAGCTAAAGGCCGCATGTAAATCCATCATCATAGTTTAAGCTGCTATTGATCGTAACGCTCGATTGCTGTCAGCTAGCGCATTGCGAAAATTGAACGCTGCTCGATTTAGGAACTTTTAAAATGCACTTTGAATATTATCGTACTTGCTTTAAATGTTTTATTGTTGAGTATAAAATGATGGGCTAGATTGGATGCCTTCATAAAAGCAAGCTCGTAAGACATAAGTTCTTTGAGCCCTGAAATAGTACTAAACAGAAAGCAACATAACCCTACAAAATTTGATTGATCAGTTACAACATTCGATTAGTTTCTTACAATTCTCTGAAATTTTAACATATCACTAATTGGGCCGTCGTGCAGAGAATATCATAAATCACTGTTGATCATAAGATACGGACCTTTTAAAGCGAAATGACTTTACCATGAAGTCAAGCTCTCAGGAAAAGGTACTTCAATCGAATAAGATATTACCGATTTTATCGTTAAAGCCAAAAAGTTTTTAACTGAAAGTCCCCCCAATGGTGAATGAATTTAAAGTAATTAATATGAAACCAGTGAAAACGCCATAGTCGGCTAGGCCGACTATTAAATATCCTACACCACTTTGCCTAATGCAATTCTTATTTTTGTCAGTTTATTTTTGTATCAAACTACTACTCATAAGGACCAGGATCAACCTTGATCATAGCATCTTAAAGCTTAAACTTTTTCTGCCCTAAAAAACAAGAGTTTTCGTAAAAATCCATATATAGGGTAGGATGCAAAAATAGGCGTGGGCGATTTTTTTTTTATCTACATTACTATTATGAGTTAAATTTCAAAGAATCAATTTTCGTAAAAATCTACATATAGTGTAGGATCGAAAACGTAGGTCCAGATGGTCCAAATTTGGTACAGTTAATTTTTTTATCTTAAATTGCTATTATGATCTGATCTTCATCATGAAGCATTGCAAAATTAGATCTTTTTGCCACATGAACTTCAATTTTCATTATATAAGAGGGGTTTACAAAAATTGCCCCAGCCAGTCCAAAGTTTTCATACTCTTTTAGAATGCCAAAATGCTATTACTTAGCCACTTTTGCCGAGAAATTTTGAAAATTGCAATTTTTCCACATAACGATTTTTCAAAAGAGGGCGTCGTATGGGAGTGGTCAAAAAAGTGGAACAAAACATTTTCAGTAGCGTGCGTCCTTGGATCAAGACACGGCAGTGTACCAAATTTTATCACGTGCCATGAACACAAATTTACATAAGCAAAAATCAGACGGACAGACAGGCTTGGATCAATTCAAAAATGATTCTGAATAGAAGGTGGCCTTAAGAGTTTCTCCTTGTTACATACGTCTGCATGAACTTGACATACTGTGTACCACATGTGGTATAGGGTATAATAAATTACTTGCACTGCTGAATACTGCCCGAATAACCGAGTAGGTAAAAATCGCGAGTACAAAGCCAGTGTCCACTACCGAGTAAAGTATTGTTAAGAGTAGATTTGTTGTGTTGAACTGATATTAAGAAGGCTTACAAAAACCACACAGTATATACCTTATTGAGTTACATTGTTAAATATTTACAACATTACATTACAACAACAGACTACTGCTTCTTCTTGCATTTAGGGAAGTAAGTGAAATCAAGAGTAAACATCTTGCAATTACTTAAGAAAATTTGCAATTAAGTGAACTGTACATATATGTAACTTTTTTCAACAAATTTTTCTTTATATAATAGTTTGCGGTCCAGTTAATAAATTGAACGAAATGATTTTTTTTTTTTTTGCTACTTTTTTTTTGTTTTGCTGCAAATGCACTCTAAAAACGATTAAATGGAAATTTAGTACAAAATATAATGTTTACGATATATATATACATATATATATATATATATATATACATATATATATACATATATATATGTGAATAAAATTTCAAATGGATATACTTAGCGTATATGTGTAAAGGAGCTCGTTACAAGCATGTTCAACTGCTGCGCATAAGAGTTCCTTTGTCCAAATTTATGCATACACATAATTAAATTTACACAAATTGAAAAATGTACACAATTTTTCGCTATGTCAACAATTTAAAAAACAATATTCCCAACACAATGTTCACAAAAAGCACCAAGAGCATCAGCTGTTGTCGTGAGAACCAATCCTATATGCAATACAAATACAAGAAATGCATGAGTTAATATGTGTATATAGATAGTATGCAGGGGAAATATGTGGAACATGTAGAGACTTAATTAAACGGAAAATCACTCACCTTTACTTGCGGACTTACGAGGTATAATAAGGGATTGCCTTTGAGCCTCTCATTCATCTCGATTTGACGGCGTACCGCTTCGCGTCTAGCTGAGCCTAAAGCAGATACCTCCTCGCGACTCATAGCTTCAGTAGCACGTGGCAGTTCTTGGAAATCGGGCAATGATTTCTTACGCTGTAGCGTAACATTAATAGGAACGCTCTGTAATAAATAGGAAATATACGCAAAAACACTCTCAGTCTCATTTATCGAATAACAGAATTCAGTAATTCATTCTAAAGCATGTAAAATGTTATTAACTTCTGTCGGTGGCTCAACAATCCAACTCTCCGAGGCTCGGCGAGCTAACAAAGCCGGGGAGAACATTAAATCCTCCTCATCTTCTTCCGGATACCATTCCATGCTTATTGATATTTTACAATTACAGGGTCAACGGATAAGAAAAAAAAAATAAATAAATATATTGCATAACTTTTCCGAAAGAACTCAAAGTCGCTAAATATTGTTTACTTCTACGCAGTCTGTTGTTTTCAATTAAATCACTTTGAAATTCTTTCTGTTTCACGCATTCCGCTTCTTCACTTCTAATATGTATTTCGGTTTAATAATAATTTTTCATTATTATGAAAAGAACATTTAAGTTTTCTTCACTTGACTTCAGCTAACGAAGAAACGATCACCGAACAGTCGCTACTCAACACATTGCTACGCCTATATGAATATGAATATATATATATATGCAATAATGTATGTTAATATTGCACCCCGTTCGTCAAACCGCTTATTTTAAGCAAATCGAAATTATTTTGAAAACTTTTTAGTTTTTTTTCGTCCGTTGTCTTTCGCTTTTCTTGCAGGTGAATCGATGTTTACAAACTAGATTGCTCGATACTAATTCGCATGTTGTTCATGCTTGCAGCGAGATCTTTATGTATTTAGCAAAGTTCCGCTGAATTTCTCTTATTATCGAACACGTAAGTAAGACAAAAGAAAGGCGATTTTCGAAAATGTAGCGCGACAAACACTTGTGAAGAATTCATTTGGATTCATTTTGTAGAGCATTCATTAAGGTCGTGAGGCTATTTTTAGGATGCTCTCTCCCCGAGTATTTTCGCATCAGAACATAGACAATGAGAATAAAATATTATGTGAATAAAAAAATTCAATAGATAACCAACACTAATAAAGGAAAATGATACTCCGGTAGGTACGTATTTGCGTCCTAATCAGATGCCCTAAATTTGACAAAGAGATGTGAGTATAGCGTTCCCTAAGACGCAGTAGTAAATAGGGCTGTCTTTCTTACCTTTAGTTTCTTAGTGGCTGCAGTGGCAGCAGTGGCTGAAGATAAAGGTATCACTGGTTTTGGGGGTAAGTATAGGCTTTCTGTACGTTTTGGCTGCGAGGGTGAGGGAATGATATCCTGTCCAAGCGTTCGCTGGCGCAGGAGTACATCTTCGAATGGTTGGTTTTGCTTTGAGTAAAGCGATTCTGTCGTTGTGGAATTCGCGGCATTTAGACTCGGCGTAGGAGCACGGGACATTCGGCCAGTTCCCGTTGGAACCGAACCATTTCCTTGCGTGGGTGTATTACCACCGGACGGCGCTGGTGTTGTACCACGAAATACTGAACCGGTTCGTGGCCGCTGTTCAGGTGTGCCACTTTCATTGGCGGTTCCGCGATCGATTGAAGCCTGTCGAGATCCGAAGCCGCCACTCAAACGACTAGCCGCCCGGGCATACCGATCTATCGACGAATCGCGGCTTGGAGGTCGCTTGTAATGATCAAAGTGATCGATCGATGACTGCTGATCGGTTTGCCCTAACATAGGCGTTTTACCTTGTCGACTGGCAGCCATTGCACTATTATCTGGCTGTTGTTGGAGTTGTTGTGCTTGCTGCTGTTGCTGGTATTGTATTTGCGAGGGTCGTCTAAGTTGGCTGGCGCCATGACTTGGGGAATCGACAGTGCTCTGCTGTTGGTGCATCAAGTGTTGCTGACGCTGCTGTAGCATTTGCTGTTGTTGCTGTTGTTGTTGCTGTTGTTGTAATTGCTGCCTTTGCTGTTGAAGATGTTGTTGTTGTAAAATTTGCTGTTGCTGTTGTAATTGCAACTGTTGTTGTTGTTGCAATTGTTGCTGATGTTGCAATTGTTGTTGCTGTTGCAAAATCTGCTGCTGCGTCATGCTATTTACAGTATGAGCTGCTTCAGTGTTCTGAAAATTTGTATTATCCGTTTGCATTTGATTTTTGATCGGACTACCGCTGCTACTTAGGTTACTTGGGATATAATTTGCGTTGGTTTTTGCAAGGCCAGGTGGTTGTTGCAGCTGGTATTGATATGCGGGATTCATTTGGGGATTGTTCTGCTGCAGTTGCTGTTGATATTGCTGCTGGTACATTTGGTTGATGGTAGTAATCGCACTCGATTGCGCTGGGCTCACTAAAGCCGATAAATCCGTTTGCGGCGTCACTGGTAACTGTTGCGAATACATGGAACTCGGAACGGGAAATTCTGCGTTTTGCTGGGCTTGTGTGGCTTGCCGATTCTGTTGAAATGCATTCGAACGCTGCGGACCCGCTGTATTGCTGGCAACGCTGTCTGCAGCGGTACCACCTGGTGAAAATTGCGAGGCACCGACAGGTGGAGCTTTATATCTTTCCCGGTAACGTAATTTTTCAAAACGCTCTAGAACAGTAGGCTTAAAATCGGGCGCGAATTCGCGAGCCATTTGCACAGCTATCTCGCAATCAATTCGAGCTTGTTCAGCGGCAATATCAGCACTTTGGGCCTTGGCACTAGCAGTGGCAGTTCGCGAAATCGCAATATCGGAACGCTGCATAGCCATTTTTAAGGCGCGCTGCGCCGAAGCCACTGAAGCAGTAATACGTTCCCGGAACTTGCGTGACCGAGCAATAAACAAGTGTTTTTTCTTTTGACTAGTGATTAGAATGTTGTTCTTGTATTTTCCCTCCTCAAAGGAGCCATCTCTAAATGTCGTTATACCATAACCGTGTTTCTTATTGTTATACCACTCACCCTCGTATTTTAGACCGTCAGTACGTTCAGCCACACCGAAACCGCAACGTTTATCCTTCTTCCATTCGCCCATATACGTCTCTACAACCGTCGGATCCAGCTGCTCGTCCTCCATGGTGAAACTAGCATTGGATTCGGTATGTGCCGACCTAAAGAAAACATATGCGCATGCATGTAAAAAGTTAAGTAGTAAAGTGAAATGATCCCGGAGTGAACATACTTTGCCGTTAAATTTGATTGCTCTGAACCTGTACTTAGCCAAGATGCCGTCGACATTGTCGAACGTATACTACCAGAAGCCAGGGTGCCACGTTTCTCCAAATCACTAGTGCTTCGCTGCTTACGCATTTTTAAGCCCTGAATTTACGTTCAATTCTTAGGTAATGGCACGAATTTGTTTTTTTCACATAATGCTCACCGATAGAAATCCCTTTTTCGATTTTTCCGACAAGCTGTTTCGTCTTGCAGGCGCTTTATCCGAGCGAGCGGTAAGAACGAATCCACCACGAATCTCCTCAGTGCGGGCATTATTTTTCGCGGCGTTGGCTGCATTTTCATTGCTACGCAATGAACTCAACGAAGCATGTATGTCTTTGCGGCGGTGGTGGGAGGCGAGGCCAAAGGGAGCCGATGTGCGCATACCATAACCGTGACGTTTACCCTCTTGCCATTGCCCTTGGTATTTACCTGAAAGCCATTACAAGAGAACCAACCAAAGATGATAAGCCGCCCTAGGATATAAGCTTGTTTAAGTTAATATATTACGGCTGACATCAATAATTTTTGTGTTACAAGTGATAAAAATAATAATGACTCTTCACACATATTTCCACTACGTAATGCCTTTGTGCTGCTAAATTTGGCTTGCAAGCACAAAGCTCCAAAAACATTCAGCTTACAAACACCTTCAACTATATCACTACTTGGGTATATACACAATATGCCTTCAAATAGTTTTAGTAGTGGCATCTTTCATCACAGTCGCACACGTACACACGCTCATATGCACGTGTGTACGTATCATATACACACACTTGTGTGTTAAATTGAAAGTAGTGAACAAATGCATTGTTTTTATCCTTGATATTTTACTACGATATGCGCGCACATACGCTCACACACAAACACACACAAACACACACATATGTGCACTTTCAAATGTCCATATTTCATAAATCTTTGGGTGAGAGAAGCTCTTGTTCTGATTAACAATTGTCGCATTATTTCTAGTTATACCCTTCGCGTATGCATGGATATCTAATATGTGAAGTATGTGATAAAACAGTTAACTGTTAATTACTTACAAGTACAATGAAATTGGGTCTCTATTGCTTTTAGTTATTCAATAGAATCTTTCATGTTTCACAACACGATATGTTAAATGTTTCTATTTTTGTCCTCGTTACTTAACAACTGGCAATTTCCGTTTCCGGCATCGGTGGCATTTCAAACTTATTTAAATTATAACATTGCGTATGAATAATATTTAGAAACGAGTTAAAAGACCGATATCGTGTTGCAGATTAATAAATAATGATTAAACTTTTGTACTCGCTTTATCGCTCCTCACCGAAATATCGTATAACAGTAGTTCTTATACGGTTCTCGAAAACAATGTAAACTATGACGGTAAGAGGATGTGTATAACCAATTCTAAATCGAAACATTTGGCTGTGACCGAATCTTTTCCACCCCACCAAAAAGACAGAGTTTTCATGCTGTGTAGCGTTAGATGTGCGTGACTGATTTTCGCCATTTTTGTGGAATATATGTGGAAATTTTGATGGTGTGTCCATTGTAGTTTATACGCAATGGGCGAAAAATTCAAAAAGCGAAGATGTTCTCAACTCAAATTGTACTGTGGGCATATGCTTTTATCGATTTGGCCCATTTTCAATATCAACCTGCATGTGACAATCAACAACCAGACGGACACATGGACTGACAAACATTTCGCTGGTTCAGAATTTGTAGGATTTGCGAAGCTTCTTCCTGGGTGGTACAAACATTTCGAAAAAATAGATATGACACGTTCGGTTCTTCGATGGTGGGAATAAAAAAGAAAATAGTAGCCATGCAAACAAAATAATAACATTAAAGCTGATGAGTTTTAGGCTGATCTCTTCCAAAGTTTTCCTGTTCTGCTTCGTTATTTCTTATTTATTGCTCCTCGCTTTCCGTTGACCCTCGTACGTATCCATCAATTCAAAGGGCTCTGCTCGTTCCTTCCTACTCACGTTTAAGAGTCGCATCAAGATACGTTTTAATCCCCGCTGATGGTTTCTTGTTGTAAAATTTCATTTTGTTAATGTTCAAGAATATCTTTTTGAAATACGAATATGGGCTTCTTATTTCTTTTGTAAAGTTAGGTTCTAGTTTTTCTTACTTCACCTTACTTGACAAAAAATCATATGTTTTATACCCTACCACTTGTGGTGCAAGAGCATGTTAAAGTTGAAGAAGAAAGAGTCAAGACTTTCATTATACTGATCGATTCAGACTGACTTTTTGAATCGGCCTAACCTTGTCTATTCGTCTGTCCGACTGACGTGTCGTGCCCCAAGGACGAATGCTATTGAAAATGATTCGGAAAATGGTTTCCATATAACGCGCCGCAAACGCGGACGATGGCCCATTGTGGTGTTTTTACTTATTTTTACATTAAAGTAACAACTTATGGCCCATCAGGATCACGGGATCGGAGCGGCTATGGATTGTTAAATTTATTTATCAGTAAAGCAACAAAGAAAAAATTATTTCGACTAATCCTGACCAACTATTTGGTTACATAAATATTATAAAGAGCTTTGGTCGCTTTGTTGTGAAAGCTCCAGATGAAGCCTAAGCTATTAACTAAGAACATAGGGTACCTAAGTGAATCGAACGGATAATGACCCATTAAACAAAGTATTATTTAAACGAGTACGAGATTTGTGCCAAATGTGAAGATAGTAGTCCTCAGTGCCTTGGCAAAGATTAATTATATACTACTTTGAATATTCTCAAGGGACAAAGATTTATTGGTTTCAAATCTCTTAGATATATTTCGTAGATATATTTCGTAAGAATATCCTGATTGGCTAGAAGACACGCCCATTTGCAGAGTTAATAATTCGTGCATCACTGATATCAGTTACGTCAACACCTTATTCGGCAACATGCTATCATATAGCAGGGGACAGTTGGCATCTTTATAATTAGCGCCGGACTATTCCAAGTCGCCTTGCTAGTATGCCTAGCATGAATCGCAAAGCGAGTGTAGTTTTGCTAATTTGCCCTTAAAAGGTTAAATGCCTCCTGTGAACATCAGAAATTATTATGTATAACAAAGCAAGAGTCTTTTTTAACTACGACAACGAATCAATTTTTCTTAGTTCTCTTTGAAATTTTTCTTTTTTAATTACCTCCGTCGGCGTATGTTTCACAGCCATAACCATCTTGATAGCCTAGATTCCAGGTACCCTCGTAGCGTGCTGTTGACACGGTGCTCTCGCGCACACCATAGCGACCCTTATGGCCATCCTTGGACCATTCGCCACGATATATTTGACGTCCTATCTGTTCAACACCCAAACCATGACGACGGCCGTTTTGCCACTGACCCTCGTAATGAGAACCACTACGCAAGCAATGTGTTTTAACCAATGATTTCATTAACCTATAGTTGCTTACTTACCTTGGCCATATATAAGACCCCGAGACTTCAAAACCGTAATTCCAAGCCCCCGCATAAGCACCTTGATGTTTAGGACCTGTGCATACGCCGTGACCATGTGCTTTGCCCTCATCCCAGCCACCGCAATAGGTGCCGCCGTCTTCAAAATCGAATCTACCACCGCTTACATGAGATCTCTTACCCCCTGCTGCCGCACCACCACTGCCACCAATTTGAGGATTTGAAGCTCCTTCACCGGTACCTATCGTACCATTTTGTTGAAATTGCTGCTGCTGCTGCTGCTCAGCTTGATGCTGCATGGCTTAAGCAGCCTTTTAATGTGCAACCACTTTTCGGATACTTTGCAATTTAACAGCCAAGTCGTACTAATGATTGGATTAGTTTTTTTCAATTTTTTTCTGCCTTCTATTATTATCGCTATTATCTAATGCGCTGTCAGTTAGTTAGTTTATCACAACTCAAACTGATCCGTTTGTTAAACTTTTATTTTTTCGGTTTTCGATAGATTCTCGTCGGTTTATACAAAATTATTATTGTTTTCATTTCTCGTTAGTGTGAGGCGCTGCAACTGGATGTGCCTTTGCGTTCGCGCGCGCGTGTGTGTGTATGTGTGTGTGTGTGCGTGTGCGTATGTGTGTGTGTGTTTTTTGGGGGTTATATGGTTGTAGGCGAGTACCGGGATGTTTGTTTTCACTTGTCTACGATTTCTGATTTCCTTTTTATTTATTGGTCGAATTTTGTTTTTTATTAACGCTGTGGCAAAATTTGTTTTATGTTATTATATATGAATTTATGCGCACGTAAAACTTTTTTCTGTCTTTATTATAAACATACTTATGGCTAGTTTTGTTTTCGTTTTTTTTTTCAAGTTTTTAATGAAACTCGAAAACGTTGATATTGCGCACACACACACACACGTACGAAACCACAAATAGCACTGACTATTATTTTGCTTCGCTGTTGCTGTTATTGTTCATTATTTCTATAAACTGCCGATTGGAACTACGAGATAGAGATAAAGACAAGAGAAATTATATGTGATACATAGATGAGATTAGTAAATAAACTAATAAAGGAGGACGGCAGAAAGCCAGGCAAATCCTCGGAGCATATAAGACTTTCGCTCTACTTCTACAGAAGAACTAGCATGGAAAAGTGTGTGTATGCATGGAAATACACTCAATAGTAATAACCTTTGTTTAAAGCTACTTTGGACGATTGCTTTCTCAACAGGTCAATATGCACGATGCTATCAGCGATGGTACGTGCGACTTCATGCGGTGGCCGGTCAAGAAGGCGTTGTTCGAAAACTGAATTTAATCATCCCGTTCAACACAGCACTGATCCAAAATGAATTCAACATGAAAGCTTGGCGGGTTGACAAAAAGTTGAATTTCGTACACAATGAAATCGTGGGCTCCTCACGCTTCTATGTGCACTCACATAAAAGAGATTCCGCAAGAAAATCATTTAGTTTGTTATTAAAACAAAATGTTCATACCCTATGCCATTAAGTTCGCGCGGACATTGGTAACACCCTAAGGGACTTGAGGTAGACCCACCTTTCATTATAGCGATCGCTTCAGAACCACTTTTTGAAACTGTCCGTCTGTTCATCTGACGTCTGTCCAGGTATACTTGTGTGCAACTTACATATAACGCCTTATTTTGATAAATCGTTATGTGGAAAAGCATTCTAATTTTCAGAACTACGTAGGCAACTGTATTTCGGCAATCTAACCTTTGGATCGGATGTGCTAATTTTTTGAATCCCATGAGATATAACCGTTCCTACGGACACTGAGTGTTGGTATTAACAAAGGATAATTTTCAACACTTCTTGATGAAAATTCATTCACAATAATAATTTGATCTAAAAATCAATCTTACCGAATTTGAACTACTTAGAACTATTTTTTGGATCTCAAGCAGTACAATGTTTTTAATGAATAATAAGGCTTTATATGCCCAAAAAGTCGAATTTTTAATATTTGATGATGACAACTAGTCCTTAATACATCAGCCGTAAGGAATTTGGATCACAAAGATCTATTTTTTAGATCTACCCATAGCCCATACGTAGGGGCTCTTATGAAAGCAAATCCTTCTATGGCGGCAAAGCCTAATTTGTGGTTTGTTGTAAAGGAAGAAATTGGAACAAAATAAAATCTTTGAGAAGTAAATCAAGTTTTTTTAAATTTAGACCACGTTGAGATATGGGTATCCTCTAATATGGCGGCTTTCATAAAAATTATGCATTTACGTAAAAATAATGTATTATTAAGAAAATGACTGACTGTATTAGGCGAAGTGGCGTAGGGATCGTCCGACTATATGATTCTTGCTTATTTTTCTATTCGAGTACTTAAGTAACGGGCCTTTATCGGCTAAACACAAACTATAGGTATGACCAAAGTAAACACTGGCTTGGTAGGCGTGACTGTTACCGACTCGGCTTGTCATGCGAAGTGTAATGAATATTACTGTGAATAATTTATTGACAGGTTTACTCTATTTTCAAGCCGCGCCTATCCAGTTTAGGTCAAGTGGGTTGAAGAAAAGATAGAAAACTCAACACGTCAAGCTTTACGTAAACTTCGAAGGGACTGTACGGTTCGCGTGAACGCTATTAAATTCACTCCTTATCCAATGTACACTTTTTGTTTATTTATTTATTTAATTACACACGATATTCAATTGCAATAAAATAATAACCGAATTAAGTAGATTCTTAAAGATAAAACGTATGCTACACAATAGGACTTCGCTTCTGTAAGGTAGAAAAAATAAAGCAAAAATAAAAAGAACAAAATCCATGTGTAAATAAACAAATAAGACGAAAAAGAAGAAGGCATGTGTAGCACAGAGACACGTGTAGCACAGAGGCACACTTGCACAGAGGTACATTTGTGTGTACCCGAGTTGAGAGTGATCCCCTAAACCAATGCAAATTCGCAAAAGCTTGGCAAACGATAGTAGTGAACACATTTAGTTTAATTTACGAATACACAAAAGTCGGATGTTAATGAGAGATGATATGACAGCATTCGACGTGTCCGATAGTGAGATTAAATTATAAATAATATTTAAATTATCAATATTTTATCGTTTAGTAATTTAAATAAGAAGAGAATGGCGAGGATAAAACTACTTGCTCTTCTTTAGGGATTAAAAATAGTGGCGTAGCGATTTCATTTTTATGCAAATTCCTAAAGTCGAAGATTAAAAATTATTTCTTAGTTACGCCAAACTGGTCCCACTCACTCACTGTCTTTTCTTATTGAAGATCTACCTGTCGCTGAAATTAAGGAAGAAATCGCAACTTTTTCATATGAATAGCGGTGTCTCGAAAGTGTGGTTACGAAAGAGTAATGGCACCGATCCGAGCAAGTCCTGACTCTCAAAATGTTCGCATCTATATTTGTCGAGAACCTTAAACTATTCGTAGCCACAATTCTCCTGATCGGTCTTTCTATAACTCAAATTTTTATACGCAGCCATGATTCGGCAAAGATGACATATTCTATCCTGAGGGTGGACATTGCTTTATTAAACGATTTATAAAAATATCTAATTTTACTGAAAATTACATTATAAAGTAAACTTAAAAAATGTGAAAATGTTTGAGTAATGGAAGCAAAACTTTTCATATCAAAAAAGCAATAACAATAAAGTACAAAAGTGCTTGGGACATAAGGAATAACACAATTAAAATATGGGCGCATGTTTTGGCTGAGATATTCGTCAGTTTTGATTCTTTTGTGTTCGAAATTAATTAGCAACTTTGTTGAAAGCTATGGTGAGTACACATATGATCTCACTGCATAGTTGAGAAAAAGAAAATTATTCATAAGTTTTTAAAAAGAAAAAAGGCATTTCAATTGTTGCTACACACACACACACACACATACACATTAGTATTATGTTCAATGAAAATACTTTTTAAAAAACGCTTTAAAGTGTCATTAAATTAATGAGAAGAACTCATATTTACTAAAATAATTGTCGAAGACATTGTTCGCGATAGAGAGAGAGAGAGACCGAAGAGAGAAATTAGTAAAGAATTTCCCCCGGGCTTATTAAGTACATCCGGAAGAAGGGCTCTACGCGGATAAGATGCGTTTCCAGGAAAAAGTGCTATGAACCGCCGCTACAAAAGTGGGAAAATGCGGTCTGGGTGCGTTTTTGTTCAGCGACCAAAAGTACGTCCACAAAAATTTCACTAGATATGCTAGGGACAGTAAATGGCATAGATAGCTTTTTCCTAACATGACGTAAGGCCAATAATTAGAAGAATAGAAAAAAAAAAAGCGAACAATTTTCAATATTTAGTGATTTGAATAAGTAGGCAGAGTATAGTCGACGAAAGCCGATTATTAAATACCCTGACGTGGTCTAAATTTAGCGACACTAATCTCCTGGTCAAAGCAGTTATTATTGTGCATCAATTTTCGCCAAAAACTACTAACTAACAAAACTTAGGCTTTATTGCTAGACAAACGGTTACTTTTAATGAGTACCCTTTTACGGCGTACTGTCCGAAACATAGACCAACGCTGTGTAAAATATGATTCAATTCATTTTTCTGTCAAGTTGCTATTACGGACTAATTCTTATCATAAAATATTGCTTAAATACTTAGTTTTCGGCAGAACCCTTATATGGCGTGTTGTATATAAAATGGCTCTGTATGGCCCAAAATTTGGTGGAGTTAATTTTTGTGTTAAACTACCAAATTTCGATTTGAAATACGAAAAATTGGACCGCTTTCCCTTAAAGAGACTTACTTTTTGCGGGATTTTTGTCGAGAAATTTGAAAAACTTGACTTTATTTCCT
Source organism: Glossina pallidipes (assembly GCA_000688715.1). NCBI lineage: Eukaryota > Metazoa > Arthropoda > Insecta > Diptera > Glossinidae > Glossina > Glossina pallidipes. Next base: position 770,682 of record KK499810.1, read on the forward strand.
ATAACGACTCTTTCAAAACGGACATATTTGGATCGGGCAAGATCTATTTTTTAGACTCCCTCGCTATAAGGCTTCTCATGAGAAGTAAATCTTTGTTTCACAAAAATATTTTATAACAACAATTGATTTATACGTGAACATCGCTCCATATATAGAGGCTCCCATCAAAAGGAACCTTTATACTGCAACACGAAATTAAGACAAAAGCAAATGCAATGTACTAAGCTCAGTGGCTTAGGGCATTTCATGTTCGACCTTGCGCGCCCGTAATATTTGCACTTGTTTCATAAAAGCTTTTGTTTTAATAAACTTTTCGGTGAATATGGTGTCATTTGTATCTATGACTGCATGTGCTTGAAATTCTCCGGCGTTTGTCCCAGGGCAAATATAAGTTTCTAAATTGCTTCTTTTATACTCATGACCGCGTGCTTTTGATTTATCAAATATTCCCAAGATATAGAAAGAGTTCAGAAACCATCTTTTAAAATCCTTGACATATGTCCAGACAAGTCCACAACTATGTATCTGCAACCTTTGTTTATAAAAATAAATTTTTGTTGTAATTTTCTTTATTATTGTTGTTGTTAAGCTACTTCAAGTAGTCCGAACTGTACATCAACGAACGAAATGAACCGAATTTTCCAAATATTTGTAAAGCATTGCAGTACGTGCTCGAGGCTATTTGCAAACATACACATTCTTGAGTGGTGTGAACGCCGAAAGCGGTTTGACCATCTTTCTCTGTCTGTTACCATTATATTGTTACGCTGTTGTAAGAGGTCATTAAATCGATTCGCAGGTCCCGTTCGCTCCCGTAATTTTTCCGTTTATTTTTATTATCGTTGTTGTTATGTATTATTTAGACCAAAGAAATAAATAAATTAATATGGGATGGGCAGCAAGTAAGATTATCGGCTCATTTTTTCTTAGAACTTAGTTAAATTTGGCTTGATCCAAATATAGTTCTCTTATTTATTCATGCGTTTATATCGTACAACACCTGCGGTATTAGAGTATATGACGTTTGTGCGGGTCGGTTATCTGTGTGTCTGTCTGTCTATCCGCCTATCTTGTTTTCTTAAGTTCAACGTATAACTTTCATTATATTTTAATGATGTTGGGTACACTGACATGTTTTGGTCCAGGGACGAACACTATTGAAACTGATTCCAATCGGATCACTTTTTCTACCACTTCCCCTATAACTGCTTATAAAAGTCGTTATATGAGTAAGTGTAAAGTGGTGTGAGGTTTTTAACGGTGGGTGTCTAAGTGGTCCACTACTTATTTTAACTTGTGCCTTGATTCAATTTAATGCATAACTCTATCCTCTGCATCAATTTTAAGAGCTTTGAAAATATCTACAAGAGCAATGCAAACTAAACATCTATTAAGTCCGGCAATCTCTCATTTAGCTGATAAACATGTAAATCCCTTACAAACAAAGCGGAAAAGTTAGTACACTAGTGCAGACCGATGGTGATGGAGTAAACCAAATTGTGCAGGGCACAGCAGGCAAACAATCAATCTCTTTAAATATTAGTCGCTACCGTCCGTACGGTTCGCAGAGTTGAGTTCAAGATAACTGTTACATGCATGCAATTTTTGCAAACTGAGCATCTCAAGTTCACTCACTCGTTGGATCTAACAATACATCATATATCGCGTCATTTTGCGGTCGTTATATGGCTGGCTGATGGTTGTATTTCATCCATGGGTTCTTCTTTTTTGTTATTTAATGCAAATATTGCTTGTAATGGTAGTAAAAAACGACAAATATAATGTAAAAAAATATGAACGAAACGAAAAACAATGAAAGCATAAAATATTTCATCTTCTTTTGGTCGTATTTTATTAATTCGAATTCAAATCACTAACAACTTTATGAACAGATTATGGATGACTGTTTACAGCGCTATCTCATATCGCACATTTAATTATGTTCATTCTTAAGTTTCTTTTATGCGCAGGTGGCTGTGATAAATACACCTTTACATGCATACATAGTGCACACATTTAAGATTCACGTTTAGTTTTTATTTTTATTTTCTTTTTTCTTATTTTTTATTTTTGTAAATCCTATTTAAATTTTATTTGTCTTAATTTTTCAAAAATATTAAATTTTAAAACATTTTTTAATCATGTACACAGAGCCAATGGATGTGACGATCAATACAATCATATGATATATATGTACGTAACTATATGCATAGTACGTTTATATTATGAAATACAGCGTTAGTTGTTTGTATCTTCATGTACATCGCATGTGTATTTTTAAACCCACCACCACCTCAGGACGGAGAATATTAACTTGTGCATATTGACTTCTCATCTCGCCTGTAACTATCTATCTATCTGTCTATCTATCTATCCATCTATCTACCCATCTACCTAAACTATCGCCATCTCTCCCAAAAGAGACGAAAAAAAAATGTTTAAATTTTGAGGTCATGCAATGAAATAAACTTCACAAGCAGATACTAGCAAC